>OZ010583.1:100776889-100814389 GCA_963932145.1 Acanthosepion lycidas
AATCGCTGAAGTCCCATAAATCCAATTGAAATCCTAACAAATTTAGAAGATTTGCCACATTTTTTAAAAATTTTAAGACGATTTCTTTTCTCAGAATAATTTATAGTATTCGTAGAAAAATCTCCTTCATCGTCCGCAGAAGTTACATCAAAGGTATTGGCTATTTATATATTATACAGAGATCGGAAGTATTGTTATAAGCCAGTAGATATTAATGTTATTGTTTTAAAAAAATGATATCTACTCAAACATGTGTACCCAATAAATATAACGTTTAGAGTAATGAAAAATAATGTCGTCGGATTTAAACTCTCTGCTCATTATATATATATATATATATATATATATATATATATATATATATATATATATATATATATATATATATATATATATATATATATATATATATATATATATATAATTATATATATATAATTATATATATGTTTCATTAAAAACAACAGATACTACGGTTAAGCTTTTTATTTAATTTTTCTTGTGTTCGAACAAGAGCTTTCATTTCTGGACAAAGGATGTGTAAGAACTGTCCAAATGTTTTATATTTCCGAGCGCTTTCGGCTATACCTTTAGCCATTATCAAGGATGATTTGATTTTTCAGCTTAATTGAGTGTGTGCGTTCTGTGTATGTCTTAGTGTGTGGTAGGGAATATTTGTCCTAAATGACGGTTCCGTACAGGATACAGGTTCGAATCCTGTCGGAAGACAAATATTTTGTGAAAATTTCGCGGACATTCAGGCCGGTAAATGTTGTTTAATACTGTTTATTATAAATAGAGCATTTACTTGAATATTTGTATCACTAAAAATCATACCCGCTCGGCCCGGTGGCTAGGATCAAAGTGTAGTATCTGCGCTTTGTGAGCTGTCGGGGGTCTGTCGAACTCTCTACTGCAGAGAGGAACTCGGAGGAAGCTTTGCCGAAGGGCAAGGTTTCCTTCGGGGAGGTAGACAGGACCTGAACCCATCTAGGCGGGTTCAAAGGTCATATTTTTGGCCGAGCCTACGGGCTCGCGGGCTACCCACATTAAACCGGCCTTGTGCCACATTTAATCCTCGTGGGTTGATTAATAAATACTACCCGCTCGGCCCGGTGGCTAGGATCAAAGTGTAGTATCTGCGCTTTGTGAGCTGCCGGGTCGGGTGTCTGTCGAACTCTCTGCTTGCAGGGAAGAACCCGGACGAAGTTCCGCCGAAGGGTAGGGTTGCGTTGGGGGAGGTTGACGGAACTGGCCCCCCTCGTGGGGTTTGGATGGTTATTTATTTTTGGCTCGGCCTACGGGCTCGGAGATACCCACATTAAAAAGGCCTTTTGCCACATTCAATCCTCCTCGGTGGATTGATAAATACCATTTATAAAAAGCATACCCGCTCGGCCGGTGGCTAGGATCAATGTGTAGTATCTGCGCTTTGTGAGCTGCCGGGTCGGGTGTATGTCGAACTCTCTCCTTGCAGAGAGGAACCCTGACGTAGCTCCGCCGAAGGGTAGGGTTGCGTTGGGGTAGGTTGACGGAACTGGCCCCCCTCGTGGGGTTTGGATGATTATTTATTTTTGGCTGGGCCTACGGGCTCGGAGATACCTACATTAAAAGGCCTTTTGCCTCATTCAATCGTCGTGGGTGGATTGATAAATACCATCTATAAAAAGAATACCCGCTCGGCCCGGTGGCTAGGATCAAAGTGTAGTATCTGTGCTTTGTGAGCTGCCGGGTCGGGTGTCTGTCGAACTCTCTGCTTGTAGAGCGGAACACTGACGTAGCTCCGCCGAAGGGTAGGGTTGCGTTGAGGGATGTTGCCGGAACTGGCCCCCCTCGTGGGGTTTGGATGGTTATTTATTTTTGGCTGGGCCTACGGGCTCGGAGATACCCACATTAAAAAAGGCCTTTTGCCTCATTCAATCCTCGTGGGTGGATTGTTATAAATACCATCTATAAAAAGAATGTATAAATAGAAAAGTGTCTTTATATATCTATATATATCTATATCTATCTATCTATCTATCTATCTATATATATATATATATATATATATATATATATATATATATATATATATATATATTTATGCAGTATTGTTATATCTTTTATGGTGCTGCACAATCATCGCTTTATAGTATTGTAGAGGAAGACTACTTTTATACTCTATAACCTCTTTCACGGCTGTAATGTTGGAAGCCTATCGATACTCGATCGCTATTTCCATGGAAAATTTTATTTTTACACACCATATTCCTTAACGATACACTTCATTGTAATCGCATAGATGAAACATTTTTCTTATTATTTTTCTTCTTATATATATACCATGTCCCTTCAGGACGATAGGAATCATTGCTCTCCAGAATTTTCCTGTCCTATGAAGCACTTAATAATTTTTTGTTTTTGTTATCTCTCCTAAACCCTGTACTGCTATCCATTTACATAAGCCTGTTTTACTTCTATTTATATGTACCATGTCCATTCGGGGCGTTGGTGATCACGGCTCTCCACAATTTCCTATCTTACGTAGCTCTTAATATTTTTTTTATTTTTGTTGTCTCTCTTAAATCCTGTACTACCATTCATTTAGACAATCTCGTTAAGTAGGTTATCTTCTCTACCTCTTGTTTTCAATGTCTCTTGAGTGTCAAATTTCCCCAGCCGTCTTTCTTCATTATATGCCTTAGAAATTTCAAATGTCTCTTTTTGATGTTAAATATAAGTGTCCTCTTTGTCTCCATTTCCTCTAAAACTTCGTCGTTGCTCACATGTTCAGTCCATGATATCCTCAGCATCCTTCTGTAGAACCACATTTCTATCGTTTCAGATGTCTTCTTCATCGACGCGGAGCTGGTTCAACATTCACTGCCATATAGGAGGACGGATGTTACATAAAAATCCAGTATTTTAAGGTTTAGTTTTTTCTGTTTCTTAATACTTTACTTAGCATTTATAAGGCATCTTCCGCCATACAATTGTGTATTCAGATTTGGGTGTCGCACTTTCCGTCATCTTCTTGAACATTTCCCAGATATTTAAATTGTTGTACTTTCTTCATTTTTTTTCCCCAATTTGTCATCGCTTTGTCATCATGTTTTGTATATTCTTGCAATTAATCTTTATTCCTTTCTTCTCTCTTTCCTTTACTAGTTCATGTAGGTTTTCTTATAGTTTCTTTTCTGTGTCAGAATCTTGAGTCTAAAAGTACTCTTCTTTCAAATGCTCTGTTAATAGAAGAAAAAAAGGCCCCATTGCTTGCTTTCAAATCTCCTACGCCAACATAATGCTCGTGGACATTTATACCTTTCTTCTTAATATAAATTTACCATTTCTCAGCTGCCACATTTCTGCCTCTGCGAGTAAGCTTCCATCCCTTATACTAGGTGTCTTGTTTCTTCTGGCTTTCAATTTTAGAAGTTTCACCACCACAACCAAAGCGAAACACACACTGAGGACTATAATCAGAATTTTAATTTTTCCGCATCGTGATGATGTCACCACACTTACCAAAGATTATTAAGAAAGAAAACTGACACACCCAGAAAGAGTTTTTTGAAAGTAGCAAAAGTGTTAAAAAAGTGGGGGGTGGGGTAGATGAATTAGAAATTCTACAAGTTAATACTTTAAATTAATTTGACAGTTATAAGGAATTAATTATGACAGAAAAAGTAAAATTTTAAGTAAGCATCGTGAAGGCGGCACAAAAAAACAGAAAATAGATTGAATAGGACGCGCTCGTCTATGCCAATTATTTTAAAGATTCAACGTTTTCTGATTTCAGAAGAACGAGTGGAGCTATTTTAATAAAATTTATAAATATGATATTAATTGCCATAAAAATATGTCTTGAATACGTTGCATTGTTAGGAAGAGAGTATTTAAAGTGCGCTAAAATTGAATTTGTATTGCAGAAAATTATAAGATACCTACAAATATTATTTTTTTAAATATTTTCTTCAGTATGCCATTAACGCTAAAATAATACCATTAAAATAATATATATATATATATGTATGTATATGTATATATATATATGTATATAATATAATAATATTTTTTGTTTAAAAATATGATTCCGAAGGAATCATATTTTTAAACAAAAAATATTATTATAATATAAGCTCTACTTCTGTATGGAGCACTGTCTTCTTAAAAATAAAAACAAAATTACTAAGGAACCCCGGATTATGCACCCAACGTGTTCTTTTCTATTTTCTGCATACCTGCACAAGGATACATATATATATATGTATATATATATAAAGTCTATATACATAAACGTATATATAAATACATAAACATATATAAAGTAAACGAATATATATATATATATATATATATATATATATATATATATATATATATATATATATATATTATCGATTCCCCCGTCGTATTCGATGTCTGAGGGTCAAGCAGCCCAGATACTAGCATATATGATTTGATTATAGTGGTGAAGGATTTGTGCAGACCACACTTTTTGGCAGGCCGAACACGAATATATATATATGTATCCTTGTGCAGGTATGCAGAAAATAGAAAAGAACACGTTGGGTGCATAATCCGGGGTTCCTTAGTAATTTTGTTTTTATTTTTAAGAAGACAGGTCCCCAAACAACCCTCCGCAGATTTTGAATTCAGAGTTTTCCTTCTCCTATTACAGTTGCCATTAAGTCTCTCCTGCTATTTACCCATAACTGGGGGGAAAAGAAGAGGATTAATACCTTTCCCAAGGGTTTTATTACGTAAGTGAATGTAATTCATTCGACTGGAATTCGAACTCGGGGCCCTCCGATTTTTCAATCCGAGCCGCTTTCCACTGCTTATATATATATATATATATATATATATATATATATATATATGATCCCTGTAATAATAAAAAACGTTGGTTCGTAAAGTTCGTAATTCTGAGTTCAATCCCTTGCTCGGGTAGTGTATACTTGGACGCAGCGAAAACGAACGAGAAATAACCTAGCAGTACTAAAAAAATATAAGAACCAGACGATATCCCTGAACAAGAGCAGTAGAACTAGAAGAGTCTACCAACTAAAGGGTACAGTTCAGAATTCCATGTAGCTTACTCCTGATGAGGGCCGGGGAACACAACAGCCGAAACGTCGTGATGACAACAAGAAAGATAAGGACAATAGTTCGAATATATATAGTGTAATTAGTGCAGAAGGAGCCAGATATTTCCTCGTGCGATGCAATGTGCCATGCATTTTTCTTCATCTGTGGATTGTATGTATGAGTTTCACTTGAATTCCAGTGTATCTAAATTTTGTCAGTTTAAAAATGCATACAATGCGTCGGTTTTTTAAAATATATATTTATTTGTTATATAATTTGGCTTTACAATGCGCAAACGCACTATAATGTTTTCTGTTTTATTTTGTTTCGCACGCTTTCTCCACATCAGATACGAAAGACAAACATATCTGTGTTGATGCAAGAAAAGAACTCCATGACAGTAAATTATGTGAAATGTTCCGTTTCAACCAAATCTTCAAATTCTAAAAACGTTTTTAATAAAGCGAATAATAGTGGGAAAATATTAAAAAGATATTTAAGGGATTTTGATATTGATGTGTAAATCTGTCCTGAAAATCTCGATGTGAAGGAAATTTAAAATGTTATTTTCATCGCCATTACTTCCGCTAATTTGGTTATCACAGCTAGAGATATCTTCCAAAAGCTAAGCAAAGTATTAAAAAAACAGGTATTTTTTAAATTAAAAGCAGAGAAAAGAGTACAGTCTATCTATCTATCTATCTATCTATCTATCTATCTATCTATCTATCTATCTATCTATCTATCTATCTAATACTATCTAATACTCTATATCTATCTATTTATCTAATACTCTATCTATCTATCTAATACTATCTAATACTCTATATCTATCTATTTATCTAATACTCTATCTATCTATCTATCTATCTATCTATCTATCTATCTATCTATCTATCTATCTATCTATCTATCTAATACTTTAATACTATCTATCTATCTATCTATCTATCTATCTATCTATCTATCTATCTATCTATCTATCACTTATACTCTTATACTTTAAGAGTACATCCAATTAATGCATTATTGTAAAGGAACCCAGCTCTCCTTTTCACGTTTCGCATAGACTTCACGCTAGCTCGTTTATGGCAACAATCAACGCACTGTGGCTGTTATGGCTTCTTGTTTATCGTTATTCATGTTAAGAATCGCATATTTCAAATCAACTGGCTTGATAATTGCCTTCCTCTATTGACAGGATCTCAATTTCCCATAGTGATAGCCTTACGCGTGCGTAATCATTACAACGGAAGAAAACGTTACTTACGAGTTAGATGTCTGTTTATTAAAACCATTACATTAACAATTATGTCTACAATCCAAAACATCTTGTTTGGCAGTTACATCAATTCTCCGCTGATTGTACCAATGCACAGACATGGAAGTTTTGTTTACGGAAATTGGTACTGAGATTAAATGTTGACCTTTATGCTAAGTGAATCACAATTCCATTGGTTTTCTTTTGAGAACGTAGATATTTTAACCTCGAAACGTTTTCGAACTTCCATAACCCAATACGATCTATCTATCTATTAGGTTGGTGAAAAAATAATGACGTAATAATGTCGTTTTTTGACGTATTTTTTAACTTCAAAAAACGACATTATTACGTCATTATTTTTGCACCAACCTATCTATCTATCTATCTATCTATCTATCTATCTATCTATCTAATGGTGGATGCCTATGTGTCAGTGTGTCTGTCTGTGTGATACCTTTTCACTCGAGAGCCATCCAACCAATTTTGACCAAACTTGACATATACATTGTACAATGTAAGAGATAGGTTTTTAGCATAAAATCGATAATTTTAAAAAAATCAATAATCGATAACGCCGATCAGAAATCGATAAATTCAATTTTTTTTCCTTCGATTTCGTACAAACTCGTTATGTACGTTATTTTCAACATGATGAGCACAACGATACCTCATTTTTATTTCTACGTCACTACGTTTAGCGAAAAACCGCGAAAAATCGATTTCAACACAAATCGATTTCAACACAAATTTTAAACTAACAACTCCCTCAATTTTCAAGCAATCTAATAAAAACTTCACTCAATTGTAGCCAACAATAAGTTGATTGTTTAACAGTTATTTAACTTGATAATTGAGTCCACCCATATTGTGAAAACCCGCGCAAATAGCGAAAAATTGCGATTTTTACTGGTTTCTTTCTTATTTTTCGCTGATCTTTCAAACAATTTTCATCAAACTTAACAATTGCTTTATGAATGTATCCTCTTTTACATCCCTGGTAGCAAACTGACAAAATGAATTTCAAAAACTTCAAAATAATTGTGGACTGAAGCGGGTCTTCATGTTGCCTGTTTTACTCCTTCATGTCCTCAGCTAAATTCGATTGAATAAATACAGACTACTTCTGTTATATCAATAACAGCAGTAATGTTTTTTTTTAATGAAAGTGCTTTAAAGTAATTTATGAAGATAGACTTTGTTACATCTAAACATGATGTTATACTAATTGAACGTTTTTTTCTGATCGACCAGCTGGGTATGGCTGCTAGTATTAGGTTGGTGCAAAAATAATGTCGTTTTCTCACATAGTAACATATGTGAGAAAACGACATTATTTTTGCACCAACCTAATAGTTACTGAATTTGCATCATTATAGAAGCGGATCATAAATGAAAAGCATTCAGTGAGAATCAAGTTCTTTACAAAATTTTAATGGTTCAGCGTGACTAGCTAGACTGCCACAGTTCGAGGTATTCAAATCCATAGTGTTTATTTATAAATTCGTGATAATTTTATTTTCAGCGGCAGAGTCTTCCCTTACATTGATATTAAAATATATACCGACATTTTGTTGTTATACCACGTTTTTCTTTATATGGTTCGCAATCGCCCATTCTAATGATTAACTCACTAATTACGCTGTAGTTAAGCCATTTCTTGTCTATGTTTTTCATGAGCAGCGACGAAGTAAATGGAAACAAAATGGACACTTATACTTAACATTTGAAGGAGAGAGTTGATACTCATAGGGCATTAAAGACATCACTGGACCCAGGTGGTGAAGGATTCTGTAGTGCTGAGGAGAGAGAGAGAGAGAGAGAGAGAGAGAGAGAGAGAGAGCATAAAAATCGATATTTCTTAAAAACTCAATAACCGATAGAGCCGATCAAAAATCGATAAATTCCACTTTTTTCCCTCAATTTCGTTCAAACTTGGTATGTAGGTTACTTACATCACGACGAGCTCGACGATACCTCGTTTTTATTTCTACGAGAGCCTGTGTTTCATTTTGTTAAGGTGGCTGCACCACAGGGACTGACGCTGTCTAGGAGCTATGTTGTTAAGTGACTCAGCTGAGTGTAGAAAGCTGTCTTGATTTGAGTCTCTTTGTCATTGGTTCACAGCCGTAGAGTACCCCAACCTCGATAGGACCATTCACGAGACTTCACAATTTTGCAATGGCTAAGTCCTATATGGCAATTAATACTGGTCAATGTTCTCACAGATGAAGAAGAGACTTGAAATGTTTTACAAAAGGATGCTGAGAATACCATGGAGCAAACATGTGAGCAACGAGGCAGTTTTAGAGAAAATGGAAACAAAAAGTACCCTTATGCTCAACACCAGAAAGAGAGTTGAAATTTTTAGGGTACGTAATAAAGAAAAAAGGGTTTGTAAAATTTGAAACCCGCAAGACAGATTGAAAGCAAGGGGAAATCAATGTATAACTTATTCAGTTATCTTGTGTAAATAGTTGGCAGAGCATGGTTTTGGAGAGATAATAAAAAAAAAGACATGGAAATTGTGGAGAGCCATGATCACCAACGTCTTGAAGGGGCACGATGGGCTTAAATGATGGAAACGTTAGAAATGATATCAAATATTTCGATAAGTGTACTGTTGGAAACCTTGTGACATTACCTGTAGGTAGAGATTTTAGGGAACCAAGTTCATACGAAGAAGAAACGAAGATTTAGTAGAACTCAGTAAACGTGATTCTAGAAGAAGGATGCTGAGAATACCAGGGAGCAAACATGTGAGCAATGAGGCAGTTTTAGAGAAAATGGAAACAAAAAGGTCATTTTTACTTAACACCAGAAAGAGACAGTTGAAATTTTAAGGCACATAATAAAGAAAGAGGGATTGAAAAATTTGATACACACAGGACAGATTAAAACAACGCATAACCTACCTAGCAAGCTGGACATGTAAATGGTTGGCCGAACAAGGTTTAGGAGAGATAACAAAAAGACCACATTTATCACTATCTATAAAAGGCAGGATGTGTGTGTGTGTGTGTGTGTGTAACGAAAGCACGGCCGCAATTTTCGACGTATTTGCACCAAAATGTACATGCACATGTTCCAAGTTAGTGGGAATGCCAAGACTGACTTTGCATTTCCTAACTTCAATCGATAGTGGAAATAATCGATTTTTTCATGCTTCTACGGCAGTTTTCATGTAGTTTGCAGCCATTTTCTACTTGCCAGAGTGAGAGCCTATAGCTGGCTGCCACGAATAGGCAGAAAGATTCTATTGGCCAGCGTGAGAGCCAACATCTGACTGACACGAATGTTAACTAGCATGCTAGCATGCAAAAAAAAAAAAAAAATCGATAGCTGCATTCGTCACATGTTGGAAAAACTTAAATCTGCATGGCACTTTACTCCAATTGGCTCATTCGCGTGCTTAAACTCAACGTTGATTCTGTTTCCGCAGAACTGGGATGGGTGTGAAAAAGTATTTGTTGTTAACATTCTTTTTTCATTTGATTTTTCCAGTTACGAGTCTTTTTTTAAAGCTGATCGTTTTGTGTTCATCTTGTTTAGTTCTTTTTTCGTAAAATATTTAAAGTTTAGTATAGAGCTTAGAAAAAATTCGCAGTGTGAGATAGGCAAGAAGTAAGGCATGTAGCAACATCAGCACGGCAAAGGGCACCCCTTTAAAGGCAAGGAAGGGCAAAAATATTTTAAGTCAAGTGATAGCGATTGCTGTATGAGTCGTACGATTTTTGAATCAAGTACGGGCAACGCCGGACCATGCTGCTAGTTAAAAGATATAAAGGACAGGAAACTGTGGAGAACCATGTTCACAAACGTTCTGGAGGGACACAGCACATAGAATAAGAAATTCGGACAAATCTTTTGCAGCATCTTTTTTCCCATGTTTGCATTAACATTGGCTATCAGCTTGTATCTGGCCTTATATGCTTCAATAAATTTAGTCTCACAAATAAATAAAACTTGTGGGCCAGTTTGAGCAGAGCTGAGTCATCCAAACATAGCAGCGATAAGAACGTAACTATTCAATAGATGGAACATTAACGACTATCAGAAAAAAAATGCAGTAATTTGTTTTTTTCTATGTTTCTGAGCTGAGGTATTATGTAGACTATTTACATTATTCGGACTATTGTCCTCATCTCTGTCGACATATTTATTACAACGTTTTGGCCGTTGTACACTCCGGCCTTCTTCATGTGGTTGGAATGTCAAACTGAACTCTTTTATTTAGCTCACTGGGGTAGACTGTTCTATTTCAATGTGAAATGTTTTAATAGGTGTCAGTTATCAGTTAAGGGTTCGACCCGTGAGTATCAGATTCTCCAGGCCCTCCTTCCTCATTATGTGTCCCAGAAGCTTTAGCTGCCTCTTCCTGATGTTAAGTATAAGCCTTCTTCTTGTTTGCAATCTCTCATCGTTGCTCGTTTTGAGGAGCGTGGATATCATAGGCCATGCTCGGCCCATGATATCATTAGCATCCTGCTGGATCGTAAAACCAGAAATATACAAAGTATAACGACAAATTTGGTTTGGTCTTTTTTACGGCATATCAACCTCAATGGATTATTTAATGGCGACAAGATTTTTTTATTGCTGGTAATATTTTTTTTTCAAATGTACTGCAGGTAATTTTTTTTCCTTCAAAAATCTATTTCTGGTAATATTTTTTCTTCAAAAATGTATCGCTTGTAATTTCTTTTTTCTAAAACGTATAGCTGGTAGTATCTTTTTTTCAAAAATGTATTGCTGGTAATAATTTTTTTACAAAGGATTTCTGGTATTAAAACCTATTTTTACACTTTCATAGTGTTTTGACCCCAGTTTGTTTTTTTTGGGGGTAACTATTTGCCCATAGCTGGGACCCTAACAGGTGATACCACCCCGGGTCACGGTGAACCTGGGAACACCAGCAATTAAGATGTGGTTCCACGCTCCTCAAAACCTCCCGATCAGAGGCCTTGCTGTTGGAGGTAGTTTATCGTCTTACCCAGGACGCGGATGTCGTTTATAGTCTTACCCAGGATGCGAATGTAGTTTATCGTCTTACCCAGGACGTGGATGTAGTTTATAGTCTTACCCAGGATGGTATAACAACAAATATTTGAATAATAAGATATGAATCATTTCAGTTGTTTTCATTACAGTCTGTAAATAATTTTTTATGAAATGTTATTTAATAATACGAAATGAAAATGAATTTTACATCATAAATTTAAGTTTTGCGGAAGGGTATAAATAAATAATTTTTGTTTCAAATTCATGTGAGTCAGGATAAATAGGGTGTAATAAAACGGATAACATTGACAACAGTCTGGGAGAAAAATTGAACATCATGTTAGACAATGGAAAGAAAGAATAGATTAAAAACAAATTATTATAAAACACTGATAAAACATATTTACAGGTTTGCTAGTGTTTTGTTAGCATCATTATACAGAAAGGCGAGGAAATGCATCACTTGAAACTGTTATATCATCATACACAAGCCTCAATTTTATGCCGGTATAAATTATTTATAAACTATGTGCAAGGGGTGAAAATGCGTGTTGTCGCTCTTGTGGCCGGCGTTAAAATGCTAGCGATGTTTATGAAAAAACCGTACGGCCTACAAGCCAGGAGCGGTAATCTGAAAGAGGTGACTGATGGAAAAGGATTATATTTTAAAATCTTAAAAGGAATTTTATTTTTGAAGAATGACTTTTAATCGATATCTTTGATAGAATGATTTATTCTAGTCTTTTATATTATTAGGTCTGTGGCGGTCGTAGAAATGAGTCATTAATATACATGTATGTGGTTGGGAATATTTATTTATGGGCTAGCCTAGAAGCCGCACTTCCGGCGGAATTTAAGCGAGCTTCTGCGGAGGGATTTGTGCTTTCGGTCTTTTACCTTCAGCGTCCTATGTACGTAAATGTTATAAGAATTTAGGAATAACAGAATCATTTTATCTTTATTTGACACCTCAATTCGGCATAATCTTTCTTCGTATACACAACCGACCTCCGTAGTTTGTTTACATTTATTTTACGAGCAATTCACATAAAGTCACTCTTAAAATATATGAGGGAACTTGAACAATGTAATATTTCAAATATGTCACAGTACGCAAGCTAGAAAAAAAAATATATATAAGCCCGGCTTAATTAGAAGATATCAATTGCAGTTGGGACGAAAAGCGAAAGTAAAGTTAAACCTTTAATAAAGAAGTGTTTTTTAAAGCTTTAACTCTATTCTATATTTAAATTTAACTTTAAATGAGTTATTTATTTAATGCTTAATCGCGGGTAACTGCAGTAATTACGACATGTTACTTCAGGTTGTTTATGATTTGCTAAGATCGAAAAAGGGACGGACAGAGGAACACACGTACACTGCGCTTTATTTATATTGATAGACACAATTCCGATTATTCAAGTTTTGCTTCTCACATACACACAGACGCAGACACACACACAGACACAGACACACACACAGACACAGACACACACACACACACACACACACACACACACACACACACACACACACACACACACATATATATATATATATATATATATACAGAATTATTGAACTATAAGAAATAACAAGAAGACAATCGGGACACAATCAGCTACGCAAAATAAATAGATAAATAAATAAATAAATATCTCAAAGTGAAATGACTTAAGCTGCTCTATAACTCAAACTACGAAATCTAAAATATAACCTAAGTTGGAAATGGAGTGCAATCCAAAATATCAAAACGACATTACTTCATCTTAAATATATGTTTAAAGGTGAAGTCGTGATTCGTAGATATTTTTGATCATCTCTCTCTCTCTCTCTCTCTCTCTCTCTATATATATATATATATATATATATATATATATATATATAATAGATATAAATATTTATTCAAAATTCATAACATAAATATGTTATATAATCACTACAAAAATAGCCATTTTGTTTCAACACTTCTGGTATCTTATCAAGTGATAGTGTTGACAGTAGAATAAAAGGTTTTAAAACACTTTATTCTACAATTCAACACCATCACTTGATAAGACACCAGAAGTGTTGAAACAAAGTGGCTATTTTTGTAGTGATTATATAACATATTTATATTATAATTTTCAATTAAATTATATTTGCTCCACTCTGTATTGAGCACTCTTTTAAGGATTGTATTTTTGGTTATTGGAATTTATTCCGTATACACCAATGCTATACTTGTATATATATATATATATATATATATATATATATATATATATATTAAGCAAATTGCACCCCAAGCAAGGCGGGAAGCCACTAGCACGCAAGGGGTTACAGAGAGTTGGAGCGAAAGCAAAGAGGAGTGATAGAGGAAAGGATGAAGAGAAGTTTAGGGGATAGATCAGGGCATCTGGAGACGTCGATTGACATTACATTTGAATAGTTGGAGATTATACCCATCAGGAAAAGGCGAGAAGTGCGAGACATGAGGCAATTGGAGTAGAAGAAACGGCTACATTTAACAGTTTCGACAGTGAGAGGGTGAGAGCGAGTTGAACGGTTAATTTCATGAAGTCTGAGCAGTTACCGTGAAAGTATTTGTAAAAAGGACAGAGGGAGGCAACGGCACGTCTGTGAGAGAGCGGCTGCAGATGAGATGCCAGATCAGGGCCAATTACATTGCATATCCTCCTTTGGATTTTATCGAAGACCTTGAGACAAACAGAAGGGACTCCAGACCATATATGGCAGCAATACTCCATGCAAGGGCGAATGGTTGATTTTTAGATTTGAAGGATTGACTCCGGTGAGAAAAAATTCCTGTCGCGGCGCAGGGAGCCAACATTCCTTTCGGTGGACGAAGCTATTGACTCAATGTATTCGTTCCATCTCAGGTCAGGAGAGAATGTGAGACCGAGCAGTCGCAAAGAGGTGCTCTCGTGGAGTTGAGCGTCAGACATTCTAATGGGAGGCAGATATGGTTCTCTCTGGTGAGTAATAGAGAACAGTTTTGTTTTTGAGGCATTAAGGTTAACCAGCCAATTCCTGCCCCAGTTCACCACAGATTGGAGGTCCTTTTCGAGACAAACGGCCAGGTTAGTTTTGCCGGCAAAACTAGATTTTTTTGAGGCAGGAGTAAAAAGTAGTGTCGTCCGCATAGATGCCTACTTGGGAACCTATGACATCAGAAAGATCGTTAATGAAGATAAGAAACAGTGTAGGGCCTAGGATAGAGCCTCGGGGAATATATATATATATATATATATATATATATATATATATATATATATATATATATTATAAAGAAATATAGTCTTAAGGTGTGCTATATTTATGGAATAAAGTGCTCAATATCAGAGATAGAGCGTGTGTAAATATAAAAGTGAACATAGAAGTCAACACTTAGAGGCGACAGTCTGTTTCATGCTATATAATATCGTCAGGTGCCCTGACGATTGCATATAGCATGAAACAGACTGTCGCCTCTAAGTGTTGACTTCTATGTTCACTTTTATATATATATATATATATATATATATATATATATATATATATATATATGATAAATAATAAAACTAAACATCTCGGACTAATACGTGAAGACGCGATACATTTAAAATAACAGAATAACGAGTGAAAACGTGATATTTCAAAAACGATAAAACTGGCAGATCATGGCTTATGAAAACTTAAAATAGGCATTTGAACAATTAATAACGGTATAATTAAATCTCACTGGAAAACTTGTAAAATACTTCGAAATATAGAAAACTATAAAGAAATATTTTTAATCTTTAACAATGCACACACACACACATATATATATATATATTTTTTTTTTTCACGACCAACATTACCAACTTACCCATTACTTTAAAACAACACTCTTAATAACATGGAGAGTTTTATACAGAAACTTGTTCTTTTACTATTCCAAAAGCGAAAAGTCTTTTAAAATAGACCTTGTTGCTGTGCATTTCTCTATAAAATGATATTGACGTTTTCTTTTTCCTAGTACGTGAAATGATTCACACAGAAGACAGAATAAACAGGCCTTGGCCACGTGGATCAGTTGAGGCAAGCGTCGCCTGATATTTTACGTTCTTCGCCCCGTTTAAACCATTATCACGACAGAAAGTCAAAATTGAACCGTCGTCAATCATTTTTAGAAAGAGATAAATGGGAATAAAAGAAAACACAGAGAAGAGACGTGTGCATCACTGTCGGTCTCTATTGAGTTGGCCCTTAATCAAACATCATCTTGTTGCTGGAGTGAGGAGAATGGGTTGATGACTTTAAATTGTGAGTCAGACTATTTCATTAGACCGCTTTGGAGCTTGCTATTGAATGAAGACTGTGGCGGTTAGCGTCATTGTGGAAACAGACGAAGAAGAAAGATATAGATTTAAACGGTATGATTCGGAAAAGCAAAATGAGAGAGAATGAGAAAGAAAAAAAAAAAGGAAAAAGACGGTAATGAGAAAATAGTGGGAAAGCTTAAAGTAGAATCAGAAAACTATTACTATTATTATTATTATATGAACACGTTAGTTTTCTGACCATGAGACCCGGGTTCGAATTTCACCATAGTCAATTTGTTAGGAAGTTTTCTTGGTGTTATCGGTCTAGAGAAGGCGATCCTAGCATGCACCACCTTAGGAAAGTGTCTGAAAAGCAATACAACTGGCTGACCCAAACCCTGTGAGTGAAATTGCATAGATGGAATTATTTGGGAGACGTCGATGTTTTAGCTAGTCGTTGTGAGCGAAGAATCAGACTACTGACTACGCCAGATAATGGGTTATCTTCCAGAGGCCCGCTTAGCATAGTTGCGGTATAAACCGCAGGTGGAGGTCTGTGAATGTTGAAGAGTCAGGTATACTCGGATACGATATATGTTTAGGACATACGAAACAGCGCTGCGGGTATCTATCTATCCTCCTTATCTTCATAATATTAACTTCCTCTTACGATTATATCTCATACTCCGTTCAGTAACCCTCTACAATTAGTGTATACCATTGTATACATAGAAATCAACACTGCATTATGCGTAGCAGTTTCACACCTTAGAGATTCATCAGCTCATTATAAACAAAATTATATCTTGACTGCCATCCATAATAACATGTTGAATTTTATGTGCACACTTTTTTCTCAATATCTGTCTGTCTGTCTGTTTTTCTATCTGGGACACATTGATGGTTGAACTAGTCTTCGTGGCCTAGGTTTTGGGCGTGCTGACCTTGTTCCGGCCACATTAAATATCATGCTCTCTCTCAGAAACTGTAATTAAGGTCTGCTCAGCATAGTTGCAATATAAACCACAGGTGAGCTTTGTGGATGTTGAATAAACAAAAATGCGCCTGAGCAAGTGTTTGCAACAGGGATTGGCTAGCCACACTAGTAGACGGGCATTCTCGGATATGAGTGACCATTATTATTATTATTATTATTTTTATTATTATTATTTTATATATATGCTCCCCCTTGTTAGTTTCTTAGTTCGTCTGATCGTTACGCTTTGCAAATATCTCATAAATAATGGACTATTCCGTTTTGGTCGCTTGGAAAGAGGGAAAGAGACACTACATGGTTTCACCGAGAAAAAGAATGAAAGAAAGAAGAAAGGGAAGATAGAAGTGTTTAATGTCTTTTATAAATACTTTACAACTAATGAACAATTAATTCTGAGTCGATTGCCTGGGAAAACAAAAGCCATATCAGATTTGCTACTTGGTTTCAGTGAGAAAATGAAAAAAAGAAAGAAAGAAAGAAGGGAAGAAAGAAAGAAGATAGAAGTGTTGAACGGCTTTTTCAGGGAAATGGAAAATTTTTATCAATTTTAAATATTTGATTTGTATCCATTTCTTGAATACCGACCAGCTTTCATATTTGTTGTGGCCTTGTTAGGGCCAGAAATAAAGACACAAAGAGAGGAATTGAGTTAAACAAATATATTAACAGAAACAGTAATACAAACATATACAAATGAGAGTGTTATAGTAAGAATGTTCGGTCCGACTGTCAGAGCTGACTGCTGAAAACGTCCATCTCCAAAAGGCAGTACCTGCTCCTATTTATAGCTGGGAGAGTATATGCGTGAGTGGGTAAATTTCCATAACAATATAAATGATTGTGATAACAATATTTTTGTTAAAGTTGATAAGCTCAAATATTTAACGATGTGATAGGGGATTTTCTTATCATAGAACTCGCTATGACCTTATTCAATCATTAACATAGGAATTAAGATTCATCAGAAATTTAGAATACGAAAACCATGTCGTCCTAGTTATTATTATTATTAAGAGAAAGAGCATTTTGCTAACTAAATAAGGCACAGAATACGTAGAGGGGAACCCCATTAGAAAGGACGCATGAAGACTCAACATCGCCGACTGAGCGCCGAGACAACTGAGGAACGAGACAAGTCAACACCAGGAAATCATAATTGTTTTTAAATAATACAATAAAACTCATTTATTAAGGATTAAAACCTTAATTAGTGAACATTTTCTTCAAATTTTTTTACGATTTACTTTATTAAAAATAAATAAAAGTATATTCACAGAAAGAATCTTTTGAATTTTTTATTCATATATATATATATATATATATATATATATATATATATATAGAGAGAGAGAGAGAGAGAGAGAGAGGGAGAGAGATAGATAGATAGATAGACAGATAAGAACAAAAAGCTCCCCCATTTCACCTTTCTCTGGCCAATCCTAATTGTTTTATTGCTTCTAAAGCAGAAGAACATTTTCTTCACTAGTCCAAGTAGAATTTGGATTACTACCACACACAAAACACAATGGTTAAACATAAGAAAATATAGGGAAAAATTAATTTCTTTAAATAATATGTGGAAATAAAAATTCTTCGGTTGATGAAAGCCACAAGACCCGAAACCTGTGTAGCAAAAAATATGGAAAATCGTGTATAATATATATTTTACAAAAATCCGCAGTATAACCAAAAAAGTTTGCGGCTTCTCTTTAATATATATATATATATATATATATATATATATATATATATATATATATTTGTGTGTGTGTGTGTGTGTGTGTGTGTGTGTGTGTGTGTGTGTGTGTGTGTGTGAAAATATATAGAAAATAGGAAAGAACTGGTTAGGTAAATAATCCAAAGTTCTTTAGTATTTTTGTTATTATTTAAAAAAAATAGTGCTCGATACAAAAGTAGAGCATAAACATAATTATTTATTTAAAAATATGATTCCAACACGCTACATAAGAGGTCTCATGTTTCAAAACAAGAGCCGAAAACTTCAATATAATTATTTGAATTAAATTGAATTAAAGTAAGCTCTGTTCCATCTTCAAGCGAAATTTTATTTTGAATAACTTATTTCTGAAATTTACGTGTTTTAATAGCATATTCATAATTGAAATCAAAATTTCCATGGTAACAGCCAGGGCGAATTGTTTAAATACGGAGGGGTGTTGGGTGTTAATAATTTGTATCAGTATAGAGTTACTTTCATAGATGTCAAGTCAGGGTAAGGTGGGGGTGTCTAAATTTAAAACGGAAGATGTTTTCGCCTAGTCTGGTTTACGTGTCTATGGAAATTTATTTATTTATTTTTTATTTTATTTCTTTATGAAAGGGTTTTGTGTATATAAAAACTGCCGTAACATTTGTTTTTTGACGACTTCATAAAGGGTTATCTTTTTTGTAGGGTATTTAAACTATTTATTGGGACTATGGATTATAAAAGTTATTTTATTGTATGTTTGTTTTTAAGCTAATTATTCAACGTATAAATTTGATGATGTCGGCAAAAAAACCGTTAACTCATGTCTATTGTTTAATAGATTTTTATTATTTAGAAACTTAATAATGTGCAGTTTCTCATGGAGGCACAAAGGGCATGGGCCATCCCAGGTTTTACAAGTTCTAGTCCTGTTTATAATTTTCCATTTTACTTTAGGTGTCCTATTTATTTCCTTCAGATGCCAAAAATATTTAGAGTAGTCTGATTTCTTTTATTTATATTGTTCAAAGAGCACTTATGCTGCCCCAACTGGCTTTAAATTAATTCTTCGTGGACCCAATGTATATCATATTAGTATTAAGACTCGCATTGGATGAGATAGTACATTGGTATACCACAGATTTGATGCAGCATTTATTTTCTAATGGGCAGTCTTCTGGGTTTCTACAATCACACAATTTGTCACTGTTATTGTCTGATTTAAGTGTAGGGTTTTTATTAATACTATTCAGGCATGGGGGTTTGTTCAGGATTTTGTTATTGTGTTTTTTTATTATACTTTCTCGATTTTCAGTGCAGCTGTAACTCAATGTTAGGGTGTTCTTAGTAAATATATTACTAAGCCTACTATTGGTGAGGAAGTGTTTTTTAATTAAAGCTAAGAATTACTGTTCTAGTTTAATACTAACCATTTGGTTGAACGGAAGAGTATACCAAATGATTTTTCTTTTCTTGTTTTTTTTTTTTTTCTTCTGGCTAGTGCAATTGTTTCTATAGTTAATGTTTGCATTTTTGTAACCACTATTTTTTAGGGCAGCGTTATAGAAGCTATTGTGTTGTTGGAATATTTCTTTGTTAGCGGAGTTAATGCTAATTCGATTTTCTATTGATGAGGATATATGTTTAATCATGGATGGAGGGTGGTTTGACTTCGGGTGTATATATAAGGGGTTAGTATTTGGTTTTCTATAAGGTTGGTATGTGTTGCTTGCTAAATCTAGAGTTACGTCGAGGAAGTTTACCCATTTCAATTTAGTACATACTGTTATCTTTAAGTTTAGATTTTTAAATTCACTAAATATAATTTTTCTGATTTTCTCTATTTTAAAACTAGTAGAACTCCTCACCACCATGAGCCCGTCATCTCTAAACAGTCCGATGTCCTTAATATCAATTTCGCGGTGCGCGGTTAAGTTGTACAGTATTAAAAGACCAACAAGGTCAGAAGACTCTGCAGAGTCTAATGATCCCATAGTGATGTCAAACAGGTCATTATTATTTTTTTATCCATTGGTCCCCATTATGAAAGGGGACAGATTTTTTTGCGCTGAGGATTATATCTGTTTCTTCCTTTGTCAGGTTAGAATACACAGCAGCAAAGTCCAGGGCAGTCGTAAATTTCTTATGTCGGGTCGGGTAGGGTTAATTATTCTATTAGTAGGGTTTTCCAAAAAATCATGTTTATTGTCCTTAAGAGTTATGTAACATTCCTTTTCAGCAAGTTTGCCTACTCTGTCGCTAATTTTTAATTTATCAGTTATTTTTTTACTTGCTCTGTTTATGCTATTAACCATATTTATGTTGTTGTTGCAAGCTTTTTTATGTCCTGGTTAAGTTTTTTTTCTTAATTAAGTTGTTATAGTCATCAACAGCCAATTTGTAGAAGTTGCCAGTTTTGTCAGACTTAACTAGTATTTTATCACAATCATTTATGCTTTTAACTATTTGGTCTCGATGTTTTTGGAAGTGGCTTTTCTTTTTTTGAAAGATGTTGTTGATAATATTGAGTAGGCCATTTTCAAAAAAGGTATAGCTGTTTGTTGAATAGTGCAACGTTTTTACTTTTAAAGCCGTAAACTTCGCGTTCTTTATCGGTTGAGTTATTCCCACGAAAGTAGAAGTATTCAATTTAATTCAAATAATTATATTGAAGTTTTCGGCTCTTGTTTTGAAACATGAGACCTCTCATGTAGCGTGTTGGAATCATATTTTTAAATAATTAATTATATATATATATATATATATATATATATATATATATATATATGTGTGTAAAAATCCGTGGGTAAGTAATCCAAGTGAATCCTAATAATATATAACATTAAACCTGATCCACAAAATTATACTGATCGCGGAACCATCATCTTGGGTTCCACAAAATAACAGCCCTTGGGAAGAAGCTGTTCGAGTGGAACTTCCACGTCACTAATGGAATACGAAAGACGTGGGCGTTGTGGTGTATTATATGTTAGACCGTAGACAGATTGATGAATAGGTCGAAAGATTTACATATACGCACTGAATTATGTAAACATACATAAATGTAATGCATATTTGTTTTTGTTAGTGTTCGTGCGTAGATCTCGATTTACTTATCCAGAAAATGTGACCTTTTCTAAATCATCAAAAGAAAGATCAAAGTCACTATTGCTTCCAGTTTCCAGGATCGATTTCGTGTGTAATCGCCTATCAGGTCTGCTTCGCGTTCATGCTGCCGTTTGATATTTTCTGCTTTCCACGAACATTTGATATCCGCCAAAATCTTCAACGACCCTCTTTACCATCTCTTCTCATTTGCTTTTTCATTTCTTTCTTTTTCTCCCCTTCACTCACCTGCGGCAGGTGGATGGCCCACATCAAACCATATATTTGTGTTAATGATGGAAACGGTAGATTTTTTGTCTGGTGGTAGCCTCCCATTGCAATTTTTAGCATGAAAACACTTTCTTTGACAGTGGTTCTCACACCAACATGACAAGGGTTTTTACGACTGCCACTGCAGCTCTGTCTCTTCCATTTATTTTTTTTTAATTTAAAATTTTTTTTTTTTTTTATCTCCGACCTATCTCTGTATCAATCCCTGTACTAAAATAATCCGTCAAGATGTAATTTATATTGTACCCTCTTTATAGAAATTACGATTAAATCATGATTTTTTAAAATTTAAAATGTGACCATCTCTTTTTTCCAACAATGACATGTCAGGGCTAGGGGTTGTTGATATCAAATTTAAAATCTATCTCCGTTAGTTTTTTTTATTTAATTTTTTTAATTTATTTTTTTTATATTTAATTTTTTCAAATTAAAAATATAAATTATAAAAAGTTTAATTTAAAAAATATTTACAAATTTCAAACTTAAATAAAAAAAATTAACGGAAATAAATTTTAAATTTGACTTCAACAGCCACTAGTTCTGACAGGTCAGGAACGGTCACTTTCAGTGCGAAAAAATTTACATCATCACTGAGAGAACCATGAAATTTTGCCTATTTTGATGGACTCTTGTCCTCAAAGGATGCCTCGTAACGTGAGCACCTATCGGTAAATCATCTAAACGGAGACTTCAAGTGGAACTCATACTACGAAACATTGCTGAATATGTAGGAAAAATGGTCGGTTGCTTGTACAGCTCCAGTAAGTACCTGACTCGTCCTACCATCCTCTAACTTTACAAGAGCCATATCAAGTCCCAAAAGAAGTACTACTGTCATATGCGGACAGGAGCTGCTTAGTCTTCTCTTTCCGCGTCTTCGTGGGTGAATTATTTTCTACCTTACAACCCCTTTCCCCACAGATGAAATGTTACAAGCCTCTCACTATTTCAATGGGAAGTGTTCAGACGAACTACATTTCTTAGTTCCAACAATTCTCATCTTCACATTGTAGTCAACCGTCCTGGGCATGACGATAAACTACATCCGCATGCTGAAAAAAGGCGATAAACTACATCCGACGGCAAGGCCTTTGATCAGGAGGTTTTGAGGAGCGTGGGACCACCTCTTAATTACTTGTGTTCCCAGGCACCCCCCCTGACCTGGAGTGGTAGAACCTGTTAGGGACCCAGCTATGGGCAAATAGTTAATCCCAAACCCGGCCGCGACCAAGGTAAGACGATAAATTACGACCGGCGTCCTGGATAAGACGATAAGCTACATTCGCATCCTGGGAAAGACGATAAACTACGCCCAGCAGCAAGGCCTTTGATCAGGAGGTTTTGAGAAGCGTGGAACCACTTTCTAATTGCTGGTGTACCCAGGTCCACCCTGATCCGGGGCAGATTGTTCTAGTTCCACGTGTCATGCCTCTTCCGGATGTCTCAGTTATTTCTCAAATCTTAAATCACCAAGTTTTTTTGGTTCACCTCCACTGTAGCCAGGTATTGAACTCACAGTTTTTTGGGTCTAGTCACATCGGTTCGAAATTCCAATCACCTGAAGAAGGCCGGAGCGTACAACAGCCGAAAAATTGTGGATATGGCAATGAAGGCGAGGACAACAGTCCGAATAATGTAAATAATCATAATACCTCATCTCAGAGATAAAGACAGACTCGCTGGAAAGGTTACACGTTGTTTTCCTCTGATCCACTTGTTTTCAATCTAGCCTGTGAGGATCAAATTTTCTAAGTCACTTTCCTTATCATGCGCCTTAGAAATGCCCACTCTCTCTTTCTGACCTTAAATATAAGTATCCATTTGTTTCCATTTTCTCCATCTTATTCTCAACATCCTCTTGGAGAACCACATCCAAACAAAGGCAGACAGTCATATGACGATCAATTTACCTTATATTTTAAAAATTGGGTTGAAATCCGGTATTGTATATCGGTTCATTGCAGAACATAACAACCTCCATTTTAAAGTACAGCCGATGTCCTTCAGCTTGAATGCTTGTCTTCGTCAAGGACGCGTGGTCGCTGATTCCATCGGGGATATCCGCCGTCCTGGCCGTTGAATTCAGTATAGGAAGCACTCCACCTAGACGTGATGTTTCCTCACCGCACTGGTTGCATACATAGCTGTGATGACTAATCTACCCCATTGCCGTCGACCCGACAAGAATGAACATCGATACAAATTGAAGTTTAAATTAGGCGTGATTCTTAGATAATTTTGCTATGAAATGTATAAATTTGCCATTTGTTGATTTCGCCGTGGAGATTACGTAGATGAAGTTCCATAGTGGTGATACGAGCCTTTAAGATCAAGATGGTAGATGCAATTAACTCTCAGCATCTGAAAACTAGCTGAAGAAAACATCAAATTTTCAGAGAATGTCTCAAATAATGGGTGACAGACTTCCAACAATCTCGAAACCATCTTAAGAAAAAGGCAAGTTGAAGAAACTCGATAAATGGAAATAAATTCAGTTAAAACTAGAGTTTTTATGTTTCGAAGTGTGTTCGATGCTTTCATCTTTGAAATTCAAATGATATATCTTTTGACTGAATAAATGATTAGAAATGGAAACTTTATGATAATCGTGAACGATCAGTTCAATGGCTTGATTATGACGACGGAGCCAGACATTTTCCAAAGCTGGAATGGTACTAACAAAAGAGTATAGTAACTGTCTGGTGGTACGTCATTGGTTCTATCCATTACAGGTTTCTGGCATCTAACCAGAGCATCACTACTGGAGTTTAATTAAACAAAATGCGACCGGCATTAGTTAATCAACGAGGTTCATTTTTGTTTCCTGACAATGCTCGACCAAATGTTGCCAGGATGACACAAAAAACTCACCTAGTTGGGACACGAAGCTCTGCCACACCCAACATGTCACTCGTTAAGTGACTACCACTTTTTCAATCATCTTAAAAATTATTAAGCCAAAAGACATTCCGTTGCAAAGAAAATGTAGAAACTGCATTCAAAGATTTCTTGGCGCCCAAACCTTTGTTTTATTTTAAAGGCATAAACAGCGTTGTAACTCGATGACTGAAGTGTACAGTTTTTCAGTGTTCCTGTTTTGATCGATGTTAGTTTTGTTTAAATACATTATCTCAAGAATAACAGTTGATTCTAAAATTGGTTATTATTTACCGAACAAGCTAATATATGGTATCAATCTTCATATATGATAATGAATACTGTATCCTAATAGCCGAAGAGAAGACTTGAGGTAAAAGATATCTGGTTCTACAGAAGGGTGTTAGGAATACTATAGATGGACCATGTGAGCGACGAGTGAGTTTTAAGGAAAATGGGGAGAAAAATGTCATATACGTAGAATGAGAAAGAGACAGTTGAAATTTCCAGGACACATAATGCGGAAGGAAAGCTCTTTCGCATTGGACACAAGTACTTGCTAAATAAGGAAGATCAACCATTATTCCAAGCATGTAAAAAGACATACACTATTAAACAAATATTAACTGAATGTTCAGGCATAGTTCTCTCAAGACGAAATTCTTATAATATAAACAACATGTATGAGCTCTTTGACGAACCTAAAATGGATGACATAATATTATTTCTTAAAATAGTGGATCTATACTGAAAATATATGAACCAAATGAGAATATCAATAAAACCAATTTCTCTATAAACTGTATATCTGAAAAGAATACATCAATAAAACCAGACTATCAACAAAAACACTCTTTATAAAAATACATCAATCAAACCTGATCTACAAAATGTTTTCTTACAAAGAATACATATTTTATTCATACGAAAATATTCTAATAATCTTGTCGGTGCTAAATAACTCATTGAGGTTGATATGCTGTAAAAGAAAATAAAGGAAACTAAACCGACGAGCTTGGAGAAGTTGGCACTGAAAGGATACCCTGAAGGCAAGATACGTAGAGGGAAACATCAATTAAATTACTTAAATGGACGACATAACAGTGAATTGGAGGTATAGCAAGCGAAAAATCATTTCTTAGAGCTACAGCAGAGAGTATGCTGTAGAGAGCCATAATCGCCCAAGCTTATTCTTATATATTTTTGCGTTTATATCTAACTGGAATAATTTTATTAAACCCGGGGTTTTAAACCAGATTGTTCAGATGTAAGCAAAAATTGTGATTGTTAAAATTGTATCTATGATAATTGTATATTCTAGCAAATAATATCCTTTAATCTGAGGTTGAATTTGAAGAGCACGTCTATAGGTGACATCTGAATGAAGAATAACTTAAAAATAACTTAAAAATTTAAATTAACAGTATCTCTATCTATAAAAGGCAGGATGTGTGTGTGTGTGTGTATGTGTGTGTGTGTGCGTAACGAATGCACGGACGCAATTTTCGACGGATTTGCACCAAAATTTACATGCACATCCTCCAAGTTAGTGGGAAGGCCAAGACCGACTTTGCATTTCCCAACTTCCATAGATAGTGGAAATAATCGATTTTTCATGCTTCTACGGCAGTTTTCATGTAGTTTGCGGCCATTTTGTACTGGCCAGAGTGAGAACCAATAGCTGGCTGCCACGAATAGGCAGGAAGATTCTATTGGTCAGCGTGAGAGCCAACAGCTGACTGACACGAATGTTAACTAGCATGCTAGCATACAAAAAAAAATCGATAGGTGTATTCGTCACAAGTAGGAAAAATTTAAATCTGCATGGCACTTTACTCCAATTGGCTCATTCGCTTGCTTAAACTCAACGTTGATTCTGATTCCTCAGAACTTGGTTGGGTGTGAAAAAGTATTTGTTTTTAACATTCTTTTTTCATTCGGTTTTTCGAGTCCTTTTTTTAAAGCTGATCGTTTTGTGTTCATTTTATTTAGTTTTTTTTTTTCGTAACGGATTTAATGTTTAGTATAGAGTTTAGAAAAATTCACAGTGTGAGATAGGCAAGAAGTAAGGCATGTAGCAACATCAGCACGGCAAAGGGCACTACTTTAAAGGCAAGGAAGGGCAAAAATATTTTAAGTCAAGTGATAGCCATTGCTGTATGAGTCGTACGATTTTTGAATCAAGCACTGGCAACGCCGAGCTATGCTGGTAGTTAAATATAAAATTGACACTATTTCAAATGTCTGAAATGCTTAAATATAAATAAAAATTATTTAAATATTTCTAATAGTTAATGGTTCTAAGCACTGAATAAATGAAATATTTAATTTACAATACGTTGACCATTTATATTTATTTACAAATGTTACAACCATTCTGTGGAAGATTTAATACATTTAATGTTACAAATAAATGGGGTACAAGTATTATAAGTTTACGGGTATATTTTTCAGATTTGTCCCTTTCCAAGTTCTGCAAAGCTTTTTCTTTGGAAACATGCGTTGTTAGCTTCCCGAATTGACCAAAATTAAGAATCTTTTCCAAAATGCGATCATCTTATATGATTACAAATGCGCTTCGATAGAAAGACAAGTTCCGAGTTCATAGAAATCAGATATGTTCTTTTAGGGATCCACATAAAACTGCCTATATACATATTCCTGAAAACTTTCTTTAGACCTTCCAGAGACCACGAAAATATATTCAAGTGACCTACAATCGTTAAACCCTCCTAACGCATAATATTTATTTAATTTATTCAATATATATATACAGTTTACCCGAAAAAAAATCTGAAAACTATTCGGTTGGTGCATAATTATCAGGCATTTTAAAAATAATATTTATTATGAAAAAAGAAACTTAACAATTCAATAATAACATTTTTAATGATTATTTCGGATCTTACGATTATCGACACGCATTCTTATAACCTGAAAATAAAATAATATTTGTATTAAAAAAGTAAAAAAAAAAGCAATTTTCATTAACAAATAACTCGCCTACAAAAACACCGGGTAATTATGCACCAATGAAATATCTGAAGATTTAAATTAATGCTTGTTTTGACGTCTAAATTAATCGTTTCAAATTTGACAAAAATTGTTAAAAGGAAATTCGAGTTTATGTGATTATATATATATATATATATATATATATATATATATATATATGAATAAGACTATGATACATATACGCTGCGTGCCAAATTATTATCAAGATAACTTTTTTCTAACAAAATTTTCACACAATATTGGCAACACTGACCTGCGCAATCACTGAAATCTTCGCACTGATTTGCGCAATGTAAACAAAGTGGCGCCATATTTGTTATCAGCACGGTGATTTGAGCCTGGCAAATTATTAGAAAGGTTTAGTAAAATTTCCAGAATTGAGCAAACGAAACGTTTATTAATGTTGCACAGGTCAGTGCGTGAAAATTTTGTGTGAATTGATTGAACGGTTTTTGAAATATTAGAAAACAGTTATCTCCATAATAATTTGGCACGCAGTGTATATATATATATATATATATATATATATATATATATATATATATATATATATATATATATATTATTATTATTATTATTATTATTATTATTATTATATATCTACACACATAAAAAACAAGTAAATGTATAAAATTTAATCAGTTCTTACCCTACATGATAACGTGTTGCCACATCAATTTAAGTCCGACGATTTGAAGTCATAAATGACGAACCAAGTTACACGAACGTTTTCCCCTTTGTCTTTAATTTTCCACACACACATATATATATATATATATATATATATATATATATATATATATATATATATTCGGTTTCGATCCTAGCTAAAGGCAACCGAACGTCTAGTCACACTGATAAGCTGTGATACAGCGAAACAGTTGGTCTGTGGATGTGTGTGTGTGTGTGTGTGTGCGTGTTTGTGTGTGTGGCTGGCTGGCTGGTCATATCCGACCCTCTCACTCTGTCACAATCGTCGACAGTACAGCACACACATACACACACACACACACACATATATATATATATATATATATATATATATATATATATATGCGTGTGTTGTTGGGGGGCGGGGAGGGTAAATGGTGACTATTGGCATATTAATCGTGTATGGCTATTCCTAATACGAAGTTTGATCACAAAGATCGAAAATAAATAAAAATATAATCAATGAAATATGTAAAAGTGAACTCAACATTTGGGATCTACAATGACTCTTCAACTTTTAAGGTCCATTAAATAAATAAATGCAAATTAATTATACTGTCACAAATAATTATAATAAAATAATTACGACAATTATTATTAATACGATTCACTCTTTCTAACCGAAATCAACCCCACACCTATCCTCTACCACAAACAAACGCGTGGCCTATTCACTATCGGAGAAGCAGTCAATACAATGGTTGACCAAAAGTTTCGGCTCATTTTCAGGACACAGTGATAATCTTTGTCCCATTTTAACACTTATAACCAAAATTTAAGTTAAGGAAACTTCAGACTTCTGTTTTCACACCAACTAAATTTTCTGGACACTCACTATAGACATAACACAAAAATAACATACAAGAAAGACTATATACCGCTGACTCAGGGGACTGGGCAATTTTGGGTCCTGGCCTGGATGTACCCGCTTGCATTCTCCACAGTAAACCCAACCTTGTATCACATCACGTCTCAGTGGTGACACGGGATTAATATCATGCCATTTACTCAGTATTACTGGCTCTCGTGTCTCTAAAACCACATAACAACTACTATCCCGTCCTGGGTAAGACGATAAACCACATTCATATCCTGGGTAAGAAGATAAACTACATCAAACAGAAAGGCCTCTGATCAGGAGATTTTGAGGAGCGTGGAATCATCTATTAATTGCTGGTGTTCCCAGGTGGTAGCGCCAGTTAGGATCCTAGCTATGGACAAATAGTTAACCCACGGGTTCAAACTGTGTAAAAATAGGTTTTAATACAAGCAATACATTTTTGTAAAAGAATTATTACCAGCAATGAATTTTGAATAAAAAAATTATTACCAGCTATATATTATTACCAGCAATACATTTTTGAAAAAAAATATTACCAGCAATACCTTTCTGAAAAAAATATTACCAGCAATATATTTTTGAAATAAATACTTACCAGCAATACCTTTCTGAAAAAAATATTACCAGCAATATATTTTTTGAAAAAATATTACCGGCAATAAAAATCTTGTCGGCATTAAATAACCCATTGAGATTGATATGCTGTAAATCAAAATAAACAAACCAGACAAACACTATCAACCATATAATATTTATTTTATTGTTTCCACGTCTTGCTGTCTCTCATTTTTTATAAGTTTTTTTTTATGTGTTAGGGGGTTCATAATTATTTAGACAGTTATAACTCACCTAGACGCCCTGCAAATTATTTACACTTTCCCCCGCAAATACGACACAATCTCTTGCTTTTGTTTGTTTAATGGATTGTACATTGATATTGTAAGATTTCACATATTAAACTAATCCGGAATTGTTTCTGCAGACTTCATTACTATTTAGGCAGGAAAAACACTAGAGAAACCCTTTGTTTGTAGTCATTTGCAGATCTTAGTTTATGACTAATGTGATGGTTGGTAAGGACGGCAGACATACCTGCAGATATCACATTAAAAATGATGTCACTTTTATATTGAATTCTTAAAACGTGCCTTTGGTATATGGGACACATAATGGACTCTCCCGTCTTCTTCGAGCTATGAGGGTCCAGCAGATCATTTCTTGGAACCGTAGATATGATCTGATTATAGGGATGAAATATTGGGCAGAATCAACCACACGTTATAAAATAAAGCAAATATACAGAACCAATGCACATAGCGTACCGCAAAATCTCGAAATAATCCTACTCATGTTTTAAATTCAAATTCTTCCTTCTCCTGGTCTGGTTGCCAACTAAGAATGAAGAGCGCAATCTACCCTAATATTTAACCCATAGCTAGGGAGAGATAAAGAAATGAACCTATACTTTCCCCCAAGGATATTTGAACATAATTGAATACAACGAATTCGAATGAAATTCGAACTCGGGTATCATTCCGTTAAATCACCCGCACATCTATAAGCTATATATATATATATATATATATATATATATATATATATATATATATATATATATATATATATATATATATATATAAATGAGAGAAAGAACACATAGAGTAAAAATCCACTGTTCGTAGCATTTATTTTTAAAAAAAGTGCTCAATACAAAGTAGAGCAATACATTTTTTATTATATCTTTGTTATAAGAGATTATAATAAAAAGATGTTGAAATCACTATACAAATGCTTTCATGTTTCAATAGCATGGCTGTACTTCTTCAGGTTATGGTAAGTAACTGATGATTAAATGATTTTTTTAATGAAATTTAAAACCAGAAATTACCTTTTTCCCGAAATTTAAAGAGAATACGTGGACATAAGGTCAGAATTAAAAATTATGGGTATGTCTTGATTAACCAATTAAATGTCAGACCTCTGCTAAACAGGAAAGTAAGCTCTGAGGGTGGAGGTGGGTGAGTTATTTTTTAATGTCACGATAAACCGAAACATAGGCAGACCATCATTGACGATTGCGGAAAAATATATTCCTTAAAAGTCCAGCTGGAACATATGAAAATTTAAGCATCTCTATATTTCATGGAAGTAGGGTGTTTATTTTTCTGTATTTGAGAATTACTTTTAAGCATCGAAGCCACGATCATTTTCAAAAGTCCCGTAAGCCCTAAAGGGTCGTGGAAACACCACATGTACTGCAGCCGTAGCGGGCAATGGTATGTCTTGGGTAAAAACATACCACTGCCGGTGCCCAACCATCACCAGGCTGGTTTGAATTCAGATTCTTCGTTCTCCTAGATTGGTTTTCTACCAAGGATATAGGGGCCAACCTGTTCTGCTATCTACCCATATGTGGTGGGTGGGGGGTAGAGAAAAGATGTAGTCATACTTTTTCATCGGTATATTTGCGCCTAACTGAATATAACGAACTTGACTGGAATTCGAACTAAAAATATTCTAGTGATATTCGTTAGCAAAAGAAAAACAAAGAATAATTCATACAATCCAAGATATACTTAGGTTTTAAATACTCCCAAGCGGGTTGATAAGTCGTAAAAAGCAAAAAAAAAATCAATCAATCAATCACTCTTTTCTGTCATCACACAAGCTTGTTTGGTAGGTTACTTGCTGCCTCCCTCTACAGTATTACGTTCAATATGTCCTGTTAATGTCAAATTCTCCCAGCCCTCTTTCCTCATGTGTCCCAGAAATTTCAACTATCATTTTTTGATTTTGTGTATTAGTGTCTTTTTTGCCATTTTTCTTCTTCGTTGCTCACACGCCTCGTCAATGTTATTCTTAGCATGTTTCTGTAAAATCAATCTCTGTTGCCTGAAGTCTCTTCTTTATCTGTGTGGAAATTGTCCAGCATTCACTATCATATAAGAAATAGTGAATATTAATCATTTGCATCGCACATCATATAGAAAACGTTTCACGCCCAAATTCAGTTAATAATTCCGTGTCAGTCTGCCAGCTTCCTGATCCGTTTTAACATGAAGATCATGTATATTTATACTTGTGTTCTTTATTTTTTACCCAAGATCAGGTTGTATAAATTCAGGTTGTAAATTGGTTTTTATCCTTTCAGTCTTCGTAATTCAAATTTAATCAAACATCACAGTAAAAACTGAAGCATTCAGGGTTCTTTGATTGTAGCTGTTGCAATGCTCAATAACAGGAAAACAGTATGTTAAGCTTCTTTCTTTCTTTCTTTCTTTCTTTCTTTCTTTCTTTCTTTCTTTCTTTCTTAGCTCTATTCCCTTCTCTATCCTACCTATTTCCGCTCGTCTTTATGGAGCCCGGAGCAAAATATAACAAAAGTTTACTTCCAGGAAAGGTCATTTTGCAGGCAACCCGTACCCCCAAAAATCGACCTCACTGAAAATGGACAGTGGGGTATATAATAGTCTTTTAAGATGGCTGGCAGAGAAAAATTTACAGGTCGTAACTGTTGCAATACCCGATAAAAAGAAAACAGTCAATTAAACTTTCTTTTTTTATTTCTATCTTTCTTTCGTTCACACACATGCACACAATTTATATATATTTTGACTAGAATTACAGGGTGGTCCGAACGTCTTGTCACCCACTACCAAAAGGTAATGGGAACAATAGAAGGACAATTAATACAGTAATACACATCACAGGATTTAGTATATTTACTTTCATCACTGTCACACATCGAGAAGACATGTATAAACACTATGTTTATGTCAGCCATCTGAAATAGAGAATTATATTATATAGGGGAGACAAAACTTTCGGACCACTCTGTATTGTAATAAGGAGAGTGCACTATCGAGTAAAACTTGCATTTGCGTTTTGCCTTATTTATTTCATTTTTATTTAAAAAAAAAAACAACAAAAAAAACAAAAAACGCTATTAACTAAAGAAAGGAAAATCTTTGGTTTTTTCGTAATTTAGGCAACCGATCGACATAACATTTGGCAAAATGAAAAGACAATAGTAATGGACTGCAAGTAGTCAAAATGAACTCAGTGGCTGTTCATACAAGAAGTAAAATCCATTTCAGTAATGGAGGAAATTGAATGAGAAGAAAATAACAATAAAACCAGTGAAGAGACGCTCCATTTAGTTTTCTTAGCGTTTATATGTAAAAGAGTACGGCTCTGTTAGGGAAGATGCCAATTTCTACGGGGAAGAAGAAAAACATTGGACGTTTTCCAATCCGGAACTTTACCTTTCCTCAAATTATTTCTATATTTCCTCCTTTTCATAGTTGCCTCCGAGTTGCTTGGGACTACATATTTTTTTTTTTTTATGTATGGTTTAATCGTTTAAGTTTTCATCATTAGTTGTTCTTTGTTGAGTAGAAAAAAAATTAGGCGCAATTTCACAAATTCACACGTGGGAAAGAATTAAAAATAAAAGGTTACACTACACGTGAATGTGCATACGATGCACGTAAATAGCATGGATAAAGTAGAATAACTTACCAGAAAAGCTAAGAGCTTGGAAGATGTTCGATTCTCAATCCATCTATTAGGCCGAGTCATAAGTAATTACCGTTTTTGGGAAACAAATCTAATACTACTTTATAAAAAAATGATATTATAAAGATCTTGACAACTATCACATTACGATCGGGGATATAACACTAAGTTCTGCCTAATTTCTTTCCTTGCTTATCCCACATGTGGAAGTGTCTCCCGACATTTTGTTTCCTTACCACCTGCAGTCTTCAAAAATGTAAGTGCGACATCAATTGCAAACTTCTGACTTCCGGATAACTTTTCTTTTATTGTCCTTTCTCCTCACTAAAGTCTTCTCGTTCACTTTCACACTCAGTAACCCCTTCCGTCTTAGGGGAATTATTGCCTTGCTTGAGGTGAAATGTTTAAAAAAGAAAAAAATGTTCTTACAAATACTTATAAATAGACTAACACCGGAAATGAATATAAACAGCCAGGGTTTAGGAGTGGTTCTTCAGTAATAAAGTAACTAATCGAAAAAGAAAAAAGAAAAGAAAAAAAAACTATAACATTATATACAGGGTTATTCAAAAACAAAGAGCAGATTTAGGAAATTTAATAAAGGGGGAAGGAACACATTCAACACATGTCTAGATAGGAAAAAGGTTCAAAGTTATTAAAATAAATGAAAATCTGTTTATATCTCTGTCATGAGGTATTATGCTTACCTGCATTATTTACATTATTCGAACTGTTATCCTCATCTTGATTGCCATATTCACAACGTTTCGGTCGTTGACTGGAATTTCGAACCGGACCCTTTATTTTTGTCCAGCGGAGTAGATTGTCCTAGTTCCACGTGCCGTACCTCCTCTGGGTGTCTCAGTTATTTCCCTTAACTCAACTCTCCCAGTTTTGGTTCAGCACATCATTATCCACTTTGTGTCCCCCCAAAGATACATGGTCAAGTGGATAAAGACGTTGGTGAGATCGAGTGACTAAACCCAGACAGTTGTGGGTTCAATACCAGGCCACAGCAGTGGTGAACTAAGTAACAAATAGATAATTTTTTCAATCTTGTTTTAACGCATCATGTAAATGGGTAGTCAAGACTAGTACATAAACGGCAAAGATGGCGAGATATTGATTTTCCAAGTATAGATTAGATGTGGTACAAGGCCGAAAGTAGGGGCACCCAGTGAGAATCGAACTCACTCAGTCATAATTGTTTTAGCGAGACAAGCTTGATAGCCATTACACCATTTAGTAATTTTACAAGCATAGCTTGGATGTGGCACGAGGCCGAAAGTATGGAGCACTCAGTGAGGATTGAACTCACTACTCAGTCATAATTGTTCTAGCAAGACAAGCTTGCTAACCATTACACCACCTCGAGGTGCCCGAAATAATTTTCTAAGAGTAGCTTAGATGTGGCACACGGCCGAGAGTGTGGGACACTCAGTGAGGATCGAAATGACTACTCAGTCGTAACTGTTTTAGCGAGACAAGCCTGCTAAACATTACACCACTTCATGGTGCCCGAAATGATTTTCTAAGCGTACTTTAGATGGGGCACAAGGCCGAGAGTGTGGGGCACCCAGTGAGGATCGAACTCATTACTCAGTCATAATTGTTCCAGCGAGACGAGCTTGTTAACCATTACACCACCAGGAGGTGCCCAATTTGGCGAGATATAAGGAAGGCATATGTCTAACAAAGGATCTTCCTAGACTGAAAATAATAATATTAAGGAATGACTAGAGAAATGGATGAAAACGACGTGTGCAGGCGACAGGCTATAAGGAGTTCAACGCAAATAGACATGTAATGAAAATAAGGAAATATGATTTCTGAAAACAAATGCAATTTTTAAATCAGGTCTTCCGCAGGGTGGATGTAATTTCCGCGAAACTCAGAGCAGAGAAAATTCGAGTGAGCATTTAATTGCATTTGATATTAATAATTCTCAACCTCTTCATACCAAGCACTATGATTATTAATACTACTAGTCTTTAAATGCTATCCTCAAGACATACCGAGGTGTACCATTTTTTGGGCAAAATATGATCATTTGAATATATATGTGTATGTCTTTGCAATATATATATATATATATATATATATATATTGAGGGATCATGGCACAACTTTTATTTTTTCACACATAGATATATAAAATGCAATATAATTTAACATACTCAGATAATGTGTATGCATGCCATTTTGTTTCGAGAGAACTTAAGAGATCAAGAGCGCTGTTCAGTATTCTTCCTTTTTTTATTTTCTCTTTCTTTCTTTATCTCTTTCTTTTTTCCATTTCTCATTCCATAAAAGTCCGCCAGCAGCGACTCGCGATATTTCCAACGAACAGAAAACTTTTATGATTCCTTTCGAACCAAATGTGGGAATTTTGCGCCACGGAGATTTAGCATAATGCAGTTTTAAATGTCTGAGTCGCTTGTCTGATGTCGTTTTGTAGCCGGCGACGGTCCAAATTTGGAAAAATTTAAGTCGATTTCAGCAAATTTAAACATTTTCCCGGAACTGATATCTGATTTTGAACGAGGAACGTTGGGGGGATAATGGAATCAGTAGTTGTGAGCATCTGCTCACAAATTCACACACACACACACACACACACACACTCACATATATATATGTGTGTGTATATATATATTAAAAATATTTAAATTTTAGACATACACACAGCCTCATTATATATACATATATCATGAAAGCATGACAGATTTTACAATTATGCGTAAATATGCATTTTTCTTGATACCATGTCCCTTCAGAAAATAGGCGCTCATCTCTCTTCGCAGATTCCTCCTCTTTATCATCAGTGAGTTTCTATAACCCTGGGAAGGAGAGTCAGGAGGTTTCCCGTTGCCTTCTCCACAGTTTAAAATTCAGAATTTTTCTTCTCTGGTCCATCAACAGCTAAAGAACCCCGTCTACCCTGCTATTTAACCGATATCTTGAAGGAAAATAATCGAAATTTTCCAAAATCAATTATGCGAAAGTGAATGCAACAGACTAAATTGGAATATGAAATCGTTTCTTAAAAAACAAGAATAACACAATGCGGTATACGAGATAATACAGAAAAAAAAACACAGGTCAACTCGGAACTCGGTCAACTCATATATAGGAACACAGTTCAAACAAACAATTTCTGGTTTAAGTAGACTAATTTAAATTCTACTACTACAGATATTAACTGCTATATCACCCTCCCCCCATATATATATATATATATATATATATATATATATATATATATATATATATATATATATATATATATATACATACCGGGTGTAACAGCAAAATTTCCAATTGTTCGGTTAAATTTTGAACTGTTGTATATAAGAAATGATTAAGGGTATCTTACTGGAATTCTCGAAAGATTTTATAACACTATCAGACTCTAATTCGAGTATTAAGAATGTATAAATATTCTCCAACCTTAACAGAAGGATTATGATGAAATCGATCATAATTAAAAATGACAGGTTCATCATTGATTAATCATATCTGAGGATCGGAAGCTCACGAAGGATTTAAATAAAGTTCATATATATATATATATATATATATATGTATCCTTGTGCAGGTATGCAGAAAATAGAAAAGAACACGTTGGGTGCATAATCCGGGGTTCCTTAGTATTTTTGTTTTTATTTTTAAGAAGACAGTGCTCCATACAGAAGTAGAGCTTATATTATAATAATATTTTTTGTTTAAAAATATGATTCCTTCGCTACATAAGAGTTCTCATGTTTCAAAAACGAGAGCCGAAACATATACATACACATATACATACATACAT
>OZ010583.1:100819389-101011889 GCA_963932145.1 Acanthosepion lycidas
GCCCAATGGAACACACTGCGTTCACTCCTATTTGCGATAATATAAGGAGATGCAAATTCCTCGTCCAATTTTCATCATTTTCGTGTTTTGAAAGTGTGACAAAATAGAATAGGATAGAAAATGGCAAGATACTTGTTTTTAATCGAAAAGTTTATATACTATCTAAGATGTTAATAAATTATATTTTAATTCTGCTTGCTCTAGTGACTTACAAACTGCTTTACCTCCTGTCACTACTTCAGATAAATAATGGACCTGTTCTGTTTTGACTGCCAGGAAAGACTGAGAAAAAAAACATATATTGGATACGTTGTTTGGTTTTAGTGAGTAAAAGAAATAAAAATAACAAGAAGAAAGAACGAAAGAAAGAAAGAAAGAAAGAAAGAAAGAAAGAAATAGAAAGAAGGAAATAGAATTAGCCAGGAGTCAAGTTGTACTTCGACCCTACGATCACACAATGAGGATGATTAATATTTAGATGAGAGAATGAGAAACACTAAGAAAAATAGCTATAAATGATTTCTCCTAATGTTTTTTTTTAGTATTTCACCCCAAGTAACGTGGGAGTGCCACTAGTACACAAGTGGCTACAGAGAGTGTAAGTAAAGGAAAAAAAACTGGGTATCGGGAATGAAAGGATGAAAAAGAATGGAGGAGGATAAAAAACAAAACAAAACGAACGGGGATCGAGGCAATAGAAGATGTCGATTGACATTAAATCTAAATTTTTAAAGATTATAGTCATCAGGGAAGCAAGTAAGAGGAAGGGAGTTCCACTGTCTGGAAGTGCGAAAGAAAAACCTGTTGGAGTAGAAGATGCGGTTACATTTAACTGTTTCGATAGTAAAACGGTGGGACGGGATGCCAACATAGTATCACGCTTAAATTCATACAGTCGGGGTAGCAGTGAAAATAGTTCGTCAGAGCAGATGCCATGAAAATATTTATAGAAAAGATAGAGGGAAGCCACATTACGTAGGTGAGAAAGTGAATGGAGTCGTGACCCCCAAGTCACCCCGATCACATTGCATGTCCGTCTTTGGATGTCATCGAGAACCTCAAGATGAATAGCGGGGTCACCAGACCATATATGGCAACAGTATTCAATGCATGGATGAATGGTAGATTCATTGACTAAACCGTTTATATGAGGTTTCTTTTGAATATTTTCAGTATTTCTTTTAATTCTAGAAGTTCGACTAGGATTCATTATTGAAAACCACAAGCTTGGCATCATTAGATATGCTGATGACACAGTGTTAATAGCAGACATAGAAAGACAAGTACAAGAACTCATATAAAAGATGGAAAAATTAAACGAGAAGAAAGGACTAAATGTCCATTGCAAGAAGATAGAATGCATAGTTGTTAGAAAAAGAAAAAGCCCAAAATACAAATTACAAATTGGAGACAATTTAAATATCTGGGAAGTATTTTAACAAAGCACAACATTGAAATCCGAAGACACATTGTAGTAGCGAAAGAGGCTTCCAAAAGCTAGGCAAAGTATAAAGACAGAAAATTTTCCTTAGAAACAAAAAAGAGTACTGAACTGTTGCTTAATAACAGTAATACTATATGACAGTGAATGCTGAACAATCTCTTGCACTGATGAAGAAGAGATTTAAAGCAACAGAAATGTGGTTCTACAGAAGGATGCTGAGAATATCATGGATACAACATGTGAGCAACGGGAAAAAATTTAGGTGGAATGAAAAAAACGACACTTATACTTAAAATGACAGTTGAAATTTCTATGGGAAAAATGAGGAAAGAAGGCTTGGAAAATGTGATACTCACAGGACTGACTGAAAGCAATGGGGCAGATGTAAACATAACCTAACTAGTAGACTTGAGTAAATAGATGGCCGGACAGGGTTTATGAGAGCTAGCAAAAAGACAAAAAATACTAAGCGTTACAAAGCAAAGGAAAACGTGGAGAACCGAGATATCCAACGTCCTGAAGGGACACGGCATATAGAAGTAGAAGAAGATTCTGGTACTATTCTAGTTTTATGATAATATCCTTTCTAAAATATCAAGTCGCCATTTAGTGATTTATGCTTGCCAAATTTACTGCCATTTTCTTCTGATTTGATGATTGAATTACTGTTAAAGTTAAATGTTATCTATGTGCCAAAGCAATTGGAATATTTAAGAGAATAAAATTCTATCTGTTACTTTATTTGATTCTATTCCGGTGACATTGTCAATCTCGCGTGATTTTTGTCACAAATTCAATGAAATATTCGACTTTTATATCCTATTCATTATATCCCCCTTCATTTTGTTTTTGTTATCGATACAAAAGGTGAGATGAAATCAGATTACAGCATCACTGCAATGCTGAAAATGTCAAACAGTAGGATTTCGATAAAAAGTCATCTTATTGAATCCTGTTTACAGAAGAAGAAAAGAAAATTTAGTGTAGGTTGTTAAATAAAGGATCTTATTAAGTTGTTGTCGTCTCACTGATAATAGCATTGGCAGAGGAAAGCGCGCTTGAAAAATTTGATACTCACAGGAAAGATTGAAGTGACTGAGATGAACAACGTATAACCTACCTAGCTATCTTGAGTAAATGGATAGCAGAACTGGGTTTAGGATAGATAACAAAAAGCCAACATTTATTATGGGCTACAAAAGACAGAGAATAGTGGAGAACCGTGATCGCAAACATAGAATAACAAGTCTGGCCAAATCTTTTGCAGCATCTCTTTTTCCATATTTATATTTACTATATCAGCTTGTATCTGGCCTTATAGGCTTCAATATCTTTACTCTTACAAATGACTAAAACTTAGCTGTGGGCCATTTTGAGCAGAACTGACTCATTTAAACATAACAGCAATAAGGATGTCACTACTCAGTAAATGGATCATTAATGACTGCCAGGAAAAAAAAAGCGGTAATGTGGTTTTATAACACTTTTTTAAAGTTCTTTTCCAGTAAATTTTCTTTTCCAAATTTGAATGTGCTCGGTGGACTCTTATGTGTTTGTGTTGAAAGAGATATATTCTGAAAAAAACAAACAAACAAAAAAACATACAATTTTAATTTCTCGCACTTATATCCAACACAGAGTAATAGGTTTCATTTTATCCATTTTATCGATCGAATTCCCATTGGCTTGGAGAGTTTCTTAACAGATTCACTAAATTAGGTGAAATGAAAAGGTTACTATTAATAACAAAAGATTTTTGATACAATCCAAATCGTACATACTAAGGAGCAAGACTCCACACGTCTAAATATTCATTATTCTGTCATAATAATTCAAAAACGTGGAATTTGAGGTCATATGATTTTATCCTTGTTTTGGTGTGAGGAACTCCGGCCAAAGTTTGTATATATATATATATATATATATATATATATATATATATATATATATATATATATATATATATATAAATAAAACACTATGGACGTTAGAAAAATTGGATAAAGAAATTATAACATTTTTATAGAAATTATAAAATTTAACTTGAGCATCACATTCACGGGAATATTTGTAAAAGGAGGATTGCTGACCAAATATATATAATCATATGGGTATGAATACAGAGGTATATATAAGTTTAAACTTCATTTATGATATTCTTTTGTGTCGCCATTTTTCTGCCTATTCGACATTAAAGCTTTATTATATATACATACATACATATATATATATATATATATATATATATATATATATATATATATATGGGGTGGTCCGAAAGTATTGTCAGCCCCTACCAAAAGATTATGAGAATAATAGAAAAACAAGTAATATAAAGTACATGTACTTTAGAAGCTAGTGTCAGCCATCTGAAATAGAAAATTTTATTATGCAGAGGTGACAAGACTATCGGAACACACAGTAAGAGTGCCAAACAATGAATTTAATTTAGATTTACTCAAAATCTATATTTGCTTGTTAAGAAGATTCGAATTTTTAAAGTCTGTAATACAGAGTTCGTATCATTATCTTACGAATAACATTGGACCACATTTAGAGTTAGTTGCGAGCAAACTGCCTTTGTATATCCATTATAAGATGCGTTCCTTTTGCATGTGATTCGCCATGTCTCTCCTCAAATTTCTATCTTTGTAGCTCGAAACCATCTTTGTCTCTTGATTATCCATTGAATCGCTGTTCTGCTATCCATTTGCACATGCTTGTTTTACACTCTTCTCTGGTCTTTTGAACACGAGTAGAGTTCTATCTTTCGTTACTTGTTTAGGATTGGGGTTCCTGTACCTTTTAAAGGATTTTCTCTTTCACTCCCAGTACGTACGTCTTAGTGGCATTATCGCCTTGCTTGGGTTAAATTAATAAAATAATGTTACTCACTGTATTTCTCTACTCTTCTTCCTTTCAATATATCTCGTGAGTGTCAGGTGTTCCATACACCGTTTCCTTATATGGCGTTTCGAACTCTTTCGAATTCAAAGTGCAAGTGTCCTTTTTGTTTCTATTTTACTTAAACTTACCCGTTGCTCACATGATTCGTCCTTGGTATTCTCAGCATTCTTTTGTAGACCGATATCTTTCTTGCTTCCAACCATCGTTTCATCTGTGAGAAAATTGTCTCACATTCGTTGCCAAGTAGGAGGACTGATATAGCATTACATTTCAGACATTATATTTTTTTTAGATGGCGGATTAAAAAAAAAAAACAGACATAAATGAAATGCATTTAAAATGCAATTAAAATTTTACTTCTGCATGAGATATTTTAGAAACGAGTTTTTCATTTTGCCACCAATCAGGTCAATTGTTCCAGGCAATGATTAACGAGAAGCCTAAAGATATTTAAGAAGCCACCCTGAATATAGTAAATTGACAGTTCGTTTTATTTAATTTATTCTATCTAGAGATATTTTTCAGATGATATGAATACAGTATTCTTATCCGTTTATCCTTTTTTTTTCTTTAATTACCATTATAATGATATGATTAAACATAAATAAGAAATACAAAACTATTTCATATTAATTGATTGTAGTCAACAGAAGCATTCGTAGCGAAATAAAATATTCATGGGTAAGGAATTACACTCAAAATTTTCTATTAAAATGTCAGCACTAATTTGTATGGAAATTACTTAAGATGTTTACAGGGCGCAAAATGACACGTTCTAAATATGGGAGGCGTCAATGGAAAAAACCCAGAAAAAAACTGAAATTGTATTTAGAAAATAAAACTGGTTTTCGTATTTAATCCAAGATAGGAGTTAAATAAAATACGCTTAAGAGGAAGGAAACATTTAAAGGAAAGAGAAGAGAAAAAAAAATCGAATTGAAAAAATATTTAAGACAGAATTCTAGAGATACAGAAGAAACGACAAACTGAGCGCTTACCGATTTTAAATAAATATTACGTCTATGATATAAATATGATATGAGTATCGATGGTATTGCTATAATAAGTAAATATTTTGTTTGAAAAAGAGTTCTTTTTATCTCGATTTGGATGCATTTATCTCTGTCCAATTTATATTTTGAATATAACAGTTCCGTCCTCTTGTCAATATGATAATAAAAACAGAAATAAATTGAGACATTTCTGCATTTAAAGTCTTCTAAAGGTTAATGTTATTTTCTTCCTTGAAAACGAAAGATATTTGCGTCAGACACACACACACACATGGTTGTGCGTACTTAGTTGTCTGTTTTTATATTAATATTGCTTCGTCAAAGCTTTAATTTCGAATAGGCAGAAATATGGCGACTCAAAAGCATATGATAAATGAAGTTTAAACGTACATATATGTATTATACATATACCTCTGCTTTCATACCTATATGATTATATATAACATATATTTGATCAGTAATCCTTCTTTTATACCTGTTCCCTTGAATATGATGTTCAAAGAAAATTTTATAATTTCTTTATCTACTTTTTCTAACGTCCATAGTGTTTTCTTTTATGAGGATTAAATACATTAAGAAACTGTCCGTACTGATTATTGTTCCAAGGACTTTCGGCTAATTATTTAGTAATTTTCAATGTGCTCGTTGCTAGTATATTTTTCTGTTTGTAGTCTAAGCTATGTTTTATAAAAATAGCGGTTATTCCATACAGGGGTGCCTTCAAACCACTTCTAAAACTTTGTTACTAGTTTCAAAGTAACTGACATTAAATTTAGGTCCATATGGCTATATAAAATGTGCTTCCATTATATTTAACGTATTTAAGCACACACACACACATATATATATTACTTCAAAAGATATTATAGTGTATATTCGTATTTTAAATAGACGCCCCATTTTTAAATCTTTACTTTAAACAGTGAGTATGTCAATCAGACTGCGTATTAAAGAAATCTTAATAAAGAAAACATGCTTTCAGGCAGGAATCAAACCTGAGTCCCTCTTTGTGCGAAACAAAACAATTTCTAAAGAATCAATCGATTTATCTTTAATTGGAAAAATTTTAATAAAAAAATTCCTGTCGGAAGGCACATTGTCTAAGTGTAGGTCCATATTCTTTATAAAGTGTTCTTCCATTATATTTAAACGAATATATATATATATATATATATATATATATATATATATATATATATATATATTACAGTGAGCTTCACTCCGTACAAGGCCGGGAGTCACTCGAGGTAGAGGGTTACAGTGTAAGATGCACATTTTATGCGAATATGTCGGGAAGATAACAGGATGATAACTAGACTTGAACAAGTTAAGCTCATAGTGATCGGCGAAGCAACCTCTTGGTAGTGGGTTCCACAAAGCAGTTATTTGCAAGAAGAAGCTGCTCGAGTGGAACTTTCTTTTCACCAATGGAAGCCGGGAAGAATGAAGGTGCTTTACTACAATATGCCTAGCGTAGCGAGTCCTCGCCCTGGTGAAACTAAGGAATGAAGTGCGTCTGAGCACTTTCCATGTAAATACCGGTAGAATAGTGAGAAACTTGCGGCATCTCATCTGTGATAGAGGGATTGCAGGGTAGAAATTAATTTGCCACCCAGAAGGAAAATAAGGATTGTCAGCTCCTGTCCAAATGTGACAGCAGTAATTCATTTTAGGCCTGATCTGGCTCTTGTAAAGGATTTCACGAGGTGTCAGGTACTTACTAGAAGAGTACAGGGAACCGACGATTTTTCCCGCATCTCCAGCTATGGATTCTATGTATGAGTTTCACTTGAGGTCTGGATTGAGTTTGACGACCAGTAATCGCTTAAGACACTGGATCTCCCTGAGGAAAATCCATTCATCTTGACTGGTGGGAGTTCAAGATCCGATTGGTGATGATGGAATATAACTATATGTTATAGTGGAACACACCTATCCTATAGTTAATAGACTCTCCCACCTAAGTAGGAGTAGTAAGAGTAACGAGTCAGTCGATGTCGAACAACAGTCGAACTCTCTGCCTTCGAGCATAGAGGAACCTGGACGAGGCTATGCCGAAGGGCAGAGTTTCGTCCTAGGAGGCAGACAGACCCGATTCCGTTTATGCGGGGTCTACGGGGATTTTTTGGCCGAGCCTACGAGCTTGGGAACCCCACATTAAATTAGGCCTTGTGCCACATGTGATTGCGTGGGGCAGTTACTAAATAGCAATATCGTCGGTGTCGGACGACAGTTAGTCGAAAACTAAAGTTTCAGCGTTCACAACTAGATTACTCTGCGTTATACCTATTATATCAAGTTCCTAACGTTTTGTACGTCGAACCTGTTTTAGGACCTACTTAGTACAAATAAAAGCCTCCACTGCGAAATCACTCCACAACCCTATGTTTGATTTTCGAGATATTGAACATGACCAGTCATTTTTGCCCCAGTGATCGAGGTCGGAGGAGAGATCAACTATCAATTTTTGTCCATCTAGGATTTTGGAGGTACACAAATATACCGTTATATAATCATCATATATAATCACAAATGGTCAGAGTATACTCGTGGGCAGATTATCGATGTAAAATAAAAAGAGGATTAGTCCGAGAAACGATCCCCTAGGACGCCTACTTTGATTGTTAGGGCCCAGGAGGATTGACCGTTAACAACTATCTGCTGCACGTTAGGAAGGACTATTAGTGAGAAAACTCTTCAAGTAATTACATTGCTAGAAAGCTTGTGCAGCAATCGTTTGCGCCACGCCTTGGCAAAGGCCTTTGAAATATCGAAAGCTATGATCCTTGAGATATATTTGTTGTTTAGTGCCTCATTGATTCTGTGAGTAATGGTAGTTAGGACATCAAAAGCAGATCGGGCCGATTGAAACCCGCACTGCTTATCGCTCAAGAGATTGTTCCTATTTAGGTAATCAACAAAGGTTTGCTAATGACACCGAGGAGACGGATAGGTAAATATTCAGAGTGGGACATATGCTTGACAGCTTCCCTAGAATTAGGATGCAGCAGTTTCAATAGTTTTGCTAAGATCGGGGGTAGTTCCGGGTTAAGATTCTTAAGAAGAACCACTGGGATTTTGACTGGGCCACTGGATTTCTTAGGGCCAATATTTTTGATAAGTCTTGAGACTTCACGGGCTGTAATATAAATACGACTGAGATTGTGCTCAGTGAGACGGAGGAAGTCGTGAAGTGGATGTCCAATGTCTTTTAATGTTGAGTTAGCAGCGAAGAGCTTGGCCTTATCAGATATGGAAGATATGGGCCATTAATAATAGTCAGCACGTCAGCTTTGCCTCTATTCATAATCTGGTTGGGGATTTTCCAGAACTCTCGGGATTTGTTTGGAACGCTTGTGCATAACTACACTCTGCATTACCTAGAACTTTCTTGCAGCTATTGTGTGCGATTCTGATTACAGTAAAAGTCAGGCTACATCGCTCTTTGTGATAAATATTGAAGAAGTAGTTACGGCGAGTTATGGCTGAGCGCATAGAAGGATGAAAATTATGGGGTGTTTTTTTTTCCTGGAATCTTTCTTTGGGTATAAAACTCTCCATTCGGGAAAGTATCTACACACACACATACATACATACACACATATATATAGAATTTAAATATATATATATATAAGATTTAGGTGTATTTTGACAGCAATAATTCATTGAAACGTGTTTGGTTAAATAACATCGACATGTTGAGTTCACCAAATTTTTCAGTTAATTATCCAAATTTTCAAAGTTGTTGTTAGTTTTTGCTATCGGTCAGTTTCTATTTATTTATTGTTTAATTATTATATTATATTATTTATACCGAGTAAAAAAAATACACATAAAAATTTCAGTGAGAACGTCGGAAATAAGCAAAAACAATCACACACACACATATATATATATGTGAACATTGAAGTCAACACTCAGAGGCAACAGAATGTTTCATGCATGAAACAGTCTGTCGCCTCTGAGTGTTGACATCAATGTTCACTTTTATTTTTACATACGCTCTAGCTCTGATATTGAGCACTTTATCCCATAAATACAGCACACCTTAAAATTATATATATATATATATATATATATATATATATATATAACCATTGCTTTTCTAAAAATAATTATATAAATTTATTTTATAAAAGCAATGGTTATATATATATATATATATATATATGTGTGTGTGTGTGTGTGTGTGTGTGTGTGTGTGCAGGTATGTAGAAAAATAGGATAGAACACGTTAGGTAAATAATCCGGAGTTCTTTAGTATTTTTGTTTTTATTTTTTAAAAAAATCAGTGCTCCATACAGAAGTAGAGCTTAATTATTTAAAAAAAAAATATGATTCCTTCGTTACATAAGAGTTCTCATGTTTCAAAAACGAGAGCCGAATACCTCAAGCCCTGTTTCATCCTCAAGCGAAAATTATATATATATATATATATATATATATATATATATATATATATATATATATAACCATTGCTTTTATAAAAATAATTGTTTTTATAAATATAATTGCTTGTACTTTCCGTACAAATAATTATTTTTATTTCGAGAATTACTTTCGCTGGATTTCGCAATTAATACCGATTATTCCCAAATTTATTTCGAAGTTATAAAAATTGTTATCATACAAAAAAAAAAATGTCACAAAAATCAAGAACAATCGTCTTAATGAAAACTTGTCAATCCAAAATTTCAGGATTGAGGTTCCAGATTTGAATTGAGCGAAGAATGTTTATAATTAACTGACGGAGTCGACCTGTTTCTAAAATGGTATGATATGTTGGGCTACGGTCTCTGGAAGTTGAAAACACAGACAATTTTATTTTGAAACACTAAATTGAGAACAGTAAGTTTTCATTTGAAATGAGGTATTGAAATTTAGAGAGTTGTATCCCTTTAAGTTGAAAAGTGCGACACACTGACATTCGCATTTTTAAATATATATATATATATATATATATATATATATGCATATATGTATATATATATATATATATATATATATATATATATATATATATATATATATACACACACTCACACACTCACACACACACACACACACACACACACATATATATATATATATATATATATATAATCTGCCTAGTGATCGCGCCTCGATAAAAGCAACCCTCCCACTGAAGCTTGCTTGCTCGCAGAACTGCATAAACCTAAACATCCCAAAATTTAAAACTGCGAACTAAATCCCAGATGGAAATTGGGCAAGATAATTACTTGTATGCGCAAATGGTCTTTGATTTTTTTACTAATTTTCCCAGACTCAAGAGCCGCTCAAGGTTGAGGGCTAATGAATGAGGATATAGAGTTAGGTAATGATTGGCCATTGTCTTGAATAGGTTAAGATTTTGGCGTTTAGAGAAGCATCCACGCCGGAAAAAATACATCGGTTTTTGGAAAAAGATGTTGATGTGTCTGTTCATATTTAAAAATTAAAGTAACTGTGAAAATTCTATTTACTTCTTAAGAAAGTGCAATCAAATTTTCCAATATTTCTCCATACAAACTTTGCAACATCTTATATTTTTAAATTAAATCGATCAGAAAAACACATTTGTTTCAGTCGATATGAATGGATTTGGTCACATCGGAATACAATAAGGAAACGAAGTAGATAGTTTTTATGAATTCTGTTTATCAGACGAAGGTTCTGGACACCATCCAAGTAATCCAATTAGGTAATTTGGTGAATTGGTAACAATCGAATTCTGCATGACAAATAGACAACATTATACAAAATGGCACCGATCGAGAGGAAAGCTCATTTTTGCACGTTATTGTTTTTCTTTCTTAATTTTATTCATTGTCTTTTTCTAGTTCCCCATCTCATTGTAGTTCGTCGTCTCACGTCTTTCATCGCCTTTTCTTTTTCTCTGGATATCTCTTTCAGTTTTAGCCATTTTCTTCTCTTCTTTCTCTTCCCCGTCACATTTTTTTCTTTTGTATTATTTCTATCTTTATTTATCCGACCGTTCACGGGTTTTTCTTTTTATTTCAATCTTTTTTTTTTTTTCCCGTTTGTCCTTCTTGATTAAGCGTTAAATTATATATAATTCTCTTTTCGCGTCAGACTAAACACTGGAGACGAAATTTGTAATTATTCATGTACTTTCTTTGAATATCTCTTTCCATTATATTTCGCCATTTTCTATCTTCCTCTCTACCGCTTACATTTTTTTATTTTCTTTTTAACTTTATGTCTAATACTTTTTCAGGCCTTCTCTGTCTTTCTCTCATATTTAAAAGTTTAAATCTGTGAATTTCTCTCTATCACCACTAACTTTAGACACATTTAATCACATCGCAATAAACACTGGAAGTTTTCTTTTCTCTTTGTGGAACTCACTTCCGGTTCCTTGCTTCCGCATCAACTTTGATCTTCAAAAATTTCAATGCAGTATCAATCGTTAATTCTTATACATTTATTATTTGCTATCCTTAATAATAGCTTTTCTCAACTTGCGTTCTTGTAGCTTTATTGCCTTGCTTGGATTGAAATGATTAAAAGAAAAGCTCAATTTGTATTTGTTACAGGTTTTAATTTGTCCTCCATTTAGATCGGTGGAAAAATATAAGAACCTGTTTTATTAAATTCAGAAAACTTAAAATAGTAAAATTATTTTCCACCGCGGAATAGTCTGTTTGGTATATATAATCATTATTAACATATATATATATATATATATATATATATATATATATATATATATATATATATATATATATACATATACATATATATATATATATATATATATATATATATATATATATATATATATATATGGTTGGATAGATGTGAGCTTGTGACCGTGGGTTTCACGCTTTAGCGATCGTCAGACAAACTCATTAATTTTTTTAAAAATTTTGGTTTTATGTAGATTCAGTGTATTGGTGTTATTGTGGAAGTGGTGGGGGAAACTTCGTCGTTTTTTCATCGTACTGACGCAAACATCGATGTATGCAGGCACATATACATACTTGGTCGTCCGTCGGGACTCATACATATATAAATATATGTGGGCAGTTTCGGATATGACATATGTATGTATACGGGTGGTATATATATATATATATGTAAAAGACAATAGGAAAAATGTAATGGTAGCCCACGCGTTTCATCCGATGTGGACTTTTTCAAGGCAAAAAACGAAATGAATTTATTAAACAAAGTAACTAATAACAACAAAACAAAATGTCCTTAGCAACTGGAACAATTTAGAGAACGCTATTTTCATACTCTTAACTGAAAATTACGTCAATTACTGTCACGTGTGGAGATATTGTTTTTATTGCTGTGTTGACGGATTCAACCATTTTCTTTTAATTTCTTGATACAGTTGTGTACGCCCAGGCTTTTTTCCTTATTTCACCTTTCTTAACAGAATTACTACCCCCCCAAAGAAATGTACACAACTTTCTAACAAAATACAGCGTACGACAGAAATATCTCCCAAATTTTTAAGTGTCACCCGTGTAATCCAAGTAACTGTCTTCACATTTTAAGATGGCATCAGTTACAATCATGGCTTGATCAAGTGCATACCGTGCCTTTGTTGTTGAAACTTTTTTTAAGACTAGTGAATTTATAATTTGCAACACAAGGAGGTTTTTGTGATCCTTTCATGTTACGTTGGAATGATGCTGTTCCGGATAGAAAATCGATACTGCTATGGGTTGAACATTTCAGAGTCACATGTTTAGGGCTTAAAAGAAAGCCACCTCCAAACGATCTAACTTCCGTATTGATGAAAAACTTTACAAATCGTTTGCAAGAGTGTGTGGCGAATAGAGGCTATAATCTAGAATATAGTATTTAAAAGCAAAATAAATAATAACTGTAACCATTACTTTAAACAACAGTGAAATTATTTCTTTAAATAGCAATTATCTTGGTCTTTTTCTCAACATTTAAAATATGGGAGGTATTTTTGCCGCACGCTGTATAACTATATCTTAATAATTTGCTTAGCTTTTCGAATATTTGATATCTCGATGCGCGTTCGGATCTCACCCTTTCTGTCGTTTCTTCTATGTTCCATGTCACTTTAGGCGATCATGGCTCTCCACAACTTCCTGTTCTTTGCAGCTCTTAGGTTTGTACTTCTGCTTTCTCTCCTAATTTCTGTTCTGCCAACCATTTACATTCGATGCTTTCTTTTTTGTGCCTTCAGTATGTTCTGTGAGTGCCAAAGTTTTCCGGATTCAAATTGTCTCTTTCTTATTCTAAGTATGCGTCCTATTTGTTTCCATTTTTCTTAAAATTTCCTCGTTACTCCTATTTTCAGTCCATGGTATTCTCAGAATCCTTCTGTAGCATTCACATTTCTGATGCCTCAAATCTCTTCTTTATGTGCGAGGAGATTATCCAGCATTCACTGCCATATTGAAGGACCAATATTATATAACAGTTCAAAACACTTTTCTTCGTTTCTAACGAAATTTTATTGTTTCTTAATACCTTGCATAGCTTTTGGAATTGGTTTCTTGCCCCGTATTGAAAAAGCATGTTTAACACGTGTCACCAGACCCTCATCCAGCAGCTGTTCGCATCAAACAAAAAACACACACTTTTCGGTAACGTCATAACACTAAATCCCTGCGGCCAGTTAGAAAATATAATGCAGGACATGTTGGCTAAACGTTAGTATCTGAAGTGTATGTAAAACAAGATGACCAAATAATCGAGATTCCATGTTATTACACGACCAGGAATTTTAAAGTTCCGTATCTGCTTGATTCTGATGTCTCTATACCGAAGCTCATACCAATGGTTGACTCTATTCACGGCGAACATACATTCTGTCTTATGGTTAAACTTTAGTCCTTTCTTCTAGCTTTCTTTAGCTACCTCCTGTAGGGCTTTTTGTAGTTTTCCTTCAGGGAACGTCATCCACACAGACCACTTTCAGCACTCTGAACATATACACTACTCTTCAAAACTTTGAGGCGATCCCTGTTAATTGTTTAAATTTGCAGCAAAAGTAGCTGTTTTGAAATTTAAATAAGATGAAATTATGATACACGGTTAAAAAAAGTGAGAAATGATTTTTTATGAGAAAGTTTATTATGTCAAAAAGAAAAAAATGCATTTTTTGATTAAATTTTGATCATTTCCACCTTTAGCCTTGTTTTGTAGGACCCTTGTGTATATGTGGTGTGCAGGATTAAAAGGTGATGGATGGGTTCTTGTGGTGGATGTGTAATTGTAATGAATTAATGGGTCATGATTGTAGTTAACTAGGAATAGGATAGCCCACTCCCCCTTCAGCCTTGTGCCACAATTTTGTATTTTTTAAAAAATAAATATATTCCTCATTTAGCCTTGATTACTGCAGTGCAAATTTATGACAGTCGTTGCAAAAGTTTCCAAAAGTATGTTTGATAACTGATTCCATTCTTTTGTCAATGATTCTAAGAGCATTTTTTAATTTCTTTTTCACTGTTAAGTTCATCCTATGTTAATTCTGGGGGTGGCTTCAAACTTTTGAACTGCAGTGTACATCAGTCATTTAAGTGCCATACATAATACTTAGGTGATCATGTTTCTTTCGATTTATGATTGATTAGACAGAATATTTTCCCGCATTAGGTTGCCATTCCTTTCTGGAGTAGACTGGTTTCCAACCAACGCACGTTGACACCAGGGCACATCAATATTATCTGGATAGTGTATGCTGTTAATAATCTCACGTCGGTCGATGAATCCTGGTTAGTTAAGTGTCATACGTTTATACCCGCTTGGGTGATCATGTCTCTTTCGGCTCATGACTGACAAGGCAGGCGATTTTCTGGCAGTAGGTTGCCGTTTCTTCCTGCGTTTCAACCAAAGCTATAGGTCCAAGTCTGTCCTGCTGTTCAACTCATAGCAGGGGAGGGGGAAAAAAGATGGATTCACATCTTACCCAAGGTGAAAGCATACTGTTTCAATTTCTTGTAATTCTGAGTCGAATATCGTATAATTTTCCTCCCCATGTATTAGAAAAAGTGGCACCAAACTTTCGCGTATAAACAAAAATAACAAAATAAAAATGTCCTCTCTCCCCTCGCGTTTCTGTATAAGAAATTTATTTAAGTGCTTTGTTTTTCAGGACAACTAATTATCTATTGTAGTCCTTAGCAAATTTTCTCACTTTACCAAGCCTCCCATCCACCCTTCTGCGAACCACTAAGACAAGCTCATCGGGTAGGTAGCCCATCGTCTTCTGTCTCTCTTACCATCAATATGTCCTCTCACCTGATTATGTGTCCAAAGATATTCAGCTGTCTCTTTTTGTATTCTGGGTATATGTCCTTTTTAATTCGATTTTACCTTTAAGAGCTTTTCGTTGCTGAATAAAACGGATGTTGATCTGGGACAACAAAATTCAAAACTGATGTTTGTTTACTTTATAAATTGGTGCTTCTATGAAACCAATTGACTAGAATTCCTTATTAATTTTGAGTCCATGGTTTTGTGGCTAGTTGAGAAAAAAATAATACTCTTCCATTAAAGAGAGAGAAATTCTAGTTGTTGTCGTAGCATCAGCAATGGCCATTCTTACAAAGGTCAATAGTTTTATTCCGTTTAACTAAAAACAAATTATCAGGTATGGTTGGTGCAGTGTTGGTTCGTGGAAACTAAGCCAAGCAGAGAATGACACTGCAGACCAAATGGTTATTTTAACGTAAAAACAAAAACTAAAAATCTGATAGTATTTCTGGGCATGGGCAAATAGAAAGATTATATAATATACTAGAAATCCTTACTTTTGTTTCTCAAATTAAAAATTATGTACAATCCTTTTAAAGTGAAATTCTTACTTTTTTGGTCCGTACCTTTTCATGGCAACTGAAGCAAGTCAAATAATTCCATTAATAATAGAGAAAGTAACACGATTAATAGTAGTAGTTTTGGCCATTGCTGAAATCGTCTGTAGCCCAAATTTACTTTTTAAGAGAAAAAACAATAGGTTCCATTTGTGGGTGACTGAATATAGCGAGGAATTGAAAGGCGAACGAGTGAAAAAGGAGAGAATCTCAGAAACTTACATAAAATAAATCTAAAGTCTTGCAAGTAAACCGAAATCCGAACCTTTGCTCTGTCTCAGTCTGCCATACTGTCCTAATACTTCTTTGAAAGAGTGTCTGTCCTCTAGACCCAAATTAGCTATCTGCCAAGAGGATGAAAAAAAAAAAACTAAAAAAAACAAACAAACCCCATCGACCTTGTAATCTTACTACCGAAACTGGGAGACACGCTCTACCCAGACACCTCCCCACTCAAGGAGAAGGAACCTTTCTAGCCTATCCTACGATCTTGTGCACTCGAAATCGCACGCTATTTTTGCCGTCGTGAGAGTATCACTTTTACGCTATCCATAGCAACAGTGGTTTTTCTTGAGCAATTAGCCTGAATGAGTATGGACTTGGATGGCTAAGCATGGACAATATAGTGCAAAGATTGCTGAGTATGAACATGTATCATGTTTATTAATATGGAGAATGTGGCATCATTGGTGAACAGCAAATGACCAAGTAACAATCAATACTTTCAATGCTGATAAGAGCCTTGCAGATGGCATTTAAATCCAGATAGACTATTTATCATTAACACAGTATTTTAAACATAGGTACGTCCACGAGATCGCTAAAAAAAGAGTATAGCATGATGAAAAAGACGCCAAACTTGACGAAAACAAAATGTTATCGTCTAAATGTTTGTTATTATTAAAAGGAAACATCAAAGTATTTTGGGGGTATTTTTTGGCGTTTTTTTATCGTTCCTAGCACGTCCGAAACTTTCGTGAAAAATCTTGTTTTTTGGGTCGGTAAAATTGACCATTTTTTTCCATTTTATAAAAAAACTGGAAATCTCAGTTTGAAATTCTTTTAAATATCAATTACCATTTTTTCAAAACTTATTTTAAGAAAATCAGAAATTATAATGTTTATTTAAAATATTTTGAACCAAGCTTAACTTAGCTTTTGCGCCGAAAAGATGTAATTTGAAAATAAAACAAAGCAGGTCATAAACTTTCGCGTCACTTGACAGGTGATGAATGACATATTGACGGATTCCGTGAGGCTAATTTATTTTACGGAAGGAGAAAAGTGAAATAATTTACATTTAAGTGAACACATTATTTACCTCATTATTTTAAAGGAAATCTTTCAGTGCTCTAATATTTTTTGTACTTAGATTTCACTTTTACGATTACGATGCTTTATGGAAAATCTATTATAAAGAAATTAAAATAAAACTGTTAAGAGTGAGATTAAATTTCATATTTCATAAGAAAGGTATCTAATTAATTTATAGGTACCTTTCTTATGAAATTTTATCAGAAGAGTACATAAAATACTATAATTTTATGTACATTTATTACATTTTCCCGTGTTATTTGTATTTCCATTCATTTTATTATTAATTTTGATATTTCATTCATGGAAACATGTCATAACTGAGATTAATATAAAAATAAGGTCATATAAATTTCAGAAGATGATACTGATACGTGTAGGTACCTTTCTCAGTTGAAATTGAAAAATCAAATTAACTTCTCCATACATGTTTTGCAAATGTAAAGGCCTTAACAGTGGAGAACAATGCTTAACTCAAATAACGCAACTTAATTGTATTCTGGTTGGTCTTCCGTACTTTATAATTACAGCCCGATTATAAAGTCAAAATCACATTTTTTAGTTACTGCGGATTAGTCAAAATGATACAATCTATAACGCGCTAAAAAAAGATATATCTCATAAGGACACTTAGGAAACCCGATGTGGCTTTTAACTAATTTTATATTATTTTAACAACTTAAATGTAAAAATCTATTAGAATTAAGAAATAACAAATAATTGTATTAAAAATTCATTTTTCATCGAAAAATTTTTTTACTTTCAGAAAATATTGTCCATATTCATAAAAAACAACTAAAAGCAAATAAAAACATTTGAAATTAAATAATATCTTTGTTTTATTGAGTTTTGTATGTTACAATTCAGATCTGATTTTCAGGTAGGTGGGGTCCAATTAAAAACAATAAAAAAACATGATTTGCATTCCTCAAAGCCTTGTGCTTTTAACTATTATAATCACTAAACCCGATGAGATCGAATTTCTCGCGTTTTCATAAAGTTAGTTATGGCGGGCGGGGGGTTAATAAATATAAAAAAAATATTTCTGTCATGACTTTAATAAAAAAAAAAAAAACATATTTATAATAATTTCGATCATCTGTGACTAGTTAGTGAAAGTTTCATTAACATCCGACAATTATTTTTTTTATTTTTGCAAGATTTTCCAAATTAATGTGTGTCATATCAAAAAAAAAAAAAAAAAAAAAAAAAAAAACGTGCTAAAAATTGTTTATGTTATTTTACTAGTTCCGGTGATACAAAGAGAAACAAGGTTTTTTTAATCAAAATTTAGAATGTTCTAAAAAGAGGAAAAATTAAAAAAAACTTTGGTCTTTCCTCTTAATAATAACATAAGCATTTAGACGATAAAAGCTTTTTTTCGGCAAGGTTGGCGTCTTTTTCATCAAGCTATGCTCTTTTTTAGCGATCTCATGAAATTACCTATTTAAACATATATTAGGTTGGTGCAAAAATAATTTCGTTTTCTAACATATGTTACTATGTGAGAAAACGAAATTATTTTTGCACCAACCTAATAGAAGCACACATCGGGATAATAGCAGGACATAAAAAATTACCATATATACTCGAATACAGTGAGAGATTTTATGATCAATTTTTTATGCACAAAATTGGGGACCACAATATACACAGAATTTTTCTGGAGGGGTAAAAATTCATGTAAAAAATTCAGGAGACACACTATTCAGGAAGTTGGTTTATACATGAGTATATACGGTGCAACAATTAAAGACTCCAGAACAATGTCTAAAGTGTAATACAAAATGCTTCACTGTGATTCAATTCAACAAATATACAGTGTAACCCGGATATAAGAGAAACCCGGATATAAGAGAGATTTTCTCTGGTCCCAAATCAGAGCCTGTGTTAATGTATATAAATTAGACCATACCCGGATATAAGAGAAACCCGGATATAAGAGAAACCCGGATATAAGAGAAACCCGGATATAAGATACTTATTCTCCGGTCCCGACAACTCTTTTATATCCGGGTTACACTGTATATCGTCGGTAATAAGAGAAAATATAGATCATATCATGAATTCAAAATGGAAGACATTAAAAGAAGTACTATTAACAACAGCAAAAGTGGTCATCCTGAGTAAAGAAAAACAAGAAAAAAAAAAGTAGGTCGCGGTTCAGATTCTTGACTGACTGAATAAAAGAGCAGAAAACGCCAATAAATGGCGCAACTTACACGAGGGTAGATAAAAAGATCGAAAAACTGCAGAGCACAGATATCAGATATGATGACACTAAAGATCAGAGGTCGCATCAGCACTGATCAAGATAAAGAAGGAGACACGAACCAGACAAGATTCTAATAGTGATATTAAAAGTGCTAGGCGGTTTTAGGGATTGATAAGATTAGCGAAGTGGCATAATGACTATAGCACAGCAGCTGCGAAATACTAGAATATTTTCTGTAGACAAATCTTCAAAGAGTTGCTAAAGAAACGAGGTGCAAATAAATACGAACACCATCGAACAACTAACATGGTGAGCCAGAAAACTAAACCATTAATCGGGATTACCTAATAAAATAGAAAGAGCTACTCAAAAGTTGTTGACCGACTCATTGCGCAAAATCAGTATTCTGATATTTTGCTATGCGCCTTGTAAGTAGGTAGAGCGGAAAACCTTTCAGCTCTTTCTCTCTCTCATACATACATATAACAATTTACTGAACCTAGCTTAGATGTGGCACAGGTCCGAATGTAGTGGACACCCAGTGAGGATAGAACTCAGTTATATCGTAATTAATCTAGTAGGGCAAGTTTGCTAACCATTACACCACTTCGAAGTGTATATATATATATATATAAGTTTTAAAGTATGCAATATTTTTCGGTTAAAGTACTCAATATTAGAGACAGAGCATATGTAAATATAAAAGGGGACATCGAAGTCCACACCCAGAGACGGCAGTCTGTTTCATGCTATACGTAATCGTCTGGCCATCAAAACCGACCTATATCCAGTGGATTTGAAAACCTACAAAAAATAAAAAAATCGGTTAAATTAACACAATGTTTTGGCATATTTTGCCTACGTTTTTTTTTTGTTTCAGATTCACAAACTTCGAATAATTCTTATAAAAATACTCATGACAATATGCAAATATTAAAAAAAAAAAATTGTCAGCAAAAATGTATGAAAATAAGTTTATATATATAAATATACAAAATATATATACAAAATATATATACAAAATAAGTTATATATATATATATATATATATATATATATATATATATATATATATATATTAGTTTTAAGGTATGCAATATTTTTGGGTTAAAGTACGTTTTTTTTTGTTTCAGATTCACAAACTTCGAATAATTCTTATAAAAATACTCATGACAATATGCAAATATTAAAAAAAAAAATTGTCAGCAAAAATGTATGAAAATAAGTTTAAAATGTAATCAGTCTCGGAAGATATTTAAAACGTACTCAGTTTCTTTGGTACGTTAAATTGTGTTTTTTTTTTTTTTATCCGAGGCATCAAGTATCACAGTTCGTTGTACTTAACAGAAAACAACAATCTGTACGTCTATTCCGTTTTTATAGAGGTGCTGAATGCATTTTTAACACTGAAAAGTCAAAATAGCTTAAATGCAAAATTTAATGCTTTTTTTCGGCAATTCGGTCATTTCCCTGCAGACTAGAGTTTCTGAATTCTGAGTTCTGAGTTTCTCCACTTTCTTAATTATTAGGTTGGTGCAAAAATAATGACGTAACAATGTCGTTTTTTGACGTTAAAATTACGTCAAAAAACGACATTATTACGTCATTATTTTTGCACCAACCTAATAGAAATGTGAAAGGGTTTTATAAAATCTTCCTCTTAAGTAAAAATAACATAAAAAAATCTCATAGTTGAAGTGAAAATCATTGAGGGACACAAAAGCTTCTAATGTCAGCTTGCCTCTATTGTGAGAGTCCATTGCACTATTTAGTAAAAGTAAAGAATAAAATAAATAAGTCGGAAAATTAGGATGAAATGTTTTATGCAACTAGCAATTTTTAGAAGTTACTTAATTCTTGTAAATAACGAGGCGCGGTAGAGTAATGGATAGCTGCTCGGATTAAGGAATCGGAGAGCCGAGTTCGAATTCCGGTTGTATCTATTACATTCACTTACGTGCTGGGAAAGCTATAGATCTTCTTCTTCTCCCCCAAGATATGAATAAATAGTCTACCACAGAAAGAAATGTCAATCTACTTCGGGAAAAAATCTGCCTTGTTAGTCATGTTTCGAAAGATACATGATCGCCTAAGCGTGTATCACGCATGGCCCCTAACTGACTGAAATAACGTCGCGTGAAACGTTTCGTCATGTTTTTACGTTTTGTGTGATTGTGTTCTTGAACTTTACTATGCATATATTTATCTATTTCTATTTTTAGATCTATCTATCTATCTATCTATCTATCTATCCCAAAAATGTTTAATATCTAAAAAAAAAAAAAAGACTAAACTAATTGAGTTTTTTTCCAGGTTTTCAGATAAGACGTTTCGCCATCTTGACACCATTTGTTGTAAGAATCACTGAAAGCTAGAAAGAGAACAGATTAAAATAGTTTTGTGTCAGCCTCACTGTCTTCCAAAATGATAACTAGTGAGACGAAAAAAGATCATCCAGACCGTGAGTAACAGTACCAACATTCAGACTCTGGCTTCCATCTTCAAAGTCCATTGAAGAACCATCAAGAAAACGCTGAACATGTTTAAGAAACAGGAAAAAAAGAGGAAAACTGGATCTGGCGGTCACAACAGGAGGAGGGATCGTCATTTAAACTTAGCGCTAAAGAGATCAATTAAAAAAAAATCCACCTCAATCCATGAAACATTTGACACGTGAGAGAGGAATTTCAGCAAATGACAGTTCAATGAGCAGTGAAAAAAGAAAATGAAATCGTACGTGAAAGCTGTGAGGCAACTTGTCACTATAGGACAGTAAGTTAGAAGGTTAGATAGGAAGAATATTATCTTGAATAAGTTGGAAAATGATCCTGGAATAATACACACACACACACACACATATATATATATATATATATATATATATACATATATATATATATATATTTGAACTTTATATCCGTCTCTCATGAGCTTCCGATTCTTAGCTATGATTAATTAATAATGAATACACAATTTTCGTTTATGATCGATTTCATCACAATTCTTCTGTTAACCTTGGAGAGCAATTATACATTATTAAATGCTCAAAGTAGAGTCCAATAGTATTATAAAAATGTCGTGGAATTCCAGTAAGATATCTTTAATTATTTCTAATATAAAACGGTTCAAAGTTTAATCTAACAAATGGACCATTTTGATTTTACACGATTTGGACAATTTTGTTGTTATATCCAGTATATATATATATATATATATATATATATATATATATATATATATATATATATATATTTCTAATAAAATAATAGCCGCCACTCACAGCTTAAAGCAATAAGAATCATCAGGCGGTATTCTAAGTTTCAGCTTACATCCTTACTATATATATACTGATTTTTGTAGCGCAGCTTAGATGTGGCACAAGGCCGAAAGTATTTTTACCCAGTTAGGATGGGACTCGCTATACAGTCGTATATATATATATATATATATATATATATATATATATATATATATATATATACGGCACCTCGGCGTGGTGTAAATGATTCGCAACCTTGTTTCACTAAAACAGTTACGACTGTATATGCTTGTTAGACATTGTGTCACATACATCCCTCGTAGGTGGGGGCTGTTAAATATTAACAGTCGCACAGATTGTTCAGAGAGTCGAACTCTCTGCTTCGGCAGAGAGGAAACCGGACGAGGCTTTGCCGAAAAGCAAAGTTTCGTCCGGGGAGGTCGACAGATCCCGAAACAGCTTATTCGAATTCTAAGGGAATATTTTTGGCCGAGCCTACGGGCTCAGAGAACCCACGTTAAACTCGGCCTTGTGTCGCATACATTTCTCGTGTGGGGATTTTTCGTTGCTGTCAAACTGCCTTGAGCAGAGAGAAACCCGGTCGATGTTTTGCCGAAGGGCAAAGTTTCGTCCGGGGAGGTAGACAGGCCCTGAACCCGTTTATATGGGTTCTAAGGGAATATTTTTGGCCGAGCCTATGGGATCCGAGAACTCACATTAAACTTGGCCTTGTGCTACATCCTACCTCGTAAAGAGTCTGGTAAATATAACTGTCGAATACATTGATCGCTGGTCATGCGACACACCCTCACTAGTCGTGTAATACTCTTCTGTTGAACTTATTGTTTGATATATGAAATATCTTAAACACTTGTTTTGCTATTTCTTTAACCATTTACTTGGTCACCAACAATAACTATCTAAACTGTATACAACCGCTTTCTCTGATGAATGGCCACAAATGACTTTCAGGGAGTGAAAAAATGGTTTTTAGCGAAGACCATACTTCGAACATTCTGAGCCACGGAGTGCTTCGACGGTTTAAAAGCACGTCGATTCTAACGACGGTTTCCCCTACCAAGGAGGAAGCAGGTTCAAATCCTGTCAGAGAGCGCATATATTTCTTTAATAAGATTTTACGAGTATTCAGGCTGCTTAACAAATAAACGGAGCGTCTACTTTAATATGAGTATCCACTAAAGATGACGTTTAAATAAACAAGATTTTATAATTATCAACCGACCATATTACTAGCTGCTCGGTCAATAAAAGCCGAATATTTGAACGGTTGATATTACTATTGCCATTAATGAAAAGCTATAATTCTAAAAGGATTGCCAGTAGCGAAGGACAAGACGATATAGTTCCTACTACAAGCTTGATTGGGTATTTGCCATATATATTCGTGTATCGTGAGATGTTATTTTAAATGCAACAATACTTCTTAAATACAGTAAATGGATATACAGTTTAGTAAATGGCGTAGCCAGGTCCAGGAGTACATACGCTAATTTTATATCTCGTGTATGATGCGACCCCTTAAAATTAGCTTCAGAATGAGGTTTTCAAAAGTCGCATGATACATGAGTATTTGCGGTAATATAATTTTTAAACCAAAATTGTGTACTTGCTGCTCTATCTTGGCAGGTTCTACTTGATCCTTGCTTCGAGAAATTTTAAAAGTATCCACGGAAATTTTTTGGAGGATGAATTATTTTCCATTCTACAAACCCTTTCGCGTAGACGCAACGTCGTAATACTATTATTATTATATTGCTTTTTCTACGAAAAATATACTGACGGACTACATTCCTTACATCCACCAGTTCAGACCTTTACAGAGAAGAGCCACCATACACAGCAGGGAATCATCTTCTTACTTTCGTATACCATTGGTAAGAAGGAAATTCCATTCGGACAAATTCTTCACAAAATATGCTTTTCCGGAGAAACAAATTCCCGTCGTTGCCGTGGTAAAAGGGAAGAAAGTTTTGTTAAAATATAAGAAAGTGTTATGAGGTGAGAGATATTGGAACGAGAAGGGTTAATATCAAAAACCCGTGGGAAGATTTGAGGATTTAATTCGCACATAAACGACTTGAATTCATCCAGGGACGCATTTGTTAAGGGACGCATTTGTCTAGGGACGCAAATGTCCGAGACGCAACTGTTCGTCCACCCTATTCTACATATCTTTATAATCTACAATTCTTACATCTATAAAGCAGTTTGATTTATTAACCTTCTTCCTTGAATAGTTCTTCAGATTTTTAAGTGGTGAACAAAAATAGCATTGTTTTGATGACAAGAGATTTTACCCAAGAAAGTGTTGTTGCAGAAATAATATAATAAGTTAACGAAGCATCAAAATTTCTCGCGTTCATCTTGTTTTCAAAACACTAACCATTAGCTATCGTAGTAAATACAGGGTGTTTCACAATTTTTGAAACAAAATCATCGGGCACAAATCAAGGACAACAAATTACATTTATTGAAAGGTAAAAGGATAACATTTTAGAATCTGAAACTATTTAGTCTCAAACATGAGCCAAAAATGTCTAGAGGAGCCCTGGAGGACATGCTCTAGATATCTGCCATTCAGTTGAAGGCACTGTTGAATGCAAAGTTGTTGATCACACGCGCACATTCCTCCTGGGTGATCACTTGAATCTTCTCAGTGATGGCTGCCTTCAATGTAGTAATGGTGCGGGTGTTGCCCTGGTAGATGGTGTCATTGAGAAACCCCCAGAGAAAGAAATCTGGGGGGTTCAGGTCAGGCGAGTGAGGTGCCCATTCCACTTCAGCTTTGCGGTTGATGAGACGCTACCCAAACTTTCCACAGAGCCATGCCGTGGTAATATTAGCAGCGTGAGGAGAAGTACCATCCTGCTGAAACCACTGTTCCTCTTCATAAATGTCCTCACGCGCTTCAAGCTCCTCCCATCTGAGAGGCTACCGCTTTGTTTCAACAAGTGTGAAAAACCCTTTATACAACTACCTCAAGTGGAAAGCAGGCATGGAATGTGATGTAAATACGATTTTTTCTTAAACTGGTAGCTGACCTCGCGTATCTCTGGCTTGTGCTCAAAAAGTGATTAATTATTAGGTTGGTGCAAAAATAATGTCGTTTTCTCACATGTGAGAAAACGACATTATTTTTGCACCAACCTAATAATTTATCACTTTTTTTTTTTTTTGGTAAAACATTGGGAATTTAAAAAAAAAATATAATGCTAATGTGCTAATAAATTCATAAAAAATAATGCGGTCTTTTGAAACTTTGGGAATTATTGTAATATTCCAATTTTGGGGATTTATTATTATTCCAAGTCCCAATAACTCGATATATTTGGAAAATAAAAAAGCAAAAATAATTAAAATATATATATATATATATATATATATATATATATATATATATATATATATATATATATATGTATGTATATATATATATATATATATATGTATGTATATATATATATATATACATATGTATATATATATATATATGTATATATATATATATGTATATATATATATGTATATATATATATATATGTATATATATATATATATATATATATATATGTATATATATATATATGTATATATATATATGTATATATATATATATATATGTATATATATATATATATATGTATATATATATATATATATATATTTTAAGCTTCATCAGTAATTTTGTATAAATAGAGAAGCGTTAACTTTATAAAGGTTTTCCATTTGTCCCTTATTTAATCATTTAGTCGGATTCAACTAATATATTCAACTCACCATGCATGTGTAAGTATTACTGTTATTTTTTATTTATAAAGTCAAACCAATTACTGGAAATGAAATATATAATTTTAAAGTCTTAGCCAATATCTAAACAGAATCGAAGCCAGAATATCAGACCCTTATTATGACCGATGAAAGAAAAATGAAGAAATCGTCAATAAAAACTGAAGTCATACAACACGAAGGGATACAAGAGACTGAAAATAGAACAACAAAAATCGATGTTTAATTTATCCAAGTCCAGGAGGATTTGAACTTGTGGTTAATTATTATTGTGAGCCGAGAAAAATATCCAAAGTAAGATATTTGAAAAATAAACCTATACCAGCGTTGTAAAAACATATATAAAGAACGTGATGCTAGTAAAAATAATTTTTTGAATATTTACAACTTGAATTCTTGAATAGTTGCAACCTGAAGCCATGGTTAACGGCTCGGATTGAGGAATCGAAGAACCGATTTCGAATTCCAGTTGAGTCCGTTACATTCACTTGCTTAGGAAAGTTTTGGATCCATTTCTTCTCCCCAACTTCCAGATATGGGTTAAATAGCATGGCTGGCTAATATCTTAGGTGGCAACATGTCTGGAAAGAGGAGAATTTTTAATCTAAATCCCCCATATATGGGATAAATAGCTTCTCTAACCCGCAATTGACTAAGCGTCGTGAGTATGGCTATATCTCTGAAGAGATGGTCAATCAATTAGGGATCACTCCAAGAAGGGAGGAGGGCTTAGATCTGGGTCTGTTCTATTGAGCTTTCATCACTAGAACCTGACACCTATTTTTGTTTACAACAGTTCGCATAAGATTCCAGACAGCTTTTGAATGGTAAAAGCCAAAGGATTACTTTCATTCAACGTCTATAAAAATGATCATTATAGTAATCGCATTGAATTTTAGTTAGTTTTTTCTACATAGCATATGATGTCAGTTGCTAGTAAAAAGTTTATTTTAAGGTCGCCTCTCTTGGCTTAAGGAAATAATTTTATTAATAGGCTGTATCCACTACTTTCATGTCCCCACCTCATGTTGTTCTGAGCAAGCATGCTTCTGTCAATGCTCCAACGAAACCCAATATGTCCGTCATGTCACCCAGTTAAGTGTATACCAGACAAATGTAAGCGATATGGTGCTGTTTTAGATATAGAAATAAAGCATAACATTGAAAGTGCAGCCCAGTTAGAAATGCTTTCGGGCCGTATAGACCAGTTTGCTCGGTTCAGTTAAACCCGTTTGCTCAGAGAGTCACCGATTGTTCTCTGTTGCTAAGTATCTAGATGAAAATATTGCTTGAGCTGACTCATACTTGAAACGTAAAAAATAACGCTGCCAGCACCTTGCCACGGTGCCCTCCCACTATTCCTGCTGATGACCAGTGATACACTGCATCAGAGTCTAAAGGAGGTGCCGGACCTGTTAAAGTTAGGGAACTGACCAGCAAATCTGTGATACTGAAGGGAATATTTACTGTAGCCCATCTTAATTCAGCAAGACACAACATGTACTTCTAATCAATTAATCTCAAACCATGAAAGCCAGATCTGATGTATCATGATACCAATTATTATTATTATTAAACAAAATGATTGACATAACTATAGGTTATTACGCAACTGTCACAAAAGAGCGCGATCTAAGAAAATAATAAGAAAAGAACAAACAGTATATAGGCACTGTGTCTCTCTTTTTCAAGTCATGTTCGAAAATTCCATACAAGAATAACAAATATAAAAAAATACAAGTCTTTGTATAAACGTCACTTATCTTGAAGAAGATCCTAACAGGTGCTACGACACCTAGTCATGATGGACCTTGGAATAACAGCAATTACGAGGTGGTTCCACGCTCAAAATCTCCTGCTGAGAGGCCTTGTTGCCAGAGGTAGTTTATCGTCATACCCAGGGCACAATTCTCCCGAGGCGGGACGTTAGTAGTTAGCATATGGAGAAGACAGAAATACTGTCAAAATATTGTTAAACATTGCTAAACGCCGTCTTTTCTTTTTTTTTTTTTCTTAAATCGTGTTATTCTCTAATTATTATTATTATTATTGCAAAGGTATGTAAGAGGTATCACAAAACTGGATAAATGCATCCATTCGATGGGCGACGGGCTCGAAGTCATGGAAACGGGAGGCGATATTTTTGGTAAGAGGCCACGTCTCGGCGTCATATATTAGCATAGAGAGGACAGTGATGATGTAAACTCGTACCTCGTTGCGTTGAGGGATGCCGTGACGCTGTCATAGCGGTCCTCCGAGGTTCGATCGTGTATTCAATGAAGGACCGACCAGCTGAAAGAGCGACTAGCCGAACATCCTCCGCACCATCGTTCAGCGCCGTGTTGTCACGTCCTGTAACGACCAGACTGCCACCGTAACAGTCATCTCCCATTTCGACCCGCAAATTGCCGGCGACCTCGCATTAGATCGCGCAGGCGCTGGATTCACTTCGTCTGCAAGGACTTCCAGCAGATTTATCTGGCGTTGGAGGATGTTCCGACGCTCTGCCAAAACTGTGAGAGCTGGAGGGACAAAATGGCTCTTGTGGACTCAACATGAGATTTAACAAGGGTGGCATTGGGAAGTAGCCCGCCAACAACGTGACGCTGGAGTACAATTATCCGATACCCAATATACACATTAATCTTATTATTATTATTGTTTTACTATTTCCTTTGATTTTTGTTGCATACTCATTTCCTTCCGGGTTCCAACCAGGGACCTATGGTCTGAATTGACATCATTATATTTTCCATGGAGCATTTTTGTAAAAAAAAAAAAAAATCTAAGATCACACACAGTTGTATTTGTGAGTACAATTTTTTGTATTTCTTTAACGCAATGGCTGGAAGGAATACCTTCAATGTGTCTATCGGAACTTTTTCCAATCAAACTGAGGGCTCCAACTACAACTGAAATTATTGATGTCTTCATGTGCCACATTTTTTTTTAGATTTCCACTTCATGATTCTTGTATTTTGATAAATGTTTTGAAGATATTATAACACATATTACAATCTGCAAGGACTGCCATGCCAATAAGCAAGCACATTCCGTTTTTCTGTCTTTGATCACGATGTCTGGACGATTAGGTTATTATTATTATTATTATTATTATTATTATTATTATTGATGTAAATTGACGTAATGGAAATTCTGCTCTTGAGTTATGGTGTTAACAAGACTCCTCACAACCTTTTGCATAATCCGAGCAAACTAATGTATAGTAGTTTTCTGGGAGGTTTACAATCCCGATCCCAATTCAAAATTTCCTTAAACTCTCTATCATTTCCGCAGTTTTGGTGATGTTCTATGTGCATCCATTACTATAGGAACTGTAATATAGTAACAACTCTAAGTAGAAGCTTTATTTGACTCATTCTGTTTTAGTGCTGAAAAGCGTTTATTTTATTGTGATGGATGGTTCCAGCGAGAGGGGAAATGGAATACCCTTATTTTATTACCACTTGAACAAACGAGGTATGCCAGAAGAATATAGCCGACTTCAACACTGAATCGGCTTAATTCTTATCTGAAATTCTTTAGATTATTTCGTAACCCTTTCCTAGTGCTCTTGTGCATATTGTTACAACTGTCAGAGTCCTTTTTCGCAGGTTTTTAGCTTTCGAGCAAGACCATGGTGTTCTATATTTTTCGTGTCCCTCTATGATCTGCTAGAATAGCATTTTTTTTTTAGATTATTTATTTGTTGACAGTTTCTACTGGAGAAAATAAAAAAACAAAACTGACAGCATAAAAAGGAATAATGTCGATACAATAAATACATTTATAAAATAATAAATACTATAACTACTACTAATATACAGAAAAGAACCACAGTAAAAGAATTAATAGCAAGAATATCAGTAGTAGTAGTAGTAGTAATAATAATAATGATAATAATAAGAAGTAGCGTTAAGGACAAAGATGGAGGGAGACAAATAAAAGTAGCAGTTGGCCAAGTTTGATAGGAATAAAAGAAATAAAGCGACTGGTCGATGTAGCATCGTGTAGAAGCGATACGATGAAAGGGTCTTTGCATCCAAGTGAGACGGAATTATTAAGCACACGTTATCTTCTTGGAGCAGGCAGCGGCTGGACAAAGACTTGAGACGAATTTAGCTCGAGAGACCCCATAATGTATTCATACAACAAAAGCCAAATATCCCATTACAGAAAAAAAAACAGCAATTGAGAATAAATAGCTTGATAGGAAAAGAGAGCGCGTGAATGCCAGTCTTAGTATATGTCAGGGGGAGACGATTGAGAGGCACAGCTGAGAGATCTAAAGAGTATAGAGGGAGAAAGAGGGTAAGAAAAGAATAGATAGGTAGAGAGAGAGAGAGAGATAGAGAGAGAGAGAGAAAGAGAGAGAGGGAGGGAGAGAGAAAGTGAGAGAAAGCAAGTAAAAGATAGATACACCGATAAAGGGAGAGAGAGAGAGAGAAAGAGAGAGAGAGAAAGTGAGCGACAAAGAGACAGAGAAAGAGAGCAAAACAAAGATAAACTGAGAGAGAGAGAGAGAAAGTAAGCGACAAAGAGACAGAGAGAGAGAGAGAGAGAGAGAATGAGAGAGCATCAAGAGTTAGGAGTCGCGAGTCGCGAGGAAGATACGAAATTAGATTTTTGAGTAAATGAAAGAATAGCATGTTTTGTGGACTGCAAAGTATAATTTTTATTCGAATATTTAAAAAAAAGGAAAGGAAACTACAGAGAAAGCAAAAAGGGGCGTGAGAGAAGAAGGAGAAGAAGAAGAAGAAGAAGAAGAGGAGGAGAAGGAGAGGAAGAAGAAGAGGAGGAGGAGGAGAGACAAAATAGGAGAGGGAAACATAAAGACGATGAAGAAAGAAAATGAAAAGAAACTGCAGTTACAAATGCATATGATATAAACAAGAAAATAATCTACAACTGCAAAAAATAGTGAAAGATAGACGCGAGTGAAGGGCGAAGCGAGTAGTAAAATAAAAAATATCAAATGAAAATGAGAAAAAAACAGCAGACGTGTAAAGAGAGAGAGAGAGAGAGAGAGAGAGAGAGATAGAGAGAGAAAGAAAGAGAGAAAATAAAGAAAATACATTTAAGTTAGATGAAGAAAGAGAAAAAAGACAAGGGATAAAATCGAACAAAAGATGATAAATAGTAGAAAGAAAGCAACAAAAAAAAAATAAAATAAAGAAAAGATAAGAGAAAAAGCCATTAAAAAAGAAGGAAGAAATTGACTTCAATCAAATTCGTGACATAAAGATTACTAAGGAAGAGCGGCTGCATGACTTGAAAATCAATAATAACGAAAATTAATCGAAGTAACAAAAAGTTGAATAATGGAAAGAAATAAAAATAATAATAAAACAATGGCAAAGAAAAGAAAAAAAAAAGGAACGAAAAAAGAACAATTTACAAAAAAAAAAAAGAAAAAAAGGAAACATAGAATAAATAAATAAATAAAATATAGAACAAGTAAATGGAAACAGGGAATAAAAAAATGAAGAAAGTCAGTAACTATAGGATAAGGAAAGGAAAGAGAAAGAGTGCTACATGGAAGAAAAGACTTGGAAGAAAGAAAGAAAGAAAGAAAGAAAGAAAGAAAGAAAGAAAGAAGTATATATGGGATACGGAAGAAAGACTTGGAATGAAGAAAGAAAGAAAGAAAGAAAGAAAGAAGTATATATGGGATACGGAAGAGACAGAGAGCAATATGGAAGAAAGACTTGGAAGAAAGAAAGAAAGAAAGAAAGAAAGAAAGTATATATGGGATACGGAAGAGACAGAGAGCTATATGGAAGAAAGACTTGGAAGAAAGAAAGAAAGAAAGAAAGAAAGAAAGTATATATGGGATACGGAAGAGACAGAGAGCTATATGGAAGAAAGACTTGGAAGAAAGAAAGAAAGAAAGAAAGAAAGAAAGTATATACTGGATAAGGAGAGAGAGAGAGAGAGAACTACATGGAAGGAACACTTGGAATTAAGGAAAAGAAAGAAAGAAAGAAAGTATATTGGATACGGAGGAGACAGAGAGCTATATGAAAGAAAGAAAGAAGTATATATGGGATACGGAAGAAAGACTTGGAATGAAGAAAGAAAGAAAGAAAGAAAGAAAGAAAGAAAGAAAGTATATACTGGATAAGGAGAGAGAGAGAGAGAACTACATGGAAGGAACACTTGGAATTAAGGAAAAGAAAGAAAGAAAGAAAGTATATTGGATACGGAGGAGACAGAGAGCTATATGAAAGAAAGAAAGAAGTATATATGGGATACGGAAGAAAGACTTGGAATGAAGAAAGAAAGAAAGAAAGACAGAAAGAAAGAAAGAAAGAAAGAAAGAAAGAAAGTATATTGGATACGGAGGAGACAGAGAGCTATATGAAAGAAAGAAAGAAGTATATATGGGATACGGAAGAAAGACTTGGAATGAAGAAAGAAAGAAAGAAAGAAAGAAAGAAAAAGAAAGAAAGTATATATGGGATAAAGAAGAGGCGGAGAGCTACATGGAAGAAATACTTCAAAGAAAGATTTGGAATGAAAACCTATATTAGATAAGGAAGAGAAAGAAAGCTACACGGAAGAAAGACTAGGAATGAAGAAAGAAAGAAAGTATATATGAGATAATAAACGAAAGAGGAAGAGAGCTACAGGGAAAGAAGACTTATAATGAAGAAAGATAGAAAGAAAAAAGAAAAAAACGAAAGAAGAATGACAAATAATAAGAAAATATAGAATGAGGAAAAAAAAGAAGAAAATAGAGAAAGGAAGAAAACATATATGAGTGGAAATAAAAAATGGAAGAAAACATGAAGGATTAAAGATATATAGAAGAAAGAAAGAAAGAAAGAAAGAAAGAAGGGAAAAAGAAGATATGAATAAGAAATAAAATAAATAATATTTAGAACAAGAAAATGGAAAAAGAAAGACAGAAAGAATGAATGAATAAAAACATGCAATGATAACATGAATAAAGAAAGCAGACATGTAAGAATAAGATGGAGAAAGAAAGAATATTGAAGAAAAGAAGTACGAGATGAATAAATACACATTGAAATTAAATATATGAAAAAAGAAACGAAGAATGAAAGAAAGAACAAAGGCGCGCGGTGATGAAACGAAGAAAGAAAGACGAAAGGAATACGGGAAAAAGAAGAAAGAAAGAAAATTGACGGGAAGAAAGGAAGGAAGAAGAGGAGAAAAGAAAGGAGGTGAGAAAAACGTTCTTGGGGATAATTAAATGAGAAACAGAGGGCGAACGAAAAGAAAAGACAAAATCTAGAAAGAGAGAAATTATCAGAAATATGAAAATATTCCAGAGGAAGAAAGAAGAAAATATGAGAGGGGAGGGAATAGATACATACTTATATCGAAGATCAAAGAGAGAGTAAGCGACAGTTAGGAGTCGCGAGGAAGACACGAAATTAGATTTTTGAGTAAATGAAAGAACAGCATGTTTTGTGGACTGCAAGAGAGAGAGAGAGAGAGAGAGAGAGAGAGAGAGAGAGAGAGAGAGAGAGAGAGAGAGAGAGCATCAAGAATTAAGAGTCGCGAAAAAGAGAACGAAATTAGATTTTTGAGTGAGTGTCTTGTGCATTGCAAAGTATATTTAAAAAAGGAAAAGTCACTAGTCAAGAAAATTACAGAGAGAGCGAGAAGGAGTGCGAGAGAAGAAGAAGAAGAGGAAGAGGAAGAAGAAAAGAAAGAAGAAGAGGAGGAAACACAAAATATCAGAGGGAAATATGAAGACAGTGATGAAGGGAATGGTAAAGAAATAAAAAGAAAAGAGAAAGAAACAGATAGGCAATAGAGAGTAGGATATGAAGTTCGTGAGAAAGACGAAGAAATGATGGCGGAACGATTATCAGAAAGGTAAAGTTGGTTGCGTGTTGGAAGAAAAAAAATCCAAAAAAAAAAAGCTAGAGAAATAAAGAAACTCAGATGATGAGAATAAAAAGAAAGAAGAAAAGAAAGAAAAGAAAGCAAAAAAAAAAAAAAAACTAGAAAGAAAGGCCCCCGTATTTCCATTTCCACCGCAGCGCATCCACCTTTCCTTGTCTTTCCTCGCCAAAAGTCATTTCGAAACGGAGTTACCGTCCTTTAAGCTTTTATATCTGCTTTGCATATGCTGCGTTGCAGAGAACTGCGGAAAACAGGGTAAGGAACGTTAATCAATAGAAATAAAGAAAAATAATGAGCAACTCTTAATGCCTACAGTTTTCATAGTATGACTGGCAGGCTGACTTTACTGAAAGATTGCACTTTAACATTTCAGGTCGTCAGTTATGGAAGCTATGAACAAATTCGCTAGTTCTTTAAATTTACAAACCTCTTTTTTAGCAGTTTTTTTTTTAAGTCAAAGTTTAATGCGATCCTTTGTCTGACATGTAGGAATACCATGCTTGATATTAGCAATTTTATGGATATAATTGTTAATAATTGGTCAAACAAACGGTGTCCTCTCCTGTGAATAATTTAGTTCGATACAAGCCCTTGACTCATGACGTTAACCAACGATCTATCTATCTATCTATCTATCTATCTATCTATCTATTAGACCTGTATAAGTCCAGTCTATATAAGTTTGTTCAGATATATTCATCTAATCTATCTATCTTTAGATCAGATCTGTTTGGGGTATGTCTATATATTTGGTCAAATCTATCTATCTATCTATCTATCTATCTATCTATCTATCATATTAGACCTGTTCAAGACCTCTTCCGAATTAACTTAACTTTCCGAGTTTTTGGTTCACCACTGATGCGGCCTGGTATTGAACTCACAACTTTTTGTGTTTAATCACTGGATCTAACCAACGCCTTTATCCACTGGACCATGTGTCCTTGAGACATCCGGAAGAGGCATGACAAATGGAACTAGAACAATCTACCCCGGTGGACGAAATAAAGAGTTCGGTTGGAAATTTCAACCACCTGAAGAAGGCTGGAGCGTACAACGGCCGTAACGTGAATATGAAAATGAAGATGAGCATAACAGTCCTCCGGATAATGTAAATAATGCAACAATTAAAAAAAGGTTTATTGATAGAAACATTGTTTATATAGAAACTTTAATATTAAAAAATAAATAACACATAACACATTTAATAAAATAGGCTTTTAAAATAGTTATGTAAATTAAATATTACTGTTTATGTTGTTAGTAATAAATATACAAACTGGTAATAAATTCGCTATAACTCGGTCGTTTGGCTGAGATCAAAGCGTAGTTACTGTTCTCTTTTTATTTTAGATAGGAGAAAATATCCAACCTTGGTGATTCCAATCCTGTTGCAGCATTGAATAAAGAGAGGTTAGATCAGCATAATATTAGGTTGGTGCAAAAATAATGACGTAATAATGTGGTTTTTTGACGTATTTTTTAACGTCAAAAAACGGCATTATTACGTGATTATTTTTGCACCAACCTAATATATTAGGTTGGTACAAAATTAATGTCGTTTTCTCACATAGTAACATATGTGAGAAAACGACATTATTTTTACACCAACCTAATAGATGCCTGCGTGAGAGTGGTCGCGGGGTCTGAGCGATTGTGTGTCAAACCCTGTTTTTGTGGGGGATGTCAGGTGAATAATCAATGTATGTTCACAGCATGGAGTTATTTTGTTTAGTTCTACTGATGTAAAGAAGAGCACGCATGCTATAGCCATACGCACATTTATAAAAGATTAATATCAGGTTCCTCCGTGAAGTGTGGAACAATATAACATAGACATGGTTTTTCGGACTGTTTTTGACACAAGCCTGTATATTAGCCTGGGTCCTTTACTTATCTGCAAGTTTTCAATTCTTCAGAGTTATTGTTTTTGCGACTGTGCTTTTATGTATCATAAAACAATTTGATCGATAAAGTTAATTAAATTAATCTATTGTACTTTGATATAAATTTTACCCCATACATGAAAGATGTCCATTCTATCAATGCATGAAACGCACGCTGTTCCATTATCTCTAATAACTGTAGGATGTCTTTTTTTTAATAATTTAGAATTGTTTCTGTTACCATTCTAGGATACAATATACTACTGGCGTCAAAAGAACTCACTGTCTTTGCTCACCCCCCCGCCCACACACAGATTCTCTTGTAATGGATGCTGAGTTAACTTTCAAAGTTACAAGATAATACCATTAGTGCATATATGCGTGTGGATAATAATATGATATATATAAATAATATATATATATATATATATATATATATATATATATATATATATATCAATAATATATATATATATATATATAAATAATAATATATATAAATAATGTATATATATATATATATATAAATAATATATATGAATAATGTATATATATATATATATATGAATAATAATATGATGTATATATAAATAATATATATATATATATATAAATAATAATATATATAAATAATGTATATATATATATATATAAATAATAATATATATGAATAATGTATATATATATATATATATATATATATATATATATATATGAATAATAATATGATGTATATATAAATAATATATATCACTTTATTCAAACATCAAACACATAGAAGTACTAGCCGCCCGTAAAGACGCACTAACTAAAAGAACAAAACAAGACCCTTCCCGCCACAGAAATAACCATAAAACTTATATAACATATTCTTACATTGAATACTTTCGATTTCAATGGAAAACACTACCTACAAGTAAGAGGATGTGTCATGGGAACCGTTGTAGTTCCATCATCCGCCACAATCTTCATGGAAAAATTTGAGGAGACCCATATTTGTCCCTTCATCGGTAACGACTGCATTTTTTTTTTATCGACGATACCTTCTTTATACACCCGGTCAGTTAGGAAACTCACTGAATTCCTTGCATAAACACGATACAAGACTTCATTAAGTTCACCACGAAAAATCAACAAGATCCTTAACATTTTTAGACACCCGCATCTATATCGATAAAAACAGAAAACTACAAATGACACTACACACTAAAATCACCGACACCCATAATTATCTACACTTTAAGTCTTCCCACCCTTAACACCTCAAGGAGAACCTTCCCTATTCACAAGCACTTAAACTCGGAAGTATATATTCTAACAATGAAGAACTAAGTAAAATCACTAAAAATCTCGAGCATCGATTGAGAACACGTGGCTATAAACAACACCTAATCAGGGATCAAATAAATAAAGCATTTTCCACACCTATAGAAGACACTCTAATGTATAAAATTAAAGATAAATCCAAACGCATCCGTCTTGTAACCACTTTCAACCCCACTCTGCCTTCACTATCTCAGATAATCAAAAGTCGCTGGGAAATATACTACATCTCAAACCAGATCTAAAAACGTTGTTTGAAGAACCCGGCCTTCTAGCATATCGAAGACCTAAGAACCTTAAGGAATTTATAGATAATAACCAATTTTCAGATGATAAGGTAACCCGTAATAGAGCAAAAACAAAAACAACAGGATTTTCCCAACCATGTAACAACAAAAAGAGCTTATGTCGTAACCACATTATACCAATTCGTTCACTAGCTCACTCACTAAATCTCTAACTGTAGAAGTCATAACATAATTTACCTATTAGAATGCACACTACGCCAGACAAAATATGTGGGAAACTCTGAATTGTCCTTTCACTACAGAATTAATAATTATCGGAATCGGATTAAATCGGTTGCCCACGAAAGATTATTACCTGTAGGACAATATTTCTGCCTAGAAAAAATGATTTTAAAAGCCATGAAAAATTCGATATAATTGAAAAAATAGAAATAGACAGAAAAGATGACCTTAGAAAAATACTAGAGGAACATGATGACAAATAGATTTTGTGCCTCAAAACACTTTGTCCAGACGGCTTAACCACAAATTTAACAACACATAATTAATATATAACCCCATAAATCAAAGCCTATCCACATTTCTCACCCACACAAGACAGACATACTTGCAGTCACATAAATATACACACATCACACACACTCTGAAAGAACTAAAAGATAATATACACTTAACAAACATCACATTTCCAGCAACCAATAAAACTGTCAAAACTGTCAAAATGACCAAAGAGGGAATTCTTACTCAGAAATCTGCCATCCTATATCTTAAAAAAAATTTCAAAAAGGTCGTTTGACCAGCACAAGGACTGACCAAAAAACAAAACAAATATTAACTACTGATAAAGTTCACTTTCTTCAGAAACAGTCATTCACTCCTGTAGTTCACTGCTACTTACAAGTGGGGATTTTTTTCTCCTAATGATGGTCATGCGGGCTGAAACTAGTCGAGGAACCTAAGTGAAATATTTATATACAACCCAGTATCTGAATATTTTAATTTTTTTAATATTTTTTATTGTTCAAAACATAAATAATATATATGTCTCTCTCTATATGAATAATTTGTATATATATATATGTGTGTGTGTGAGAGTGTGCGTGTGCGTGTGTGTGTATATATGTGTGTGTAATAATATAATATATATATATAAATAATATAGATATATACATATAGATATATTAGAATAATAATATAATATATATAAATAATATATATCTATATATTATAAATAATATAATATATATATATAAGTAATAATAATAATAATAATAATAATAATATATATGTCACACGTTTTCAACTTCACTCCAAGAGGCCGAAGGCCAATATATCATATCATTTTGAAATCAGGCCGACTCCGTGAGCAAATTAAAAAAAACAAAAAAACATTTCCGGCCAGATCAAGACCCGCAATCCTAAAATCATGCATTCCCACGAAATTAAACGAAAGTCACCCATGACCTACGTACTTCAAAATGTCTCTAAATTATGTAACGACAGAAGAATTATCGATGATCCTTTAAAAGGTTAGTTTAAATATTAATGCAATACCTAAATGCAGTGATCAGTTTTTAGTTCTTCTGTAGTTTATTGTTGCCTATTGCATTTACTCCTTCCTACCTATTGTAATGAAGACCTAATCAAAAACTCTTCGCAGTACTTAGCTTAAAGACAGCTAGATAGTGCGGCTTTTAAGTTAGTAATATAATAATATTCATACACTCTTTTTGCAGATACATTTCATTTATATCTGGATTTTTACACACAAACGCCCCCACACACGCGTTCGCACATACGCTCGCGTACAAATACATGCACACGCGTGCGCGCTAACACTCACACTCACGCACACACATGTAAGGAAGTCTTTAAAAGCTTTGAAGAAGAATGCCAAAAGTCTGAGTTAAAATACCCTTTAAAAATAAATTCATTGATTCCAGTTTTAAATAAGAATTTGAGCATCCTCATTGAAAAAATATCTTCTACAAGACTCTTTACAACCAGAAAAATCCAGAACAACGCTGACAACATAGATGAACTTTTCAGGATTGCTACCTTTGACACGGACAATAGGGAAGAAGACTAAAATGATATAGCTACGAATAATTTTAAAGAAAATTCAATAGATTCTTTGTGATTTAAACGATTTCTTACACGGCAATTAGTTTAAGCAATATCTATCTATCTATCTATCTATCTATCTATCTATCTATCTATCTATCTATCTATCTATCTATCTATCTGGCAAGTACGATTACAAACGAGTGATTTTTTTCCAGAAAAATGTCTTCTAGAAACTTTTTACAACTCTAACCGTGGCAAACAACTGGCTCAAAACTATCAGAAAAAAATAGACCTACGTCTTTTTTATTACTCGTCTCATTGAGAAAGGACACAGGCGTGTCCGAAAATTACAGTTTTTTTTAAAACCTTTCTCATCATGTTTCCATTTGGTCAAAAGGCCTACTTATATATAATACGTATTATTAGTCTTATTATCAAAATTATTATTTTTGTTTATTTTTTATCTCACTAATTTCTTTCATCGGCTTATTATATCTACACACACGCACACACACATACACAAAACGCACACTCACTTATATATGGTAATATTAGCCTTATCAGGAAACATTCAACATTAATTGACAGAGCAGCCGGTCCTATGTCGGTTGAAATCATTCTCTTAAAAGGTTCTTCAAGAAAATTAGGTTCCTCAAGTCCCGTAGCTGTTATCGCTCTTTCCAGGATTGATGGGGTTTCTTTCCTCACCTTTTATTTCAAGTAGCGTGGAATTCAACATACTGATTATGTTATTATAATTCTCTTCGAATTTACATGTGCTATCCATTTTAGTTGTGGAAGCTGTTGGAAGTCCCCAAGTAATACGTGTTATTCGTTACAGTTATTTGCTTGGAATTTTATATCACCAGTGCACAAGGTTAGAAGAAGGATGCTCTTCGCTAAGATCCACAAGCTTCTCATGCTCAAAGCAATTTTTAATCATTATCGAAGAAAGTGGTTTGTACACAACTGACGCTTTGGCCATTTCTGAACGAGTTTGACATCAAACAGGACATTTATATGAAAGTTTCAAACTGACGAGGATATTTAAGCACATGTCTTTGGTTTTCATGTTAAACTTTTGGTTTTGTATGAAATTGGGATGTTGCAAGAAACTACCTCAAACGAAATTTTCTTATCTCCTTTATTAAAATTGATATAACATCCATACACCAAGGTATTAAAAGTGTTTCGTATTTACTAATTCCACATCCTGAATCTTTATGTTGGATTCAGGGTATATAGCTCAATAAACAGAACTAACAGTAGCGTGGATCAGCCTAACCCTCTCAATTTAGCTAGCTAAGGGATAGATATTAAGGGGCAGAGATAGGAATAAATAGATGGATAAATATATATTAAGAGACGGAGATAGACAGGGGTAGATAGATAGATAGATAGATAATAAGGGACTAAGATAGATGTGAATATATATTTCAGCACTGTTGAGACATAGATGTGGATGCCATTATATATATATATATATATATATATATATACATATATATATATATATATATATATATATATATATATATATATATATGTATATATATATATATATATATATATATATATATATATATATATATATATATATATATATGTGTGTGTGTGTGTGTGTGTGTATTATGGATGGACAGACCGACAGATAGATATTAAGGAACTGAGGAATGGATAGATAAACAGATAGTTACATATTAATGGGGTGAGATAGATAGGTATATATATATAGCTATAAATATATATATATATATATATATATATATATATATATATATATATATATATGTGTGTGTGTGTGTGTGTGTGTGTGTATGTATACACAGACATGACAGAATTGAATAGACGCTCACAGAAACCGCTTATTTTATTAAACAAGTATTTTATACAAATGATGTAATTATAAATGGTCATAAATTTAGTAACTAATACTTGGTTGACATCCCTTTTGCTTTTTTTAATGCAAGGACCCTTCTAGGCAGGCTAGCGATGAGCTCACGAATATCATCTTGACGGATTTCTTGCCATGTTTGACGTAATAATCCTAAAAGTTCCGGCTTAGAAGATGGCTTCCTGTTCTTTTTGCGGAGTTTTCGATCTAATATGCCCCAATAGGCTTAATATCCGGAGACTGACTCGGCCATGGAAGTTTATTGATCCCATTTTGTCTCAGCCAGTGTTGCGTTGCTTGAGCTTCCATAACTAGGGAGTCAACTTTGCTCATTCTACTACTTGAGAATATTGAAAGGAGCCCTTTCTTTAATATAGAAACATATTTGGTTGAATTAATGTTCCCTTCACACTCCACAAGCTCTGAGCGACCATCACTCCAAATTGCACCCCATACCATTACTGAAAGGCCCCCATGTTTCACCGTTGGCTGCAGTCTTTTTAAATCAAACTTGACTACAGAATCTTCATACCCATACTCTTCCACTGTCGGAAAATAATGCGAATCTTGAATCATCAGAGAAAATGACAGTGGTCCAAAAGGTCACAGGTCTCTCCACCATCTCATGAGCCCAATCCTTTCTGCGTTTGATATTGGCTGGACGGAGAAGTGGTTTCCTTCTCGCAGCTCTGCTATAGTAGCCCAACTTGTGAAGATACCTGACAGCTGTTCTGGGACTGACATCAACTTGTGTTGCTATGTCAGAGGCCTTGCAACGTGGATCCTGTTCAACATTTCTTTCGACAAGACGCATGGTTCTTTCAGAGGGCCCAGGGCGGCCTGGATGAGGTTTTGTGCACTTCTTGCCCTCTCCGGTGAATTGTACAATCACTCTATTAACAGTAGAAAGGGGTATTGAAAGATTTTAAGATATTTTTCTTTGACTAAGACCACCTTCATGTTGGCCCACGATACGTCCTCGCTGAAATTCGGATAGGTCTGATGCTCCTTTGCTTCGTGGCATGTTCCAGTATTGTTATCCGCAATTTTAATCAAATAATCTAAATTAATTTATCTTGGTTATTAAAAAAATCAGAAATAAAATTTATCTTGGTGTCTATTCAATTCTGTCATGTCTGTGTGTGTGTATATATATATATATATATATATATATATATATATATATATATAGCGAGAGAGAGAGAGTTAGATATAAAGGGATTGAGATAGGAATAGACAGATAGGAATATATATTATATATATATATATATATATATATATATATATATATATATATATATATATATACAACACATACTTGTCCTACGAAATTCACTAATTTCTGATTGAATTTCCTACTTGTCTGAGAAGGATTATTCTTAATAAGGAAAAGTCGATCATTAAAATTAATCGACACAAAAAATCTGTAGTTTTTAACCATATTTGCCTGATAGATAGATAGATCGGAACACACTGAGATAGATAGATAGATAGATATTGCTTAAACTAACTGCCGTGTAAGGAATCGTTTAAATAACAAAGAATCTATTGAATTTGCTTTAAAAAAATATTCGCAGCCTATATCATTTTAGTCTCCTTCCCTGTTGTCCGTGTCAGAGGTAGCAATCCTGAAAAGTTCATCTATGTTGTCAGCGTTGTCATCTTCGACGTCGCCCACAATCATCTTGTCCTTCTTAGGATGTCATCGCCAGTGACATTTTGAATGACATTGCTACAATGGTTTCAGGAATTATCTGCTAGGCTTTCAATATCCATATATTTTTTCCGATAACGGAAGACTCTGGTCGCCGCTTTGTACATTTTGCCAGAACAAGTTCTTCTTTTAGTTGTAACTACTGTGTATATTTTGTGCTTCAGAACATAATGTAAACTATTGGTTTGGGTCATAAATACATTCCGTTAGAGTGCTCCGACGTGGAGTAATTATTAGCTCGCTGGATCTGATCTAATTGAGTAGTGAGTTTGATCCTCACCGGCTGTTCAACACGCTGATCATTGTGCTGCATCTAAGCTATCCGTAGAAAATAATTTTGGCCTCTTCGACGTGGTGTAATGGTCAGCAAATTCTCTCTTGCTAGAACAATTATGACTGAGTTGTGAGTTCGATCCTCACTGGATGCTTCATATTTTCGGCCTTATGACATATCTAAGATACGCGTTGAAAAATCACCATAAATACGTTCCTCTGTTGTGTATCAATTTTATTCTTGAACTAGAAGCATGGCCCGGCGTTGCCCGTGCTTGATTAAAAAATCGTACGACTCATATAGCAATCGCTATCACTTGACTTAAAATATTTTTGCCTTTAAAGGAGTGCCCTTTGCCGTGTTGATGTTGCTACATGCCTTACTTCTTGCCTATCTCACACTGCGAGTTTTTTCTAAGCTCTATACTAAACATTAAATCTGTTACGAAAAAAGAACTAAACAAAATGAACACAAAAACGATCAGCTTTAAAAAAGGATTCGTAACTGGAAAAACCGAATGAAAAAAGAATGTTAACAACAAATACTTTTTCACACCCAACCCAGTTCTGCGGAATCAGAATCAACGTTGAGTTTAAGCAAGCGAATGAGCCAATTGGAGTAAAGTGCCATGCAGATTTAAACTTTTCTCACTTGTGACGAATGCAGCTATCGATTTTTTGGCATGCTAGCATGCTAGTTAACATTCGTGTCATTCAGCTGTTGGCTCTCACGCTGGCCAATAGAATCTTCCTGCCTATTCGAGGCAGCCAGCTATAGGCTCTCACTCTGTCCAGTAGAAAATGGCCGAAAACTACATGAAAACTGCCGTAGAAGCATGAAAAAATCGATTATTTCCACAATCGATGGGTGTTGGGAAATGCAAAGTCGGTCTTGATCTTTCCGCTATCTTGGAGTATGTGCATGTAAATTTTGGTGCAAATCCGTCGAAAATTGCGGCCGTGCATTCGCTACACACACACACACACACACACACACACACACACACACACACACACACATCCTGCCTTTTATAGATAGAGATAAATTACCATTATTTTATGGTCTTCATCACATTAAATGCAGTGTTGCACGTGATTTGCGTAATCCGCTCATAGTAGTCACAAAAACCGACGGTGACACAACTGACGCCTGTTTTTAAACTCCACTTCTGTGGTAGATTGGACAATTATGGATTGCGCATGGAAAGACGGACCAGTGGCTAGTGTGGACTGACCGAAAGCGGCCTGCAAATGAAAGACGAGCTAAATCTTTCGACATCTCAGATTCCACTGCGTTAGACGAGAGAAGATCGCGGAGACGGATACCGGCGGCAGACTTTTTTTTTTTTCTTACTTTCAGAATCCACTGCAATCGGCGACCAAAAAAGAAATATTATTCTGAAGGCAGGCGTTGTCACCGATAGAAAAAAGAATATCTTCGCGACACATCGGTTTGTCAGGAAGCACTTTCATACCTTTTGAGTAAAATTCCGCAGATTTTAATATGAAAACGTCATCACCGAATTAATGAGTGAGGTTTTCAAGAGATAGATTTTTTTCCCTATGAAAGAGTTTTGCAGCTATCAAAAAAGGTTATAATCGGTTCGTGCATAGACGGCTGATGAGAACGAATGGCGTAGAACAGACCAAACGAGTTCAAAGATTTTTTCCCGTGTTATTTTTGCATTATCAGGTCTTGTGTTGTCATGGAGGAGAGCAATTTTTTTTCTGTAATCCATTGTATAGACTTCCACTGCTGATCAAAAGCTAAGGAATGTTAAAATAAACGGAAATATATTCTTACCTGCCATGCATGATTAGTAAGTGAGCATGATACATTTGTCATTACAATCGGTTCCCCAAAACGGAAATTACTTCTGATTTGATGGACAGGATGCTTCATACTTCCTTTTCTAAATAAAGGAGATCTAGGAAATGCAAAAAAAAAAAAAAAAAAAAAAAAAAAAAAAAAAAAAAGAAGAAATAATCAAACTCACCTCCACTGTAGCAAAAACTTGCACCTCAATGCTTCTCAACAGAATACAACCGGAAGTAAAGAATATGCTCCGAAAAAAATTAAAATGCCTTTCTAAAAAATAGATCAACCGTTGAACAAATGCTGAATGGTCAGTGGATTATTGGAGGTGTTAGGGCAAAGAATCTACAGGCCCCCTTTCTTCTTGTCGATTTCCCTAAAGCTTTCGATTGTGTACATGGGGGAAAAATTAAGACGATCCTTATGGCGTATGGCGCCCACACCGACACAGCAACTTCCATAATGCTGCTCTACAAAAATATCAAATCTTTGGTTCGATCCCCAGACGTAGACACTAATTTCGTCGACATCAAGGCAGTGGTGACACCCTTGTTCCTTTTCTCTTTGTTATCACCCTTGATTTTGAATTGAGGACTTCCCTCGACAAACATCGTTTTACTTCATCATCAAGACTCTCAAGTCGATATCCAGCAAAAAATTTGACAGATATTGACTATGCAGATGACCTAGCTGTCATTGCAGACACCATTACCAATGCCACACTTCTACATCTGCAAAATACTGATAGCGATGTTGGAATCTATGTCAATGCCTCTAAAATTGAACTCATAAGCTTCAGCCAGCAAGACTCAATACAAACTGTCTCAGGCTAATCGATAAAATCAGTCGAATGTTTTACATACCTTGGAAGCGAGATAAATTCTACTGAAAATTATGTGAGCATTGTAGAATGTTAGCTTACAAGTGGTGTGACACGCAAGTAGACTGGTATAATCCCAAGTTAAAGCTAACCATAGTCATTTATTGGAGAGATATATAGGTGAATAAAGGCCACTCATGCAAATGTGTTGGGCAGGTATAACTTGGGACCGGTGTACAGTCTACTTGCGTCTCAGACCACTTGTAAGCTAACCAATATTCTGCATAGCGCTACGAACAGGATTTCTGGGGTCTGGATTTGGAGAAAATGCGGCCAGTGTTGCTTCTATCTCCACGACACTATTTTTGTTAGATGACGAATATGAGCCTGTCTCCTGGTCAAACTCCACATGTGCAATCAAATTGTCCATGTTAGCTTCATCAAACATTCGTATAGATAATGTCTGGACCACCTTGAATAAAACAGATGTAATCTGGAAAGGTCAAGCAGAAATTGTTTCGAGCCACTGTCGAAGTGGTGTTAGTGTATGGTGCCACTGCTTGGACATGAACTAAAACCCTAGAGTCTAACCTTGATGAAACCTACACTCGGATGCTGAGAGCTATACTTAACATCTCTTGGAAACAGCAGCCAAATAGCTCACAGCTCTACCTAGGAAGTGAGATAAATTCTACTAAAAATGATGTGAACATTCGTATAGATAAATTCAGGGCCGCCTTGAATAAAATGGATGTAATTTGGAAATCTGATCTAAGAGACAACGTCAAGCAGAGATTGTTTCTAGCCACTCTTGGAGACAGCAGCTAACTATTAGGTTGGTGCAAAAATAATGTCGTTTTCTCGCATATGTTACTATGTGAGAAAACGACATTATTTTTGCACCAACCTAATAAATCACGCTCTACGGACCCATCCGTTATATTTCTACAATCTTACACGAACGCAGAATGCGTTTTCTAGTATTCGGGATACTCATGATTTCTTTCAGTGGCTAAATACTCATTTACAGTTCGCCAATCCTATAGAGAGTAGTAGTATCAGATTTCCTGATAGTTTTCCAACTTATTCACAGGTTTAGTTAATTTGGTTTGTTTATTTAAGAGCATATTAATTCATTATATGTAATTTAATGTCAAAATTCTATTTTATTGTGAGCTTTCGTGTTTTTTCCAAAATTATTGCTGATAATTATTTTTTAGTATGAAAATGTGTTGCTGTTAATTTTTTCTAATGCATTTTTATATTTTCATGTTTTAAAGTTTTAGGGATTCGCTAGTTGCCAATAGTTTGGACCCTAATAAGTGTTACCACTTTGAGTCAGGGTAGACCAGGGAACAAGAGCAATTAAGATGTGGTTTCACCCTTCCCAAAACGTAACGATCAGAAGCCTTGCTGTCGGATGTAGTTTATCGTCATACCCAGGACGAACTAAATCCCAGGTCTATGTACCCATTCCTATTATTTTTACAATCTTACCCGAATGGAGAACACGCTTTGCAGGACACTGCTGGCGAGCAATAGAAGAACTCGCGTGTGACCTACTGTTCTGGACACTTAGCCATTGAATAAGACGAGTTGGTCGCCCAGCAACCACCTACATTGACAAGCTATGTTATGACACAGATTTCCACCCTAATGATCTTCCGAACTTGATGTAGGGCCACGATGGTTGGCGTGACAGACTCATAACTCCACTGGATAATATATAACCTAATATTAAAATGGATTTTCTATTAATTCGACAGATGTTTATCTCTTTAAACGTTATTTTTAGTGGATACCCGAATTTGTGTAGACGCCCTGTTTATTGATTAAACAGTATATTTATTTATTTTTGTCTACCGACCTAAATGTTCGAGAAATGTTATTAAAGAAAAATTTGTGCTCGAAAATCAGAGCAGAGTGAGCTACTGTTTAGCCCGACACGCCTTCTCCACTTAGCCACGAAGAGCAGTCGTACAGACGAGGCCAAGTTTCGTGCTTTCAAGCGAAATGTCTCCCTGTCATAGATCTCTCGAAGTTTCTTTTCATATCTGCAGAGTTTAATATTCAAACGTAAACAAAGAGATTTCTAGAATAGATTTTACATTAGTCCGATAGAATTTTATCACATTAAACGTTATATTTTTAGGATACTCTTACTTGAGTAAGCGCTCCGTTTATTAATTAAACAATATATTTATTTTCCTCTACCGGCCTGAATATTCGAGAAATCTTATTAAATAAAAATTTGCGCTCTCCGACACGAATCGATCCCGAGACCCTCAGGGCAGAGGAAGCTACGATTTAACCTGGCACGCCTCGGACATTCAGGTTCGTAGACGAAAGTAAATAAATATTCTGTTCAATAAACGAACGCTTACTAAAATACGAGTATCCACTCAAATACAAGTATCCACTCTAATAGGAGAATTCATTCAAATACGAGAATTCACTCAAATACGAGTATTCTTTAAAATAACGTTTAAAATGGTAAAAATAACTTTTATTTTTGGTGGACACCGAACAGGATTAGAAGTTGAAAAAATGTTAAATTTATTTTAAATTTCACTGTTTCAGGCAGTGCGTATTATACACGTGAGAATGTTTTTAAATTTTGTAGCATAAAGTTAGAAGTATTATACTAGTTCATATTATACAGAAATAATTACGGTATCTATCTTCAAATGTATCTATATTTTTATGTTCAAATCTATCTATGTTCATTCTCTCTCTCTCTCTCTCTCTCTCTCTCTCTCTCTATCTATCTATCTAGAAATGTATACACACATTATTACTGCAGCTAAGGTTATAATTTGAAAAGTAATCCATCACATAAAGAATACATAAAAATAAAGAAAATAGTTTATTTATAATTATCTATTTTGAATATTCAAAATGTCTTCCTTTTGTAGCAAGTCATAGCTGACATTGTCAGGATACTGAAGGGTGAACATCACTTAACACATCAGTTGTAATTGAACGACAATTACTCTTGATTGTAGCCGGTAATTGTACAAATCTTTTGAATCTCTTGACTCAAATTTGGTCTTAAGAAATTAAGAAGTGTTAAATCTGGTCAACGTCGTCGACAAACTCCATTGCTTTTTAGTTCAATTCATTCTCATATTTTATTAGGATAAAAGCTGACGTCGCACTGATAGACCTGGGTATGGGGATAGACTACATCCAGCAGCAAGGCCTCTGATCGGGAGTTTGGAGGACGTGAAGAGTGTGTAACCACCTCATAATTACTGTTGATTCCAATCCCACCATGACCCGGGGTAGTAGCACCTTTTAAGGTCCCAGCTATGGGCAAATAGTGAACCCCCAAACAAATCTCTCTCTCTCTCTCTCTCTGTATATATATATATATATATATATATATATATATATATATATATATATATATATATATATCAATCAAAGAAAAAGAAAAACCGTTGATCGAATGAACAGACAAGTGTCCAAAACTTAAAACTCTTATCCGGATAAAGTCTTGAACAAAATGGCAATACTGAAAGAAGAAAAAAGTGCCTAAAGGCAAACCTATCTATTAGTAAAGTGCTCGATTTTTTAGACACAGCAAAGACGCTTAACAACTTAAATGCTATAAAGGATGGCCCTTTTCCTAGCGCGAGTTTTAAGCTCAAGCGATATTCGGGCTACTTGAATGCATATATATATATATATATATATATATATATATATATATATATATATATATATATATATATATATATATATATTTGTATAAATATATATATATATATTTGTATAAATATATATACACACACCCCTGTTTCTGCATATATATATATATATTTTTAGACATTTTTTATGTTTATACGTTCTATTTGTAGATACAAATATTTAAGTAAATGATGAATTTATAATAAGCAGTATTAACGACATTCACCGGGACTGAATGTCCGAGAAATTTTCATAGAAAATATGCGTCCTCCGACAGGAATCGAACCTGTATCCTACATGGAACCGTTATATTGCCTGACGTGCTTTGCCGATTTAGCCACAGACGAGCGTTTCGGTTACCAAGATCGATTTAAAAAAATAAAATGAACGTATAAACATAAAAAAATATCTTAAAATAATTGTCAGACTCTTGTCCATTTCATAATGTGTGACGTCATATATATATATATATATATATATATACGAAGAGATATTAAACATAACGATATATATATATATATATATATATATATATATATATATATATATATATATATATATATATATATATATTCTTATGGTCGTATACATGTGTTTGTCCTTATGTAAATACGAAAATATATTATGTCTGTATTTTATCTGCATTTCCTACTATTTACCTTTTCTTCATCTGAAATTATTACTATATAACTTTAAGTCAATGCGATTAACACAAGACAATTATTTTTGAATATCTGCCCTAGTTTTAGATTTATTTTTATTACCACCAGCATTTTAAAGAAAATACTTAATAATTACTTACTTAGTATTTTCTATTTGTTTAAACCTTCCCGATATCATCAGTTCTCAAGTAGGTATTTATATTGATGACACATCAATTTACTCCTGTCTTAGAAGTCTGAGATGTTTAATAAAATAAAAATGACAACGGATCTCGAAAATGATCTCTAATCAAAAGGGTTAATTGTGGCAACGAAAATCTTACAAATATTAACTTTTCCAAAACAAAACTGCTTTCATTCAATCATCTTTTCTGCCTTGCATCAGCATGGCTGATGCTATCCTCCAGAAGTGCAACTCTCTGCGCCATTTCGGCTCACGTTTTGCATTGACATGAAGTGGAATAATTATATTGAATCAATTGCTAGGTAGGTAATTGGTTCACTGTGTCTTGTCAGTATTTATCGGGCATTGAATATTGCTGCAATATCTGGTCTAGAGTTCCTACGATTTACCTTGAGATAATCCAAAGTGTCTGTAATGTAATCGATCCTGACCAGTCATCTCGACTTCAGTCACTTTTTCACCGACGTGACGTGACTTCTTACTGTCTTTTCTGCAAATATTTTCATGGAAATTCTTCGTACGAGCTGTTCTCCTAAGTGCCTTGATTGCATGAATTTAAGCCTGCTACAAGGTTGGCAATTAGGTTTCACCATTTTTCTGTTTAACCAGCGAGATGCAACCGTATGTTCTATTCTAATAGTCCTTTTCTCGCACTTCTCGTGGAACTCTCTTGCGGTTTCTTGTTTGCTGCTACTATAAAAAATTAAATGCAACGCCAATCGGCATCTTCTGTCTTCCCGAATCCTGTCCTTTTCTAATCCTTTCTCCTCATTCTTTTTCGCTCCCAGTAACCGCTTGCGTCTTAGCGGCATTATCGCCTTGTTCGGGGTGAAATGATATTGTATTTTTCAAAACAGCAAGCATTGACTTGCCATTTCTGTTACATTCCCTTATAATTTTCTATTTGTTTTTAATATGAATGCATTTTTTAAACATTAGGCCATGGGTTTATTGATTTACTTGCGTATATATAGATATTTATTATGTTTAGTTTAGACTAACATGGCAGCCGCAAAAAGATGGATTCCCAGTGGGGATAAAAGTGAAGGCACAAACAAATGGGTTGAAAATCCAACTTTTTAGATACTGCTTTATCGTAGGTACAATATCTATCTATCTAGCTAGCTAGCTAGCTAGCTGTAAATTTTTTCCCCTCGCTCAATCTTATCTATATTCGTTCTGTGAAACGGAAGCTTACTTTATCACTCGCTGGGAGTCGATCGATTCCCGCTATCTTTGCTTCCAACCCAGCTGAATTAGTACTTCCGTTTTGTAAGCAATTCATCTCCTGGTTTCCAATTCAGGGCCAGATTAATAAAAAAAAACTAATTATCACTTTACTCAGCTCCATACATCTGCAAGGAAGCAGGCAGTTTTGAAAAGGTTGATGAAGCGGCCAAATTCTGGTGAACTCAAATTTTGTCAGTAAAGAAGAGCGGAAACTGTGGGTCGCTGGCAGGGTCGTCATCGGAGTAATTGTCTCCTCTAATGAAGGCGGGCAATAAGCTGTTTTCTTAAATTAATTTTTATTTACATAAACCTATCTTTTCCAGAAAATTAAATGGAAAGTAGAGAAAAGAAAAACAATTAATTTGTGAAAAAAAAACGTTCCATTTATTTATTTTCACTACTTAATTACGAAGATTAATTACTTTTCTTTTAGTTGTGACAGGTGGACACACACAGAGTGACGTAGAGAGGCCTACCCAGATAAGCTGCTAAAGAGATGCGTGTAAATATAGTTTTGAAATAAGAACGTTAGTTAAACTGTCTTGAGGTATATGTATGAACACTAATATTTGTGTTAATTCTCCGTTGAGTGGCAACAATTTACTGTACATAGTGAGGAATATATAATTGAATAAAATGTAAGTGTACTTCATTTTCTGAAGAATAAAATAGATCAAGAATATCGGAATTTATTAATGACTCAGTCTAATATCTAAGGGATCTTTGTTTGTTTGTTTGGGTTTTATGGCATATCAACCACTGTAGGTTATTTAATGCCAAATCTAGTTTATATGGATCTTAAATGCCTATTTTGTATGGAATAAAAATGTATAGCTGGCAACATTATTGTTTAAAAAAAAACGTATAGCTGTCAACATTATTCCTACGAAAAAACGTATAGCTGGCAACATTATTCCTTTACGAAAGAACGTATAGCTGGCAACATTATTCCTTTACAAAAAAACGTATAGCTGGCAACATTATTCCTTTACCAAAAAACGTATAGCTGGCAACATTATTTTTTACAAAAAAAACGTATAGCTGGCAACATTACTTTTTTTACAAAAAAACGCATAGCTGGCAACATTACTTTTTTACAAAAAAACGCATAGCTGTCAACATTACTTTTCTACAAAAAAACTTAGAGCTGGCAACATTATTGTTTCAAAAACATGGAGCTGGCAATATTATTGTTTCAAAAACTTAGAGATGGCAACATTATTGTTTCAAAAACATAGAGATGGCAACATTATTGTTTCAAAAACTTAGAGCTGGCAACATTATTATTTCAAAAACTTAGAGCTGGCAACCTTATTCTTTCAAAAACTTAAAGCTGGCAACATTATTTTTCTGAAAACATAGCTGGCAACATTATTCCTTTACCAAAAAACGTATAGCTGGCAACATTATTTTTTACAAAAAAAACGTATAGCTGGCAACATTACTTTTTTACAAAAAAACGCATAGCTGGCAACATTACTTTTTTACAAAAAAACGCATAGCTGGCAACATTACTTTTCTACAAAAAAACTTAGAGCTGGCAACATTATTGTTTCAAAAACATGGAGCTGGCAACATTATTGTTTCAAAAACTTAGAGCTGGCAACATTATTGTTTCAAAAACTTAGAGATGGCAACATTATTATTTCAAAAACTTAGAGCTGGCAACATTATTGTTTCAAAAACTTAGAGCTGGCAACATTATTTTTCTGAAAACATTATCTGAGACCTTGCTGTTGGATGCAGTTTATCGCCGTACCCAGGACGTGGATGTAGTTTATCATCATACCCAGGACGCGGATGTAGTTTACCGTCATACCCAGGACGTGAGTAAAACTTGAAAAACTAGGAGTTCACTATTTGCCCATAGCTGGAACCCTAACAGGTGCTACCACCCCGGGTCAAAGTGGACCTGGAAACACCAGCAATTAAGAGGCTCCTTAAAACCTCCAGATCAGAGGCCTTGCTGTTGGATGCAATTTAACGTCATACCCAGGACGCCTCATTGGGGGGGGGGTCTTACCCCTCTATAGAGATGCAGTCGGCGTATTCTAAAGCCCCAGCCGACAGGGCCGACTAAGAGATCTTGATTCCCGTTTAGAATTAGGCTTCCGTTTCTTTTAACGACTCCGCCTAAACTTTGAAATTATATTTACTATTTATTTATTTTTCTTAGATAATTGTCCTCAATAGAAGTAGATAGTTTCGTCCATCGTCCGGTTCACACTTCTCCCTAGACTTTTGTACAGGAATAGAGATTTATCCTTTGTTTTCTCTTTAGGATTATGTTTCCCGTTACTTCTAAAATATATTTCAACTTGATATTTATTGCAGCCCCTGAAAATCTGAAATTTAATTCATTATTATTATTTATTTGTTTTCAATAGGAGTAGATATGTTCGCCTATCGTTCTGTTTAAAGACCTCCTCAGATTTTAAAAAGGATTATAGGTTTATCCCTTTTTCCCTGTTTAGGATTGGGTTTCCAGTTCCTTCTAAAGCCTATTTCTACTCTATTCTTCTAACGTCTCCCCTTAAACTCTGCAATTTTATTTATATTCATGTATGTATTTTTTTGTCCTCAATAGGAGTAAATAGGTTCACCTATTGTCTAGTTCAGACTCTTTCCTAGATTTTTGATCAGGTGTAGAACTTGATCAATTGATAATATTGGAATAACGCTTAATATACCATTGCTTGAGAAGTCTGCGTTGCCTGACACTACAGAAATCTCAAGTGAAATTCATAGTTTCGCGTATCACCCGGTTCCCACTTCTTCGTAACCTATTGAACAGAACTAGAGGTTTATCCCTTATTTCCTGTTTAGGATTGGGTTTCCGCTGTCTTTCAAAGTATTTTCCTTCTCTTTCACTTCAAGTAGCCCTTTTAATCTTAGGGGAATTATTGTCTTTATTGGGGTAAATTGATTAAAAAAAATTCCATATACACTCGAAATTAGGTGCTGTCACAACGTTTGTTTGTTATCTGTTTCTGAGTTTAATTTTGATCTTAATATATAATATCATGATTTCAAAAAAATATGTTGACATTTTTGTTACCTGCTGAACGATAATACATTCCAACGTGTATGGCAATGTTTCTTTACCACGCGGCAGTTTCAGCTTACGATTTGGTTTTTCTACATATTGTGTGCATTTTCTTTAAGGTTGGTAATTTCTTGAATTCATATAAAAATCTGTGAATTTTGCAAATTCCCACTTTCAAAAATATAATTTATTAGTTTTAACCTGTGCAAATTTTACGATTTTCCTATCTGAAATTTCTAATGAATGTGGATTCTTCAGTTAAGGAACGCTCATCGCAAGTTGACGACAATAAAATATCCGTAGAAATTCCCATATCGCATCGTTAAATATTTGAGCTGAACAACTTTAACAAAATATTGCAATAAAATTCATAAATATGAATTCTGGTTGTTATTTGAAAAAGTAATAATGTACAAAGGAAAAGATTGACAACTTTTTCCCATTTCACTGGAACAGACGTTAAACACGTTCATCTTTCCTTCTTTCTTTCATTTTCTTTCACGCAGCGTCTTTGACATGTTTTTTGTCTTTTCACGCGATCAAAACGGAATAATCTATTATTTATGAGGTATTAGCAGGTGACGTTAAACACTTCCATCTTTATTTCGTTAAACAGTTATATATATATATATATATATATATATATATATATATATATATATGTTATAAATTAACTGATTTAAAATATGGTTACTTCGCTACACAGGAATTACTATGTTCCAAAAAACCGAAGCTAAAAAACTTCAAATTTAATTATATAATTAAATTAATAATAATAATATTTATGCTCTGTAAATTTACATTGAGCACTGTTTTTAAAAAATAAAAATATCACTAAAAACACTGGATTATATATTTGTTCTTTCTTTTTATTATATATATATATATATATATATATATATATATATATATATATATATATATATATATATATATATATATCAGGTATACACAAGCAGCTCCTGACTGAAAAGGGACATGACGGTGCACAGGAATCAGGCACATTGGTGTGAAACCATCAAGGTTGTGGCAAGCACATTGTTCGTCTGTCACTTGCGTAACAAGTCCGCAGCCGGCCTGGCGAGTGACCTTCGGGGTCATGTACGAGAGTGGTGCGAGGTTGGGAGCGAATCTGTTTAGGCGGCCATCATCTGTGAAGATGCGGCGGATCTATCTATCTATCTATCTATCTATCTATTTTCGCTGAAACCAAGTAGCGTCTCTGAATTGTCTTTTGTCTTTCCACGCGTACAAAATGGAATAGCCCATTATTTAGGAGATATTGTCAGGGTGTAACGGTTATGCGAACGAAAGGACTAATGAATGGAGAGACGAGCCCAATTATTATATGGCAGTTTAGATAAATAAACGTCAGGTGAAACTTGTTCCACGAGGATATGGGTTAAAATAACGCTTAGTGTTTTTTAGCATATATTCGGACGTGTTTGCTTAAAGTTCGAATTTTCTTGGTTACGAAAGGAGACTTGCAATTTTGCCAATATATTTCAGTAAAATTTTCACTTTACAAATTAGAGCTTGTAATTACAGTTCTGATATATGGAAAAAAGAGGATGTCAGTTTAAATGTCAAAACAGAAAGATATGGATTAAATTAATATCTTTACGAAAAGTTTTATTCTATTATAACCAAGCATCGCTTACATGCATTTGTTGAACGGAAGTTAATGTTACTATGTCGGCATTAAAATATATGTAATAAGCGTAAACTCTTTAGGTTTGGATTATATGTCAGCCATATTTGAAAACGAACTTTTTTTAGCAGCGTTCTTTCTTGCTTTCACCTGCTTCTACGTTATTGTTTGTTTGTTTTTTAATTCAGTTCTTTCTCTTTTATTCTCTCGTCTTTAAATGTTGTACTGCTTCCATCTGCATGTGGTTGAATTAATAATTGTCGAAAACAGGCAGCTGGACTGATATCCAACTTGGCTGTCGCAGTTTGCCAGAACCGTTTCTGCATCGGTGAGAATTACATGATAGGAACAAACATGAATAAAGATTGGTTCATGAGTTGGAATGTGGGAGAGTGACAGTATCGGTTAGCACTAATACCTGTGTTAGGAAGCAGAGACAGCGGGAAAGAGATAGTCCGTCTGCAAGAGTCTAAGTGATAGATATGGAGAGGAATAACTGATTAAAATGAAGAAGCCTAAATAGGATGGTTAATTAATGCAATAGTTGTCGGCGTGGAAAATGGAATCACTGAGCCGAGTTCAAATTCCGGGCTTGTCTGTTGAGTTCACATCCGCATACTTAACACTAAGCCTAAAAGGCATAAATCCGTCACTCTTCCCGTTTGCTATAGGTTAAATAGCAAGAAAGGTTGGGTTTTGGTAGGTTTTGGTGGTCAACGGTCTAAGAGAAGGAAATTGCTGAATTCAAACCGCGGAGGAAGCAACAGCATACCAGCCTATTCTCTCTCCTAAGAATGTCTGGAAATATTCATACAATAAAGAAAAGGAATATGTGGCGTTCCATGATCGCCTACATCAGTGGGTGTCAAACTATTTTTTCTCCGGACAGCATTTTCCGAATGAAAATTTGCTCGCGCCTCACCAAAGGTATTTCCCGGTGAAGAGGCACAAGTAGACCTAATGCAAAGAAGGTTCATATATATATATATATATATATATATATATATATATATATATAGAGAGAGAGAGAGAGAGAGAGAGAGAGAGAGAGAGGGAGAGAGAGAGAAAGTGAGTGAGAGAGAGAGGGGTTTAAAGGGAGATAACCGCGGATTTGAAGTCAGGACATTATCATTGATAACTCTCTCCTCCAATTTGCGGACACTAGTTACTATATTCTTAATACTTGATATAATGCAAAAATATCTATCTATTTTCATATATTAAACTTTCAGAGATTCCCTATTGGCCCATAATTGGGACCCTACCAGGTGCTACCACTCTGAGTCAGGGTGAACCAGGGAACAACAGCAATTAAGGTGTGGTTTCATCCTCCTCAAAACCTAACGATCAGAAGCCTTGCTGCCGGATGTAGTTTATCTTTATGCCCAGAACGAACTAAATCACAGTTCTATGGACCCATCCATTGTAGTTTTACAATCTTATGCGGACGGAGAACACGCTTAGCAGGACACTGCTGGCGAGTAAAACAAGAACTCGTAAGTGATCAACTGTTCTGGGCACCTAGTCGTGTAGCAAGACGATCCGTTATATTTCTACAATCTTACACGAACGCAGAATGCGTTTTCTAGTATTCGGGATACTCATGGTTTCTTTCAGTGGCTAAATACTCATTTACAGTTCGCCAATCCTATAGAGAGTAGCAGTATCAGATTTCCTGATAGTTTTCCAACTTATTCACAGGTTTAGTTAATTTGGTTTGTTTATTTAAGAGCATATTAATTCATTATATGTAATTTAATGTCAAAATTTTATTTTATTGTGAGGTTTCGTATTTTTTCCAAAATTATTGCTGATAATTATTTTTTTAGTATGAAAATGTGTTGCTGTTAATTTTTTCTAATGCATTTTTATATTTTCATGTTTTAAAGTTTTAGGGATTCGCTAGTTGCCAATAGTTGGGACCCTAATAAGTGTTACCACTTTGAGTCAGGGTAGACCAGGGAACAAGAGCAATTAAGATGTGGTTTCACCCTTCCCAAAACGTAACGATCAGAAGCCTTGCTGCCGGATGTAGTTTATCGTCATACCCAGGACGAACTAAATCCCAGGTCTATGTACCCATTCCTATTATTTTTACAATCTTACCCGAATGGAGAACACGCTTTGCAGAACACTGCTGGTGAGCAATAGAAGAACTCGCGTGTGACCTACTGTTCTGGACACTTAGCCATTGAATAAGACGAGTTGGTCGCCCATCAATGACTAACATTGATCGGCTATGCTATGACGCTGATTTCCACCCTAATGACGTTCCGAACTTGAGGCAGGATAAACTTATTTTAACTCGAAATAACCAACACAACTAGGATTGGAACTCGGCCTTCCGATTTATATTTTTGCGAGTCATTATCCACCATCCGCACATCCAATCTCAAATCACCTGGTATTCCCAAGCGGTCTCATATCTAGGTACTGGCCAGGATCGGCTCTGCTTAACTTCGGTGATCATACTGGAACCGGTGTTTCAAAGTGATATAGCCGTAAGACCCGACAGATTAAGATATTAATCAATATATATATATATATATATATATATATATATATATATATATATATATATATATATATATATATATATATATATATATATATATATATATATATATATATATATCAATGTATATATATATATATATATATATATATATATATCAATGTATATATATATATATATATCAGTTGAGTTCTCTTTTCCATTTTCTCTAAATCTTCATCGTTGCTCACATGTTCCGTCCATGGTATTCTCAACCTTAATCTGTGGTACCCCATTTCTGTTGCTTCATGTCTCTTCTTGATCTCTGAAGTGATTGTCCTGCTTTCACTACAATACAAAACAACTGATACTACCTAACAATTCAGTACTCTTTTCGTTGTTTCTAACGAAACAAATACTACAAGAGCAAATGGAGGGGGATGAAAGCATACAGAGATAAAAAAGATGAAGACAACTTGTAAGAAGTAAAAGGAACACTGAATAGAAGAGAAACATATAATTATTGGAAAAGTAATAGAACAAATATTTAAAAGAGAGAAAAGGGAACGATGAACAAGAAAGAAAGAAAGAAAGAAAGAAAGAAAGAAAGAAAGACAGAAAGAAAGAAAGAAAGAAAGAAAAAAGAGAAAAATAAGAGAGTGGGAAGAAAGAAAGTGGAAATAAGAGAGTAGAAAGAAAGAAAGAAAGAAAGAAAGAAAGAAAGAAAGAAAAAGAAAAAGCAAGAAAGAAAAAACGGAAAGCGAAAATAAGGGATTGGAGAGCAAGAAAGAAAGAAAACAGGAGTGGAGACAAAGAAATAAGGGTAGAGATAAAATCAGAGAGTTAAGAAAAAGAAAGAAAGAAAGAAAGAAAGAAAAAGAACAAGCAAGAAATTAAAAAACGGAAAGCGAAAATAAGGGAGTGGAGAGCAAGAAAGAAAGAAAAAAGAAAGAAAGAATATAGCGAAAACAAACAAGTAGAGACAAAGAAATAAGGAGAGAGGTAAAATAAGAGAGTTGAGAGCAAGAAAGAAAGAAAGAAAGAAAGAGAAAGAAAGAAAGATTGAGCAAAATTAGGAGAGTAGACAGACAGAAAGAAAGAACGAGAGAAAGAAAGAAAGAAAGAAAGAGATATAGTGTGTGCATTTATGGGTATGTTTGTGTACATATATATCTATTATTTTGAATGTGCACATGTTAATACACAAACGGGTCGTGTATGTATGTATGTATATATTTCTCAATGCGTATGGTGAAACTCAGTGAAGTTTGAAGAAGAAAGGCATCCAACAATAATTCCCTATTGACTGTATTGGGATCGATACAAAAAGTCGAGTAGACGCTGCAATTCTAACATGCAGAAGGTTTAAAATTGAGAAATGATGACACTTTGACAGAAAACATGACTCAAAATATAAAAAGATATAAAACGTTGTAAAAAAACCGAAAATAGATGGAAATTTGTCAGCGCCATGAAGTGAGTCTGGAATGAAAGATATTTATTCTGCTTTTATGCTTGTCTGAGTTCTCTTAGAAATCGCTTAGTCGACGAATTTGTTTAGGCTTTGATACTAGTGCATTCCAACTCTTCGTAGGGTCTCAAATTTGATGTAATCTTTTTCTAATAGTCATTTCGTCAAATCGCATCTCTATCTATAAAAAGCAGGATGTGTGTATGTGTGTGTGTGTGTGTGTAACGTATGCACGGCCGCAATTTTCGACGGATTTGCACCAAAATTTACTTGCACATGATCAAAGTTATCGGGAAAGCCAAGACCGACTTTGCATTTCCCAACTCCCACCGATAGTGGAAATAATCGATTTTTTCATGCTTCTACGGCAGTTTTCATGTAGTTTGCAGCCATTTTGTACTGGCCGGAGTAAGAGCCCATAGCTGGCTGCCACGAATAGGCAGGAAGATTCTATTGGCCAGTGTGAGAGCCAACAGCTGACTGACACGAATGTTAACTAGGATGCTAAAAAAAAAAAAAAATCGATAGCAGCGTTCGTCACAAGTGGGAAAAATTTAAATCTGCATAGCACTTTACTCCAATTGGCTCATTCGCTTGCTTAAACTCAACGTTGAATCTGATTCCGCGGAACTGGGTTGGGTGTGAAAAAGTATTTGTTGTTAACATTCTTTTTTCATTCGGTTTTTCCAGTTACGAGTCCTTTTTTAAAGCTGATCGTTTTGTGTTCATTTTGTTTAGTTCTTTTTTCGTAACAGATTTAATGTTTAGTATAGAGCTTAGAAAAAATTCGCAATGTGAGATAGGCAAGAAGTAAGGCATGTAGCAACATCAGCACGGCAAAGGGCACTCCTTTAAAGGCAAGGAAGGGCACTCCTTTAAAGGCAAGGAAGGGCACTCCTTTAAAGGCAAGGAAGGGCAAAAATATTTTAAGTCAAGTGATAGCGATTGATGTATGAGTCCTACGATTTTTGAATCAAGCACGGGCAACGCCGGGCCATGCTGCTAGTAGCATATATAATCTAGTTCTTTTTTATTATTATAAACGTTATTTTAGTCGGTGCTCCTTTTTGAGTTGCTATCTTTTTTTTTTTTTTTTATTAAATAGTGAACTTAATAACAACCGGCCTAAACAGAGAAGTCCTCCTAAATAAAGAGTGTGTTGTTCCGCCGGCAGGAATCGAACCTGTACCCGTATTTGCCATCAGGAATCTCTTTCTCCCCAAAATGTAAACAACAATAATTTTGAAGAGAAAGGGATTTTTTTTATCCAACATTATTTCTTATTACTAAAAACACTATTTTTAGTGGCTACTCTTGTCTGATTTACTATCCCTGTTTTTTATATTTTTTTTATTTTATTCTCAAACTGTGAAATTAATAACAAGAATGAGAAGTCATACTAAATTAAAAAAAAAAAAAATGTCTCCGCCAGGAACTGAACCTAGCAGATATAGATTTGTAGAAGTCTCATCGCGAGATGTGCCTTCCTTAAATAGGTAATTAAAACCTTGCTCTGGTAGTTTGTTCTCCGTGGTCAAATTTGTAGTGGCACGCTTTGGCTAAAAAGCGGTTGGAATAAATGGATACTGTTTCGATTCCTGTCGAAGGCATAATTTTTCTTAATGAAACATCTAGATACACTGGACGTCAAAACTTTAATTCGCAGCTGAACGTTCACGTATTTTTAACGTTTTCGAGTTAAAATCAGTCAATGAACAAAAATCATGAGACAAGACAAAAGAAATATTCTTGTGAAAGTGAGTCACGGTAGCACTTGCAGTTTAGTGTGGTCTCTTGGCTATACAAAGGTCTTTGCAAAGTGTGGTTCTAGGATGCTGTTAGACTCTATGAAAAAGCTGGAAATGATTGTTGCCAGCGATTGATGATAGCATATCCTTATGTGCTCAGAAAGAAGACACATTTAGGTTCGGTATTCTCCAATGTCTATGAGTTGAAAGAAGTAACTCATATCTGTAATCATTTATTTTAATTTTATTGAGTTGAATCAATAACGCACACGTTTATATGTCTAATAATGGGTAAGCGAATGACAAAATAGAAAAACTAAATCATCCTTGGCGTCTCTACATAGAACTCCTTAAGTTTAATATAGCTTCTTATCGATTCAGTAAGTCTTTCATATATATATATATATATATATATATATATATATATGTGTGTGTGTGTGTGTGTGTGGTGTGTGTGTGAGTATTTATATATTACAATGAATCATTCATACAAAAAGTAAATCAGTAAAGTTAATGATATAAAATGGCGAATTCACTTTAATTCACATTTTAAAAATCCATTAACTCACTAACCATTCGATAAATGTTATGATCCATGGTTTTAAAATTATAAACTGTATAAGGTCTTCCTTAAATATGCAAGTACTTTCGAAGGGTTCTCCGGTCATCATCAGGCATGGAAACTATTTTGTTTTTGGTAAAATTCAGGTAGCAACGAAAAAATATAATGCAAATCGAAATATGTTTTTTTTTTCTTTTTTTTTTTTAACTGTGATATTGATAACAAATGCAAAGTTGTGGAGCTTGCAGTCGCAACGCTAAGGTTGAAATTTTGAAAATTGAAGTGAGTGCGTATTTTACTAACATGGCAATTTAATGATGATGATGATATATATATATATATATATATATATATATATATATATATGTATGTGTGTGTGTGTGTATGGCAGCGCATCTAGGGAAAGTGACGCTTGAGGCAAAGCACTAAAATTGCGCTCCTATCAAAACATTGGATACCGTACCAAAGTGCAAAGTAAAATAAATACACACACACGCACGCGCGCGCACACACACACACACACACACACCTATATATATATATATATTATGTAGTGTTACATAAGACCATGCATACACCCACTACAAAACTGCACATCTTGTTTCAACGTTAAAAAAATTCTTTTAACTTTGAAACAAGATATACAGTTTTGTAGCGGTTATATGCATGTTCTAATGTAACACTGCATAATAATAATAATAATAATATATATATATATATATATATATATATATATATATATATATATATATATTGCAGTGTTTCATTAGAACATGCACATACCCATTAGAAAACTGTACATCTTGTTTCAGCGTTAAAATGTTTTTAACGTAATGGGTATATGCATGTTCTAATGTAACACTGCATAATAAATAAATATGGGGTGGCTTCGAAGAGAGATATGTTGCCACAGCCTTGAGGACAGTTTCGATATACCCTCAGATGCAACAGAACACCCGAATAACGTGGTTCACGTTCATCTTGACCCTGACGTCAACGCTGACAGCTTTCAAATTCTCGACATTGTGAGGCTGCTGGATGATCGTCTTCCTGACCACGTCTAAAGTTTTATAGTCAAGGGTATCCAACCCAGAACTTTTATGTTAATGGTGACACAATCGTGAAAATCCACGGACATTTACTGCTGGGTCGCGTGGGCCATATGGGACGGGGTAGAGATTTGCTGAAAAACATAACACCTTAATTGGGTGATCTAGACATTGTCTATTGTGTCCATCTCCTGGATATAGATAGTGATGTGGCACAGCGGATGGAATTGTGACAGTGGGGCAGTGCACGGGGAGAAGTAGGTTTGTGCCTTTCCGGAGTGCAAAGTAAGCATAAATTATCTCATCTGGATTCGTTGATTGCCATTTTGTTATATAGGAAGAAAGTGTCGCTGCCGACACTGGGGTTTGAACCTAGTGAATAAGTAGATCACGTGATAATAAAAGAAATATGTATGTTAGCGTGGTGTCTAAATGATCATTATCCAGATTACTTTGGAGGTGTGCTTGTCAGACACTTTGCCTCCGGGCAGCGAGTAACGCAGACGAGGCTGTACCGAAGGGTAGCATCTCGTAGACAGCTACCCGACCTGATTTATGATGGGGTCTACGGGGAATTTTTGACCGAGTGTACGGGTTTGGATACCCCGCAGTCAACTTAGCCCTGTGCCGCATCCGACCACGTGGGGCGGTAGGTGAATATCTCACTATACAGATTACTATTTGGAACGCTATACGGATTACTATTCGGATCATTATTCGGGTTATTATTCGGATTACTATTCGGTGGATACTTTTCGAGCGAGTATTATCGAGCAAGTACTATTAGTGCGAATTTATTCGAAGGCGTGTGACACCAGTATTTTTCAACGGCGTTACTATATATTTTATTGGCGATTACAAAGTCGAAAGTGACAATGAGTATTCGTTGACATTACGAAAGTGGCAACAAATGTTCGTTGACATCACAAAAAATTTCCATGTCGATACATATTTCTTCGCTATATAAAATGTAGTGGCAGAATTAATCCTTTCAAAAAAGTAATTTGATAAAAAAGAATCCTTGAGTGGCGTAAACCCAATGAACACACAGAATTTGTGCACCCATCGAGAAAAAGAAATGCGAAAATAGCGAGCAAGAATTTGTTTTCTTTGTCATTTTGCTATATTTCCATTGGTGTTATTCTGGGCACAATTGTGGTGCCATTTTAGGATTTCCCTCTTCAAGTAACGTAAAAAAATATAAATGCTTCATAAATCATAAGACGATTCTTTTATGTTAAACAAATTTGAAAGAAGAAGTCCTGTTATTGTTTGGGGTGAGCATTTGGAGTTTTTCGGGATTTAACCATTTCGACGTCGAAGAAATGCTTGCTTCTATTTGCGTTGATGCGTGAATGTTTGTGGTATGAAGGGAGAATCAGTCGGTCGTCGGTCGCAGCCACTTCTGTGATATGAAGTTCTTCAGTATACGAACCACTTGTTTACCAGTGGCCAACGTTGAAATTTATTGGACATGGCAAGCAGTGCGCGCGCAAGTGTCAAGAGGATGTAAATCTTGAGGGAGTAGGATGGGCAAGAAAGGGTAAATAATGTAGGAGTGGAAGATTGGGGTGTGAGGTAATCAAACATATAGAAAGGCTAAAGTTTCAGAGAGAAAGAAAGAGAAAGAGAGAGAAAGAGAGAGAGAGAGAGAGTTTTGGGAAAATAGATTTAGGCTATGGAAAGAGAAAGAAAGAAAAGAAAGAACATGTGACTAAATCTGTTGATGAGAAGTGAATTTCGAATAACTGGCTGTTGGTGGTGGGGAATGAAGAGAAAGAGAAGAAAAGAACGAAGGAGAAAGAGTGATAAAGAAAGAGAAGTGAAGAGGGTGTTTAAAAAAGAAGACAAAAGACAGAGAAAAGACGGATGGTGATGAAATAAGATTGATACAGAGAGTGACAGGAGAGTGACAGGAGAGTGACAGGAGAGTGGTGATGCATTAAGCAAATGAAAAAGTGAAAAAAATAAGGGAAACGAGATGATGATGTAAAAGCAAAAGATAAAGGAGGAAGTACAAGAAGAAGAAGAAGAAGAAGAAGAAGAAGAAGAAGAAGAAGAAGAAGAAGAAGAAGAAGAAGAAGAAGAAGAAGAATGTGATACCGACAGTAATGAAAAACTGAAGAATAATTTAGGTACATTTTAGATGGAAAACTATCTCGAGAAAGAACGAGATTTAAGTGGGAAATAAAGAGAGACTGATAAAATATAAGTGACAGATAAGTAGACGGTCTATTCTGAGAATTCGAAATCACCCTGCTCTGTAGTATCATTTTACTTTCTTTTCAGTGCTTTAGGGAATTATTTATATGACACACACACACACACACACATACACACACACACACGCACAGATACACACAGGCAACCTATGTACACGTACACAGGCAGAGGCACAGACGTATACAGGTACACACACGAAGGTATACACACACACATATACCCACGTACATATACGCACGCACAAGCGCGTGCGCGCACACACACACACACATACACATACACACACACAAAGACACACATACGTGCACAGACACATGCAGGCAAACACGCAGACACACACAGCACACATACACACCCGCCATCGCACATACACATACACGCATCCAGACGCACGCACACATTCACGCACACACACATTCACGCACACAACACATTCACGCACACACACACGCACAAGCACACACAAACACTCTCCGCCCGTATGCACACAGACACGCATGCATAAAAACATGCGCAAACCCGTCTGACCAAACAAATGCACCCACGCGTAAAGGAAGAATGAAAAAAAAATGAAAAAGAATGTAAGCCAAAGAGAGAAGATATGGTTTAATGTGACCCCCAACGAATGTGTATGGACATCAATGTCTATTGCCGGTCTCTGTGTGAATCACTCCCATGTCAAAACATTCATGTAATGTCTTTTGGGGACACCACACATTTCTAATGTATATGGATATATTGAGTGATTTCGACAATGATTTGTTCCCGTGGTATTTTGCGACAGTAATCATAAAACTAGAGAGTCCACTGCGATTGATTGCCTTAGATAAGTAACACCGTGGATCATGGTTCAATCCCTCGTGCCGTGAAGTGGAATCTAGTAATATTCGATTGGCAACTCATTTAGATGAAATTTGGTCGGGCGATTAAGGTTATTTTAGCGTGGTCAGTAGCCATTTGACAAAAGGCGGGGATAAGCTAATGTTCGCAGCAAATTGCAATAGTTAATTGTATTTATATCCAGTACACGCGAGAAATTTAGAATGGATGCCAAGTTATGGATAAATTCCACACGGAGTGCACACTGCCTAATAATATAGCAAAGGCATTAATCAGAATGGGTTAGTCGTTAATAATGTCCAATAAGAGACGGTAAGATCAATGTATATATCACTTTGGTCTGATCATTCTTATTAAACTAAAGCAAACACGCAAACTCATTGATGCATGCATACAGGATGGCCAACACCTCGTGGACCATCGCAAGACATATATACGCACATGTCGACAAGACGTTTATAACTGATACTAGTTTACCCGTCCTGTCATAATCTGAGGACAGTATTTATCTATTTATTTGATATAAGTATAATGTATTTACAAAATTACGAGACATTTAGGTGCGAGCTAAAATTTTCTAAATGCATAAATCTAGTGGATATAAGTAAAAAGAAAATATATTTTTTATTGCGTCAGGTATGTATGGCTGATGTAATGGATAGCTGCTCGGAATAGGAAGTCGGAGAGCCGAGTTCAAATTCTGGTTGGGTTCGTTACATTCAATTAGGTGCAAATACACGAGAGAAATATATTATTTCACGCCACCACCACAAAAAATGGGTTAAAAAGTAGGACTTGTATATGGAAAAAAATCATTATTCTCAAAAAATTTTAATGCCATATTCACCGGTAATATATTTTAATGAATATATGCCGATTTTAAGTAACAAATGAAAGGATGATAATACGTAAAAAGCAAATCAATCAACAAAATTTACTGCTTACATTATTCGGACTGTTATCCTCATCTTCACTGCCATATTCACTTTTCTTCAGGTGATTGGAAATTCGAACCGAAACCTTTATTTCGCCCATCGTGGTAGATTGTTCTAGTTCCGCGTGCCATGACTCTTCCGGATGTCTCAGTTATTTCCTTTTAATTCAGCTCTTTTTGGTACACCACTGCTGTAGACTGGTATTGAACTCACAAATCTTTGGGTCGAGTCACTGTACCTAACGAACGCCTTTATCCACTGGGCCATGTAAATAATGTAAGTAATCATAGTTCCGCATCTCAGAGATATAGACAAAATTTACTGAGTCAAGAGAAGTGTTTAATACAGAGAGATGAGCAAATTTCCAAATGTCGCCTTTTAGTTTTATATAAATATTGACAAGTGTTAATCACAAACGTTGAAACTATATACGAAGAGACATAGATCAAGTTCTTAGATGAAAAAAAAATCAAAAAGCTCAGTGCTGACGAATAACATTCTACAGGTTAATTAAAAAAGTTCTAGTCATGGTTTGGGAATTTTATTTATAAAATTTAACATAGATATTTAACATAAAATTCTGTATCTCTTATTTTAACAGACTAGTCAATAACTATGTCGTAAAATCTTACACATACAGACACACAACGATTGTGTTACATAAAAAATGAGATAGAACAAGGTATAGGGTGACCCCCAAAAACGGGAACTTTTTAACAATCCAATAAAACCAAGAATGATGAAAGAAAAATATTTTATTCATAGTAATTGAAACCTTAAAACATGCCATTTAAGAAACCATGATGGAATTTTCATTTTTTTTAAATTACGTTCTGTAGATGGCGTCTTCCTGTATGAATGCATTCTTGAAATCTGCTGTTGAGATTCCTCATTGACTGCTGCAACTTCTCAGCTGGGATACTGTGAATTTCATCTTGAATTCTCTGTTTTAAAACAGAGAATTCAAGATGAAATTTAAAGTATTTTTCACCGTTTTTTGGGGTCACTCTGTATTTCTCGAAGATAACGTCTTTAAGGTCAGCGGTCTTAGTTAATTAGAGTGCTTGATATCAGGGAATATAGTATTAACAGCAATAAATAAGAGTACATATTCGCTTATAACTATTATGTATTTTACGAAAATTCCATACACTCTTCAGGAAACTTGATTTTAAATTTTACAATCAAGTCTTCTAACGAGTGGATGTAATATCTGTAAAACTCTTTATATATATATATATATATATATATATATATATGGTAAAATATAGTTTTAATTTTTCATAGGTTAAAGTACTCAATATCAGAGATAGAGCCTATGTAAATATAAAAGTGGACATTGTTTTCAAAAGTCAGAGGCGACAGTCTGTTTCATGTTAAACTCAATCGTCAGGCAATCTTACGATTGTGTTTAGCATGAATCAGACTGCTGCCTTTATGTGCTGACTTCAATGTCTACATATATATATATATATATTTATATATATATATATATATATATATATATATATATATATATATATATAAGCGAGAAAGCGAGAGATATGAATCATGTTAAATATATACAAATTACACAGGCTTGCACTTGAGAATTTATTTCTGTGTGAATTTTACTTTATTTTATACTAATATCTACCTAGTATAAGTCCCAAGACCCAGTTAAGATAGTAGTTTACTTTGTGGTGTTGTTTGAGCCTCGGAAAAAGCAAAAAGTTCAGTTCATAAGCTTATGTAGGGAAGATAACGGTTAATCCTAGAATATAAGACTTATGTTCGGAAAAACTTCCTGTCAGGTGTCTGTTCTACAAAGCAGCAGTTCGTAGGAAGAAGGTCTCTGGGTCGAAACTCCTTAATGAAATGAGGATGATTCATTCTTGTATACATGGCATGACGGGTCTCAGTTGCTAAGGTCAGGAATAGTAAAACCAGGAAATGCAGTTCGTCAGACAATTTGATATGGTAATAGCGATAGGATAATGAGAAACATGCGACGATTCGACTGTGGGAATGAGGTTTTAGGCTGGGAAATAATTTATTACCCACAATGCCGCTTTTGCATTCAGACTTGTCAGCTAAAACTCTGCAAAATTTTGTCTATTATTCTAGGGTTTTGAAATCAGATTTATTAAAAAAAAAATGTTAATTAAGGCTCAACATTGGAAAATTGTCTTTTTCTTTTATTAACATAGAAAATTATGAGGAATATACGTCACTGTCGTAGAGAAGATTTGAGAATTGCTTTTTGTGTGCGTTTTACCGGGAAAGTGACGTTTTTGACACCCACAGTAATCTGGCAAGATCTTAATGTCACATCGTCCGTGATACTTTTCTCCCAGAGGACGAATAATCATGGTGGAATTTTTCCCGTTGTTCCTCAGTGTAGCCTCCAGTTCTCGGGGAAATGATCCAAATGCGATCTGAGAAAATGCAATTTTACGGACATGCGTTCTCGCAAAGTTTTAAAGCAGTACGTCAGTTCTTCAACAATTCGCTTACATTCTGGACTTCGACGGTTTCAAATTATTCACTTCTGATTTGAAGGCTGGCGATACATCCTTATCTGTCTCATTACGCTTTCGAGCTTGGTCACTTTACGACCTTGGCCACCTTACGACATTATCTATCCAAGAACAAACTCCGGGCTTTGTGGAATGGCGGAAATAATAGAAGATATGATTAGCAAATTGATAAACAAGCAACGTCAGTAATAAGTAGAACAAAAGGAAATAGAAAAAAAACAAAGGAAGGATACGCACATCAAATATTAGATCGAATGAAAAGGAGGAAAACAGGCACATAAAAACCAATCGATGAAATCGAAAATGTAGAATTAAACTAAACAGCAAATAAAATGATAATTAAAATAAATAGTAAATTAAAACTATCGAAAAATGGAAGATTTTTTTAAAAACATATTCGATCTGCAGGTCATATAAACAAGACATCATTAAAAAATAAAATTGCCAAGTGTAAGAAAAAAAGAAGATATGATATCCCAGTAGCAAGAAATAATAAAGAATAAAGAAGCTACCAAGTGTAAGAACAACAATAAGAATGACGGAGGAATACAATTAAAACTGGTATGGTTCGAAAAAAAAAAAATAAAAAGAAAAAAAGAAGAAAAAAGCAAGAAACAAAACAAAACTTCAACAGCCCCTCCAGTAGATATGATATCCCAGTGGCAATTCTTGTGGTACAAATTATGGAATATGAAAAAAAACATCAGGTGAAGGTGGCATATTAACAGACCTTTTGAAAAATGTAAGAGAAGAATTTCTCAAATAGGTACAACTATTTACTCACTGTATACTAAAAGAAAAAGGCTTCAAAACATTAGTCTAAGAATAGAAATCATAATTTCTGAAAAGGAGAATATAAACACCGAACAAACTACCAACTTACGTCGTTAATGTCTAAAATAAATTATCCACAAAATATTTGCAAACAGAATAACAATTTACAGAAGCGATTATTAAACAATAAAGTATCTCCAAGCAATTTGAAATTCTAGCTAAAATCAGTTCTTTTTCGGTTTTTAATGAAACTTTCGGGATTTATTCACAAATGAATGAAATTATATTTCAAATCTTTCTGTTTTAGAAACTCTTTGTAAAAGTTTTTTTATATCTATTAAACCCCACTTATTTAATTTCATGAAATTTCGAGAAAATTCTTTTTTTTGTGACACTTAATGTTTGTATTAGCTATAAGGACAAGTCCTTGGAGAATTTAAATCATGAAAAGGACCCCCTAGTTACAGAAAATCTTCCCTGAACGACAAAATAAAAAACAAAACAATAATAGGATATTATTTAATTAGAAAAGCCTTTAATTGCGAATACACATAAAATATATGATGGGTATTATGAAAAGGAGTTGGTGAATGTTTTTTACAGGAATTGTTTTCAATTTTTAAAAGTTTATTTAGAATAAATTAAAAACTTAAAAAAAAATCTGTATTAATTTGTAGTTGTCAAATGATATTGTTATTAAATTAAGACTGTATTTACGAATCATCAATAGAAAAGTTTACTACAATTCACTGATCTAAAATATTTAAAAGATAAATTTGATTTTTTTTTATGTGTATCTAAACGTGTCTACTTTTGTAAATACGGATGGCCAAACACAACATTATCAGAGCGGTAACGATATAATAAGAGCGGTAACGATAATAAAATTAAAATTTATTGGTAATTTTCTGATATTTATTCAGCAAGCGATTCAGTAAGTTTTTCGTAAGTTACCAAAAATTCAATGTTAGAATATTTTCTTAAATTTTAAAGATTACTAGTTAGATAGAAAATTATATAAGAATACGTTCACGTTAAATTTATCAAGTAATTGTTACAGTTATGTCACCCTTAGAAAAGTCTCCAAATATAAATCTATCGGAAAAGTTGTCAGCACTCGATAAAAACAGTCACCTCTGTACGTGTTTGTTTCAAATCAAATTAATTAAACTTTAAATCACTTAATCTTCCAGAAATAAAGTTTCAGTAAGCTATATTTTATTTATGAAAGATTTTTAACAAAGAGAATTACGTTGCATTGACAGATTTGTGAACATGGACGATTTAAGTGAGTTACCGATAATAAAATAAATATATTACAATTAATTTAAATTCAGTTTGAAATACAGTAATTTATTTTGATCATTGGAAATATTAAATTTAATTTATTATTATGAAATTAAAGCTAAAAGAACGATTTTTTCAAATCATAAAAAAATTCATTTTAAAACTTAAGTATTATCATTAGTATATATCGTCATCATTTATAATTCTTGTTCTTGGTTTTTCGAATGTACTATTAAATAATGTTTTTAGAATCTACTATTAAACAATATTAATATTTTCCCCTTCCGTTTACTTCAAAACTGTGATCGAAATGGTAAGTTGGCTGCAGAAAATGGCTATATTTGAACAGGTCAGTAATTTAATTATGAAAACAACCAATTATGCATAAATATCACAAAAAGTCAGATTGCAATATTTTGTAACCCAGAAAGGGTTACGGAATGAAAAAATAGCCAAAACGGTGGTAGGAAATGAAATGGTAATCTTTATAACATCAACAAAATACAATACTCGCCAGCGCCGTGAAGTAGGTAAACCACTGCTCGTAGTGGACTACTTAGGTTTCTTTGAAGGCACACACACGCACACGCACGAACACACAAACGCACACACACACACATATAATGAAATGGTAATCTTAATAACATCAACAAGATACAATATGCGCCAGCAGCGTGAAGTAGATAAACCTCTTTCTTTAAGATTTCTTTGAAAGCACACACACACACGCGCGTGCGCACAGACACACACACACGCGTGCACACAAACACACACATATATATATATATATATATATATATATATATATCAAATATGTGGTGCAGTACAATTTATATTACATGCATCTCTCATACAAAAAGTAGATTGGTAAAGTTAATGATATAAATGGCGAAAAACATCTTTGCAAACAACTTAAAATTTGTTTGCGAAGATGTTTTTCGCCATTTATATCATTAACTTTACCAATCTACTTTTTGTATGAATGATTCATGTAATATATATATATATATATATATATATATATATATATATATATATATACTGAATTGTAATCTTTATAATATCAACAAAATACAATATTCGCCAGCGGCGTGAAGTAGGTAAACCACTGCTAGTGGTAGATTACTTAGCATACAATAGTGTCCAGCGTATTTATGAGGATTGGGACATACTCATTAGTGTTCATAGGTATGGTATATAACACAATTTAATATCGAAACATTTTTTAATTTAAATTTAAAATTAAACGTGCAAATTAAGCAAGAATAGCGAAGATAGAAACTGTATAAAACACATGTTGGTAGATTAAACTTGCAGATTCATTGTTATCTTAATTTCTGCTTTGTATATATGTTTGATTATTCTCCAAGGTTTCGATCCAACAGATGCGCAAATATTGGATATTATATATTAGATTAACAATTATAAATTTCTCGACACTCGATTGTGGCCATTTTCTTAAAAAACAATAAGTTAGAGAAATAAAACTTTTACTAGAAGGGTCATGACCATTAAAGTTTTCTCCTGAAGAGTCATGACCATTAAAGTTTTCTCCTGAAACTAAGTGATCCTGGATGTGTCAACCATTTATTTTTAGGATAGAAGCATTATCTTTTTATTATGAACGATTTTATCTAGAGGGAAGCTACTAAATGTCGAAGCCAATGTTGGCAGGAAAACATTTCCTGATTAGCATACCATTTTTCTGAAATTGTTCCCATTGCGAAAACAGCTCAGTAATCCTTCTGTAAGAAAATGAAAATTATTGGATAATATTCTCCTGCAAATTGCGAATTGCCTACCACTATTGTCACGTCTCAATTACCTCAGCAGGGTAATCACAATGAAAACACACGCCATCGTTATTACCATTGCTAGCATCAATACTATGGTGTTTCCTTTCCTTCAAAGTGAAACCGAATGGGAACGGATAGCGAGGGGGAAGGTAAAGAAAGAGAGGATCACGAATTCCTGCCTCACGACCCACGTCCAATAGCGCATGCGCAAACGCATGCATATGTGTTGGCGGGGAAAAGAGAAAGCATCTTAGGCAGATGAGATATGCTAAGAAGAAGATAAAGAAGTTTGCAAGAATAACCAAAAATATTACTCTTCGAGATTGACTTGTGGCTGAGGTAGGTAAATATTTCCTGTGGCAGAAATCTGTGTTCTATTCTGTTCAAAAGATAGGAAGATGTGGAGAGTCATGATTACTCACGTTCTGAAAGGACATGACTGAATAAGGACCACAAAGATAAAAAGTAAATTATAAAGATGCAAAAGCGCAACAAAAGATAGGAAGTTGTGGAGAGGCATGATTATTCACGTTCTGACAGTTAGGTGCTATGCGTTATACACGCTTAGGCGATCATGTATCTTTCGATACATGACTGGCAAGGCAGATGTTTTTCCCGCAGTAGGCTGCCATTTCTTTCTGCGGTAGACCAGTTGCCATCCAAGGCCCGGTCTGCCCTGCTATTTACCCGTAGCTGGAGGGAGAAGAGGAGGATTCATACCTTTCCCAAGGGTAATAGAACGTAAGTGAAAGTAATGGATTCGACTGGAATTCGTTCTCTGATTCCTCAATCTGAGCCACTACCCATTACTCCACAGTACCTCCTCCCTCTTTCTATTAGGTTGGCGCACAAATAATGTCGTTTTCTCACATAGTAACATATGTGAGAAAACGACATTATTTTTGCACCAACCTAATATATTATCTTTCCTTTAACCTGAATATCCGAAATGCCATAGCATCAGGATCTCTTCTCTGTCTCTGTTCCATGGGTGATCATGGCTCTCCACAATTTTTTGACTTTTGAAGCTCTTAGCAACGTTAGTCTTTTGGCTATCTCTCCAAACCCTTTTCTGTCATCCATTTACTCAAACTCGTCAGCTTATGCGCTTCTTTATATATATATATATATATATATATATATATATATATATATATATATATATATCGCCTTCAGTATACCCTGTGGGTGCCAAATTTTCTAACTCGTCTTTCCTTATTTTACACCCTAGAAATTGAATCTTTCTCTTTCTGGTGCTAAGTATAAATATTCATTTTGTTTCCATTTTCTGTGAAACTTCCTCGTTGCTCACATGATCAGTCGATGGTATTCTCAGTATCCTTCTATGGGACCACATTTATGTTAATTCAAGTCTCTTCTTATTCTATGATAAAATTATCTTGCATTCACTAACACGTAAGAGGACCGATATTATATAAGAGTTCAGTGCGCTTTTCTTTGTTTCTAAATAAATGTACCTGTTCTTTTATATGCCCACGTTGTCTTTACCCACAAATGCTTCCCTCATTTGCTAATCTGATCCCCCCTTCAAATTTTGGTGTGCCATTTTTCCTCTTACGTTAAAACACTTCACAGATATTTAAGCGTCTGTACTTGTTTGATTTTGACGCCTCCATCTTGGGATTTTTAGATGGTGACGACCTTATATTTCGTTTTCTTACAATTGATAGCTAGTCCTTTCTTCCCACTTTCTAGGTGGTGGGGACATGTAATTTTCAATGTCTGTCTGCCATCAGTACTGTCATATGTGAATCTTATGCTATTAAGATTTTGCCCAGATGATAATAAATCCTAGTCGGACTTCAAGTTCCCTTAGGATTGCCTTTTTGTAAATCCTGCATCAATCCGGCGAGAGCGGACATCTTTTTCTTAACTCCCTTTCTGTTTCTATGTTCTTACACACACACAAAAAAAATCTATGTATATAAGTCCTTCTTCAGAGAAATGTAGATATTGACAGTGTGGACATATATGTCACCACTACATGGCAACTATCAGCATCATAACTGACACAAGGCGTGAATCTGACTGTCATCTTACAGTGTTGATTTCTATGACCACAATGTCTATATGCGCAAGTGTTTTATATCCGATATTTGTCCTCCGTAAAGAAAGCAACTTATAAACAAGAAAGAGATAATTAAGTGTAAATACGAGGTGGGTGTTGAATAATATGACCCAATTCAAAAAATATTTGAGGGACCAGACATAATTCTTTTGAAGAGTGAAAGAAAACTGAGAAACAATTTGTCAAGCATATCTAATTGGAGGGCGAATATGTAGTTGAATTCACGGAAGTTGGACGACCGAATACAGTTACAGAATACATACAAAATTATCTATCTATCTATCTATCTATCTATCTATCTATATATATATATATATATATATATATATATATATATATATATATATATATATGCGTGTGTGTGTACGAAACTGCTCTCTGTTAATCATTGAGAAACCCATTTCTGCCTCATACTGCTTCAGTGTGGCTCATACTAGCGTCTAGGATAGTGACCTGTTTCGCCTTCTCGGCTGACATGAATCAATTGCTAGGTCAGTTGCTAAGAATGTTGGTTCACTGTATCGTGCTAGACAATTTTCACTCCAAAATCTATCTTACATATCTATAAGTCTAACATTCGTCCATTATTAAAATATTGCTGCAAGATATGGTCCGGGGCTCTTGAAATATATTTAGAGATTCTTGATAAAATGCAAAGAACCAGCAATATTATTGGTCCTGACCTGCCGTTTAGGCTTCAGTCACTCTCCCACCACCGTAAAGTTGTCTCTCAGAGCATTTATTTTTTTTATAAATACTTTCATGGTAATTGTTTGGATGAGCTCTTCGCTATGGTACATAGACTTTATTAATTTAAGCGCAGTACGAAAATGGTAACGAGCAACGAGATCTCATCATTTCCAGTTGAGTTGAGTTCTATGCCAACGGTTTTTTTTCTCCCACTTCTCGTTCGTGGAACTCTCTTCCGACTCCATGCCTTCCAGTCATTTTGATCTTCAAAAATTTAAAAGCAATGTTATTCGCTATCTACTGTCTTTCAAATAATTCTTCTTCTGTTGTTCTCGCTCTTTAGTGATGTTTCTGCTTTCTAATTCTTCCACACCCTGTGACTCTTTGTGTCTTAGTGTCTACTTGCCTTCCCTATACGCCAGCCACCAATCTGTCACAGGGTGGGATGACAGTAAAGTTTACCGCTGGTGGCCCGATGTCGGATCGCCCGCATGTTCGTCTCGGCAATGTTACCACTGGCGGACCGCTAGAGGCACACCGCCAGCTGGCCACTACCAGATTGCGTGTAGGGTTGTTTGGGCCGAAATCGTTTAACACACACACACAGACACACACGTATATATATATATATATATATATATATATATATATATATATATATATATATATGTGTGCATGAAAATTTAAAAAGTCAGTCGAGAATGTATTTTTCGAAAATCATCAAAATTATCTGTCTATATTTCTGAGATGAGGTATTACGTACACTATTTACATTATTCGGACCATTGTCCTCATCTTTGTCGCCATATTTATCACAACGTTTCAGCCGTTGTACACTCTGGCCTTCTTCAGATGGTTGGAATATAGGAACCAGTAATAAGGAGTGCCAGAGAAAAGCGATAATAACAACAAAAATTGCAACATGAGCACTGGTAAAAAATGATTGCTGAAGACATTAGGTTTATAATACCAAGAAATTTATACACAAATGTCCTCTAGGATACATGGCGTTAGTTAGATCCAGTCCAGTGACAGGACCAAAGAGTGAGTTCAATGCCCGGTTAAGGCAGTGGAGAACTTGGAGAGGCGAATTAACAGGAGATAGCTGATAACTGACACGTGGAACTAAAACAGTCTACCCCAGTGAACGAAATAAAGCGTTCAGTTCCCCATTACAGTCATTGAAATTAAATAAAAAAGTGAAACTATTTGGTTACTTAGTACGTTATACAAATTCCACTGTTTTCCTATTTGTTAAATTATAAAAATAAAATAACAAATTAATTACAAGTTTATAAAACTGTGGTATTTATTTTAGGTTTATAAAAATGCGGTATTTATTTTAGGTTTATAAAACTGTGGTATTTGTTTTTATGTTTATAAAACTTGATATTTATTTTAGGTTTATAAAACTGTGGTATTTATTTTAGGTTTATAAAAATCCGGCATTTATTTTAGGTTTATAAAAATTCGGTATTTCTTTTTAGGTTTATAAAAATTGGTATTTATTTTAGGTTTCTAAAAATCTGGTATTTATTTTAGGTTTATAAAAATTCGGTATTTACTTTACGTTTATAAAAATTCGGTATTTGTTTTAGGTTTATAAAAATTCGGTATTTATTTTAGGTTTATAAAAATTCCGTATTTATTTTAGGTTTATAAAAATTCGGTATTTACTTTACGTTTATAAAAATTCGGTATTTACTTTACGTTTATAAAAATTCGGTATTTATTTTAGGTTTATAAAAATTCGGTATTTATTTTAGGTTTATAAAAATTCGGTATTTACTTTACGTTTATAAAAATTCGGTATTTATTTTAGGTTTATAAAAATTCGGTATTTATTTTAGGTTTATAAAAATTCGGTATTTACTTTACGTTTATAAAAATTCGGTATTTATTTTAGGTTTATAAAAATTCGGTATTTATTTTAGGTTTATAAAAATTCGGTATTTATTTTAGGTTTATAAAAATTCGGTATTTACTTTACGTTTATAAAAATTCGGTATTTATTTTAGGTTTATAAAAATTCGGTATTTATTTTAGGTTTATAAAAATTCGGTATTTACTTTACGTTTATAAAAATTCGGTATTTATTTTAGGTTTATAAAAATTCGGTATTTATTTTACGTTTATAAAAATTCGGTATTTATTTTAGGTTTATAAAAATTCGGTATTTATTTTACGTTTATAAAAATTCGGTATTTATTTTAGGTTTATAAAAATTCGGTATTTACTTTACGTTTATAAAAATTCGGTATTTATTTTACGTTTATAAAAATTCGGTATTTATTTTACGTTTATAAAAATTCGGTATTTATTTTACGTTTATAAAAATCTGGTCATTATTTTAGGTTTATAAAAATTCGATTTTAATTCTCGGTTTAGAATGTATCCGGTATTAATTACAAAGTAATTAAAAACTTAAATATTAATTATAAGTTTTTACCTATCCTATTATGACTGGGCTCGTCCCACCCTTCGCTAGTTACCACTACCGTTACACTCTGTCAATACCTCATAAATAATAGACTATCCCACTTTTTGATCGCTTAGAAAGAAGAGACAAGACATTACTTGGTTTCAGTGGGAAAAGAAAAGGGAAAAGAAAAGAAATAAAGAAGAGAAGATAGAATTGGAGAGAGACTGAGGGAATAAGATTAAACTGATATGAACAGATACTACACTTTGAAGTCAACGAAAAGGCCGATATCCGATGGCGACCGCGATAAATATGCTATTTTTCAGATGAACAGTATCGAAAGACGGAAACCGAGGAAGGCAATCAGTAAAAAACACATTAACTTAAATTAAATAAAATAACATTATCTGTAGAATTATTTTAAAATTATTATTAAGAAAAATGTTCGTAAGATGGGGTTTTGGCTACAAAGAAAGAAAGAAATATGCGAAGATAGAAGTGTTTAACGTCTCCTACCAATACCTTATAAATAAGGAACTATTCAGTTTTGATCACGTGGAAAGAGTAGAAAAATGAAGAAAGAAGAGAAGATAGAAGTGTTTAACGGCTGTTTCAGTCAAATGGAAAAAGTTGTCAATTTCAAATCTTTTCTTTTCTACCCACTTAAAATAACAACCAGCATTCATGTTTATGACACTTTTTAAAAAGTTGTTAAGTACAAATATTTAACGATTCGATAGGGGAATTTCTACGGATATTTTATTGTCGTAGAACTCACCGTGAGATCACTCAATCACTAACATAAGAGTAAAGAATTAAGACTCATGAGAAAATTTAAATAGGAAAACAATGGAATTTTCCCAATTTTCATCAGTTAATTTCCAAAAGTGACGGGGGTCATCAGTTAGATAAAATTTCAGTTCACGGATAATTACAAAGAATAGGAAGTAGAATTTCGATACCCAAAATCAAATGTTGACTTCATAAAAAAATTATCCCTATCTGGATGCAAGGGTGTCGTGCCCCATCTCCGAATCTATGGTACAGTGTACATATCAATTTTCAGAAGGCAGTATTCATATAAAATACAAACTTTATTGTATTGTAACCTCATTATGAACGATAATGGATCATATGCAATATAGGCGGAAAATTCAATTGCAAAAACTAAAAATAAATACAATGTATCTAAATACAAATTAGAGACATGTCATAATAGATCATTCCATTTTAATTAAATCAACAATGTTTTGCGGATTTCTTTAACATCAATTTGATATTTTTCTTGTTGAATAATTTTAACGCACTTAACATTATGAATAAAAATATTGAATTTTATATTTTTTTTTCGAGATGTAGCATAAAACAAAATAAATCCATAGATTTGAACGAAAGAAGACCCCCAAAATTTTGTCTAAATCCGCGTATATATTTCATCCTTTAAAAGTCAGTTGTGCTTTGTTCAATTTGTAACGTATCTTAATGTAGGTAGAAAGCAAATGTTGGTAAGATAGTAAGGGTCACAAAGCATTGCCAGGGCCCCCGATGAGGATCGACCTCCTTCCTAATTGACCTGAGGTTGAGTATAGTATGCAGCGCTCCTAATCACTGTCTATTGACATTAGAGAAATACAGTCATGTCAAAAATCGTTTTTGTTTTGTTTATAATTTTTAAGTAAAAAATCATAAGTTTTCTTTTCCTGCAGGGTATATAGTCAATAGTTTTTTTTTAATGGAAATCCACAGGACCTTTTGCACATTAAATATTTGCAATCGTTTACAGATGATGATTTAGCAAACTCTCCATGGTAGCAGCCTGTCAACCATCAGATAACAATCGACGAGCAAGTTTACGAGGTCAAGTGTTCGCAAACAGTCTCTCACATATGCTCATGCGCATGCGTACGCACATGCGCATGCGTACGCACATGCGCAAGTATACGCGTGCGTGTCTGTTCGAAATCGTTTACAGCAATATCAGTTCAAAGCACATGTGCTTGATTCAGGCCTGGAAAATGTCTGTCGAATGCATATACATTAACTCGGCATTTCAATCTAATATTGCTGACTGAACACTTACAATGAAGCAATCAAAAGAAGCACAAAGCTGTGTTTTTCCATCTCCACATGTTTTCTTAATACTCACATCTGCGTTTTTACATGTTTTGGTTTCCAATTTTTGTTAGTCAATCATTTTCTAGTATTCACATACACTCTTTTCACTCATAGTTTTTTTTTTAAAGCAATAATACCAGGTGGAGCCATGTGTCTTTTCTCTAGTCGACTGTATAACAATCATTCTAAATATGGTCTCTAAATAACGGCCCTGTTGTTCAGTGAGGACAACACACATACACACACACATATATATATATGTATGGACAATATATATATATATATATATATATATATATATATATATTCATGTTTCATTAAAAACGACAGACAAGGTACAACGATTAAGTTTTTTATTTAATTTTTCTTGTGTTCGAACAAGAGATTTCTTTTCTGGACAAAAAGTATGTATTAACTGTCCAAATATTTTATAGTTCCGAGCGCTTTCGGCTATACCTTTAGCCATTATCAAGGATGATTCGATTTTTCAGCTTAATTGAGTGTGTGCATTATGTGTAAGTTTTAGTTATTAACTACGAACAAGGCTACAATGTGCTAACCGTATTCGGAAATTAAAAATAAAATCTCCATAACAGATTAAAACATACACATAATGCACACACTCAATTAAGCTGAAAAATCGAATCATCCTTGATAATGGCTAAATGTATAGCCGAAAGCGCTCGGAATTATAAAACATTTGGACAGTTCTTACACACCATTTGTCCAGAAAAGAAAGCTCATGTTCGAACACAAGAAAAATTAAATAAAAAGCTTCACCGTAGTACCTTGTTTGTCGTTTTTAATGAAACATGCATAAACGAAGGATTGCTGCCTAAAAATACAACTATCATATATATATATATATATATATATATATATATATATATATATATATATATATATATATATATAATAAATATATATTTTGTTTCTCGGCGTTCATATCTATCTATCTATCTATCTTCCAATCTGTTCTTTCTATCTATGTGCAAAAAATTCAGATGGAGTCTACATCTGTAAAAGGGCAATATGAATAAAGACACCTGTCTTAGCTGATGTATTTCGTTCTCTGAGGGACTTTATCAAGGCAAATGTAAGCCTTTTACTTTGTGACAAGTATTTATATACAAGAGCAAAATAGTTATTGGTTTTTCTAACTTTTTATGTACATGAGTGCTCATGAATATTCAACAGGTTAACGGAAAAGTCAGGCAAGTTCAGCGACGTGAGGTGGTAAAATTCAATGTATAATAAACGAAAGTGAGAGGTGATTTTCTATTTGTTTTTACTTTGATTAAATTCCTCAGAGGACGAAACGCGTCAGCTAAGTTTTCCTTTTTGTCTTTATTCATAACATCTATCTATCTATCTATCTATCTATCTATCTATCTATCTATCTCCTTTTCAATGTGTGTTATATTTCTCTGTATCTATCTATCTATCTATCTATCTATCTATCTCCTTTTCAATGTGTGTTATATTTCTCTCTATCTATCTATCTATCTATCTATCTATCTATCTATCTATCTATCTATCTATCTCCTTTTCAATGTGTGTTATATTTCTCTGTTTCTATCTATCTATCTACCTATTTACCTATCTATCTATCTATCTATCTATCTATCTATCTATCTCCTTTTCAATGTGTGTTATATTTCTCTGTTTCTATCTATCTATCTATCTATCTATCTATCTATCTATCTATTCCAATTTGTTTTTCTATCTACAGTGTGCGATGGATAAATTGCCGTTTAAATTACGCAATAATAAAATTAACATTGACATTTCATTTTAACAGACATATTTACCCAAATTACACAAATATATCTTGAAATACTAAAGAGTAAATTTATTCAATATAATCAACCACGGCCTCCAGACGACTTCGGAATCTCCTGCAACTCTTCTCGACTGTTTTCTTGTTTAAGTTGGTGAAAAGTGTCATACTCCTTGTCTTCAGTTCATCTTTGGTGTTACAAAGAGTTTTGTTAATCTCTCGCGCAGCATCGCCTCAAACATAATGATCAAGGGGCCTGCAGTCTAGTGAGTTATGTGACCAGATGAAAGGGATGATTTGGTCGCAGAAATTGCCTGACAGCCATGACTGGTTCCTCTGGCTTGTGTGGCATGGTGGAGAGTCATGTTGTCAGATATAGTGTCTTCCAGCAGCCTTAATACACTTGATGTAGGCCTTGATGTTGAGTCTGAGGCCCTTAGCATCACATTCGGGAGTTCTTTTCTCATCAGAACGATCAAAGTAAGCTTTTCCGTGCTGCTGTATCATTAGACTCATCCAGCTCGTTCCTACTCTGTCCTCAGATTGACACCCAAACACTCTGAAGTGTTCGTATTGAGGCATCCGGTGCGAATGCCAAGCAATGTTCGTATTGAAGCCTCTGGTGCGAATGCCAAGCAATGCAGCATGTTGTTTCCAAATTTCTGGCGGAGTGAATTGCGTCATGGTGCTCTTTTTCTTACTGCTGGTACCAAACTGACCCTATTATACTCTGTAGTCGACAAAATCTAAAACAATGTGTATGAGCAAGATTAAAAAATCTAAAAAGGCGACAATTTACCCACCGCACTATCTATCTATCTATCTATCTATCTATGTCTATTCCATTTTGGCTCTGTGTGTGTGTGTGTGTGTGTCTCTCTCTCTCTCTCTCTATCTATCTATATTCCATTTTGTTCTTTCTGTCTGTCTATGTATATATCTACCTCTCTCTCTCACCCCCTCTCTCTCTCTCTCTATCTATCTATCTATCTATATATATATATATATATATATATATATATATATATATATATATATATATATATATAAGGGGCAGCAAAACTATTTCGAGAAAAAATACACATGATTTTTAGTTACTCCTGTATTGTTCGTAAAGGGTTTGTACTGAATTGAATATTTAAAATTTTAGCTTTGGAACTCAACTAGAACATATTAATGCAAATTGTTACAATCAGATATAAGTTTGAGAGAGAAAGAGAGAGTTAGGAGAAACAAGATTGTATACCCACTCTTTTGCTTGGCAAATAAATAAATAAATAAAATAAAAATACACATATTTGCACGTACATTTGTGCATGCTTACATTCAGACAAACGTATCCATAAAATCAATTTAAAAATAAATTCCCACCTTCTAGGTTTAGATAATAATGTAAGTGTATTCAATGAATACATTTCCACAAAATGCTATCTACGAACCCCGCGACCCTAATCATCGTAGATGATCAAAAAGTACGATAATCTTAATCAGTAAGATACCACATTCGCAAAACAAGTATTTTGTCCCCCCTCCCAAAAGTCCGATTTCATTTTATTTTTCGCTTAGGAAGGACACTTCTTTACTCATTATGCTTCTATTTGGTCTAATGACCTAATAATATACAACAAAACAACAACAACAGCAACAACAACAACAACAATAATAATAATAATTATTACTATTATTATTATTATTATTATTATTATTATTATTATTATTATATTTTAACCGGTTATTGAACTCACACTCTTTGGTTAAGGCAATGGAGAACTTGGAGAGGGGAATTAACAGGAGACAACTGACAACTGACATCCATTTAAAACATGGCACGTGGAACTAGAGTAGTCTACTCTATTGAGCGAAATAAAGGATTCAGTTCGACATTCTAACCACCTGAAGAATGCCGGAGCGTACAAAGGCCGAAACGTTTTAATAAATATGGCGACAAAGAAGAGGTTAATAGTCCGTTTAATGTAAATAGTTCCCAAGAGTATTTGCGCGTAAGTGAATATAACGAACCAGACTGGAATTGGAACTCGGCTCTTCGATTAACAATTCCGAGTCACTATCCGTTAGACAACTCATATACCCAACCTTACAGCACCTATATTCGCAAGTGGTCACCCATTTAGGTACTGATTTGGCACGACGTTGCTTAACATCGGTGATCGTACGGGAACCAATGTTTCAACGTGATGTGTCCGTAAGACCTGTAAGTAGAGATGATAGGCAACAGGATGTGATGCAAAAAGATTTTGTCATTTTATTCTTTTGTAAAGTGTTATTTAAAAGAATAAGATTTTAGAACGTTATTCGACATCACTACATTCGTTGAAATAAAGTTGAAGATAGAGGAAGAAAAAGAAGCAGAATGCTACATTAACAGAAAAGAAACAAAAATAACAAAGAAAGAAAAGAAACAAAAATAACAAAGAAAGAAAAGAAACAGAAAAATAAAGAAAGAGAAGAGAAAAAACATAACAACAAAAGAATATGCCTTGGCGGGAAAACACGAACATAAAAAAAAAAGAACAAGAAAAAGATAAATTTGAAAAGAAAACAAAAACAGAAAAACCTAGAATATTGGAAAGAAATAAACATTGACGTGAAACAAAGAACTGCATACCCAACTAACAAAAGCAGACGAATAAAGAGAAAATTGAAAGAAAAATCAAAACGAGGCTGCAATAAAAAAGGAAAAAAAAAAAGCTAATGCGTTCAGCAAGATATTCAAATTATTTGGAAGAAATGAAATTTACCGAATAGACTGACGCTTGTTCAATCGGTCTTGGCTCTTTTACACTAAGTGATTTTTCAGACGTTTCAACAAGGAGAGGCGCAAACAAAGTAGAAGTAACAACATATAATTTATGTAACACAAGGCTTCAATTTTACAATAAATTTCTTTTTTTTTTTGACAACCATATTAATCACCAGGGTAATTATTAAAAAAGCAGAATAGTTTAATTAGACTATTCTTTCATTTTTTCCCTCTTTTTTGTGTTGAAAACATAAAGAATGCGTCATTTTACCAACTTTAACTACTGATACATTTTCATGCATAACACTAGCGGATTGGAATATAGCGTTTTAAGAAGTGTACTGTCTAATAAGAGGTTTATTAACATAGACAATTCATGGAGAGTAAGGAAACTGATTTAAAATGACAATAAGAATGTGACTTGCTGGAAGCATAAATAGCGACTTTAACGTCGTAAACTTTAAGCTGTAGTTTGTCTTAAAGCCAAAGTTTAATTGTTATCATATTTGGCCGCGTTCCATATCTGAACTTAGCGAAACATTAGTATCCCAACATTGAACCAATACTCGTAAAATTACCAACATTGATAGGATATAATTGCCAACAAATCTTTCAATAGTTTTTTACTAAAAGTTTGTACCTCTTTTTTTTTGTTCACATTTTTTGGGCGTCTGTCTTGCAGCTATAGTTAGTGAGATAACCTCCCCACCATTTGCTAGTATTATGAGTCCGACCATTTTTGATTGCCAAACTGAAAAAAATAACTTAGTAAATACCTTCACTGTCTTTCGTTATTTCAGATAAACATTAAGCGTTTTCATCTTTTTAACAAAACACATTCAGCGAGGGTGTACATCCGCCTATATTCGTGGTTTCCAAAGTGAGGCGCACACCCTATAGGAGGCCATTTTGATTTTTAAGTGGGCTAATTCAAGAATGAATTATTAACAGTGACTTTTTCTAGTAACTTCATGTGAGTAGGAATGAGTGTGGGAGTTTATACATATGGTGCATATACTGTATGTATACATAAAAAATATTTGTGTGTATGTATATACTTGTGTAATTACGTATGTATATATTAGGTTGGTGCAAAAATAATGACGTAATAATGTTGTTTTTTTACTTTAAAAATAAGTCAAAAAACAACATTATTACGTCATTATTTTTGCGCCAAACTAATAGTATAGCTATCCACTTGTATTCGACAATAACCTTCTTCTAGGGCGGCTATCTCATGAGCATCTTGTGTTTATTGAACATTTACAGAGGCCACCTGTGGTTTATATTGCAACTATGCTGAACTAGAACTAGCGTGTTATCGAGTGTGATAAAAAATTTGAACAAGGACAGCTCAAGTCATTGTGACAGCTATCGACGGCACCTGTGTAATTACGTGCGTGTATAGTATAGCTAGCGATTCATATTCGGGGATACCCGTCTACGCAAATTCACTCACGAGGCTTGGGTTAACCTGTGGTATGGTTTTCAGGTACTTTTCAAATATGCCGCACGACCTTTCCAGTCCGATAACATAAACAATTTCTTATTAATTTCTTCTTTTGTACTTCAACCTTCCCCTCGTTCTTTTATTTTACTCTTTCATCGATGTAAATTGTAAGCTTGTTTAGATCGAATTAATGGCCTTTTAGGCTTCCGCTACGTGAACAGGAGTTCGCGTTTTGAATAATAAGAATTATGTCACGGAGATGGGCATCAGGACTTGAGAGATGCTTAGGTGGGGCATGACCCCCAAAAAGATTGGGAACCACTGGCCTATACCATTGTAACAAAAAATCGAAAAGTCAAAATACGGGCCCCATCCTATACCGTGATAAATATTTGCAACAATTAGTATGATAATAGTTCTAGTGACTTAATTGTTCCTTCGTTATTAAACACGAACGTTACGAAATAAATATTGTACTATTCCATTTAGATCGCAAGGAAAGACGGAAGAAAATATAACAGAGGCGTTGTTTGATGTCAGTCAAAAACAGATAGAAAGAAAAAAGAAATAAAGAAAAAAGAAATAAAGCAAAAAGAAGAAAAAGATATAGGAAGTGATAACGCTAACATGCGTTTTACTTCTGCTTCAGTCATTTGTAAAATATGTTAATACTAATATTACTTGTAACAATTTTTTGTAAGAAAGCTTATAAGAATCACTGTAAATATGTGGTTACGGTTATTAACTATAAAACCATAATAATGACGTAAATGTGTCGAAATTGTTTTATGAAATCTGAAAAGTGGACAAATTGTTTTATCAGTCAATATGAGAAAAATTTAATGAAAAATCCGACTCCACATTTAAGAGTTTGTCACATTGTCTATAACACAGCCTTCTACAAAATGTCAGCGTGATTCAGTGAGAGCTTTTAGAAATATGTTGAAAAACAAAAAGACAAAGACACCTGGATGAATATGTAATCATTGTCAATTTTCGATAGAAGGGACAGATCGACTTAAAAATGTAATAGGTTTCCTTTTCCAATGCATTTACGTATTTATCGGTTTCACTGCATCAGGTCTGATAATTAATAATTATTTATTGAAAGAAATAAATGTAGGAGTATCGGGAACTCTGTGCACACTTATATATATATATATATATATATATATATATATATATATATATATATATATATATATATATATATATATATATATATATATATATATATATATATATTTGTAGTTCTGATATTTTTAGGTCTGTTGAATTGGATTCCAGTGGAATAAATTATGACCATGGAATATTAGTGTTTAAGCCTTTTTATTATATCCTTACTCTGTCCCGGACATTGAGTTCGACCTGGATTCTATCCTCTTGGATTCATTTTTTATACAAATATGTATTTATGTGTATGTATGTATGTATATATATATTTATATATTTTAGATATATGATTGCATATGTACGTGTATATTTACCACTAATATTATCTATCTATCTATCTATCTATCTATCTATCTATCTATCTATCTATCTATCTATCTATCTATCTATATCTATATATATCTATATATATATATATATATATATATATATATATATATATATATAATATAAAAGGCTCAAACACTAGTATTCCATGGTTGTAATTTATTACATAGGAATCGTAATCAGGATTCAATTCATCAGACCATGAGATATTAGTGCTTGAGCCTTTTATATTATATTCTTTTCTTGCTCTGCCCTGGACATTGAGCTCTACCTGGATTCTATCCTCTTTCCACAGGGAAATATATATATATATATATATATATATATATATATATATATATATATATATATATATATATATATTGACCACTAGTATTATCTCTCTTTTTCTCTCTCTACATATGTGTTGTGTGTATATATATATATATATATATATATATATATATATATATATATATATATTCATTAATAATTGTTTCAGTGAATATTACAGACATATTGTGTCTACTTATTTTCATACTGATCCTTTCCAGTAGTCTTATCACTTTTTTGATGTTGAGATTGAATTTATCAATGGAGGGACCATAGTTTTTCTAATCAAAATACTTTCGACCTTTTCTTAGATCATCTTCAGGAGTAAATTGCAAAGACAAACTTATTGTAACTGCGATAAAACCTGCATTCCATTCGTGATTGTTTTTATAATTACTCTCAAAATGGAATGCAGATTTTATCACAGTTACAATAAGTTTGTCTTTGCAATTTACCCCTGGAGATGATCTTAGAAATGTCTACGGTGCCTTTCTTGAAGAATTTCATCTCAAGATGAAAAACACTGGAAGAGAGAACTGGAAAGGATCAGTATAAAATAAGAAAACACAATATGTCTATATTATTCAATGAAACATGTATAAATGAAGATATGCTGCCTAAACTATATATATATATATATATATATATATATTGTGTGTGTGTGTGAGAGAGAGAGAGAGAGAGAGAAAGCGAGAGAGAGTGAGAGAGAGAGGCATAGAGAGGGTGTGTTAGAGATAGAGATGTGCATTTTGACTGTGCACAGTACCCGTTGCATAGTTTCCCTTGTCAAAACGTCACTTGTTTTGCCCTGCAGTTGTAAATTGGTGAATTTTTATTGTGCGTAAAATTGGAGTAAACGGGGGCTTGAAAAATGAGCACGGTAGAAAAAACAGATCCTTGGGGATCGCCTGCTACTCTTTAAGGCAAAGATTAAATTTTATATTTTGTTTTTAAGCCTTTTTCTTCCTTTTCAAATTTCTTTACAGAAATGAACGCAATAATGTCTGACATAAAATTGCCATTTCTTTTATTTATTTCAAATCTTCGTTTTTTTTTTATCTTTTGTTTTCGCTTTTTCACTTTCCGCGAGTGGTTCTGAATTGTTGGCTTCTTGAAATACAAATTACATTTGCAGTAAAAGAAAGTTTGTCCTCTGAAGAATTTTATAACCAAATTTAGGGCACTTGATGGCTTATTTTCTCGGTGATGCAAGAGGACTAAATTGAAAAGAAGAGAAGAAAAAAAGCCCATATAATTAAAATGCTTCTTTTGACTGGAATGCGTTTGCACACGTTTCTATGTATGTTCACCTATTCAAATACGTTCATTTAAAAATAATTTATGTTCATCTGCGCATGCGTGTATCTAAATCAATGCGTGTGTAGGATTCTGTATCAGTTATACATGTAGAAGCAAACATTCATTATTGGAAGGGTTGTATTTGACCAAAAGTGTTGATACATATTTAAATGACCATGTTTATTCAGCTCTATGTGTTCATGCTTAGACCTTTATCTCTAATAATCAGGTGTGGCTTAAGGCCAAAGTCTTAATGTTATTTCAGATCTGTTGGACACCAGTCTCTAAGGTAGATAAGGATTGCGTGTCTGACATATTTGGTGTTCAGTGTAGCTCAGTACAATCCTTTCAGACAGTTTTATTGCTTGGATACAGGCGGCGGTAAGTTAATGAAGTCGCCATATAAATTACCATTGCACGTTTGTCAAGGAGTAATGGTAGAGGCTCGGATTGAGGAATCGGAGAGCCGAGTTCGAAATCTAGTCAAATCCATTGCATTTACTTACATGCTAATACACTTGCGAAAGGTAAGAATCCTCCTCTTTTCCCAACCCCCCAGACTGGGTTCTATAGCCTTGGATGACAACTGGTCTACCACAGAAAGAAATTGCAACCTACTGCTGAAAAAAAATCCGTATCACACATGACACATAACTGACTGATTGACATTTGTCGAATTCAGCACTCGAAAGCGAAGAAAATCTGAAAAATATAGTGTGATCATCGGTTGAAAGTTTACTAAATCCAGGATGGACAGAGTGAGGCAGATAGTGACCTTGTTTGTAGTTATAGTAAGCAGAACGTGGAAAAAGATAGGCGATAATGCCAAATGTTGCTTAGAGTTACAAGGAATAAGATGTTTTGGATTGCCGTGATAGTCCAAACTCTAGCTCTAGAAGGCCACGGAACAAGAGCGCTAATGTTATTTCGCATATTTTGCATTGAGTGACAGAGCAGCAGGGTACAATATACAGCATGCCCATTTTTACACCCAGCCTTATAACAGCATACCATACGCATGCACTTCAGACAAATTTTCACAATAAGGTGCCAGATTTTGCTAAAAAGCAGCTCATAAACTTGTAGGCTGTATCCAGTTAGAAATACATTCATGTCGAGTAACCATGTTCGCTCGAATCGTCTCATATTATCATTATTGTTGTTGCTATCATTATTATTTGATCTACAAACGCAACAAATGTTATGGGAGATGGGATCAATGTACAAAAAGGTCTACAAACAATGGACTGCGGGTGACATATTTTCCTAATGATTCGGGAATCGTAAAATAGCAAACACAGTACTGTGAGAAAGGGGCTAAAACGATTGACAAGAACAGCAATTTATATTATTTTTTATGGGTTTGAAGATAGCGTAAGGATTATCGACGCAGAAAACGGAATCGTCGACTAGATTTCAAATTTTGACCTTCTATGTGAGGGTTAGTCCGGCCCAGTAACTTTGCGTAACTTCTTTTCATTCTCCTCCAACTATGGATTAAATAACAAGGTAGACTGCATTCTGCAGACTTGGATGGCAACCTGTCTATGAGAAGGAAATCCTATTATTATTGAAAACCGTACATAAGGTAACAGGAAATTACTTCAGAATCTGTCTTAGTCATTTATAAATCTACCATTCGTCCATGCATTGACTATTGCTGTCACATCTGGTTTGGTACTAATATGCTCATATTCTCTCATAAGCAGTAATCTCCTTCCATCTTAATTGGCTTTATTACCTTGCTTGAGCGATATGATAAAGAAAAGAAAAGAAAATGATGACTTTCGGAAGATGTCCTGGCAATTCATAAATACTAAGGAAAAAGTATTGGGCGGGAAGATATGATCATGTATGCCCTGAGTAGTGAAGTTTTAAAGACATGAATGATAATAAGAAGAATATCAGTTGCAGGAAGCGAGCAAATTCAAGAATATAACGATGATAAAATTGAGCCAAAATGTGGAAGAAAAACATAGAGGAAGGTGAAGGTAATTGCGATAAATATCAACAAACGATATCTTTTACTTGTTATCAGAAGAAATACAATAAAAAAAGAACTTTAAGATGAAGACTAGAGTGACAGGTCCCCTCGTGGCAGGCCAGGTGCTGCTGTAAATTAGCAACAAAGTATGGTAGCTTTTTCCATAAAGGAAACATTTGGTATTCATTTCGGTTGAAATTTATAAAATCTTTCTATCAAAACTTTTAGGAAAATAGGATTCTCAAGTCCAGTAGCTGTTATCTCTCTTTCCAGTATTAGGAGAGACAAGAATTTCGGCTGTTCGACACAGATGTTTGTATATGTATTAATCTTAGCTGAGAGTGATACAAAGCAACATAGAGAAATGGTGATGGTAATATTAGTCGTTTCCCTATTAGGAAACATTTGGCATTCATTGACCGAGCAGCCAGTACTGCTTTCGGTTGAAATTTATGAAATCTTTTCTTTAAGAAAACGGGTTTTTTCAAGTCCACTATCTGTTATCGCTCTTTCCAGTATTGATGAAGATATCGTTCATAACCTTTTATTTGTAGTAGTATGGAACGTCAACATCTTGATTAAATCATTATTTTCTCTTCGAGTTACATTTTAGTTGTTGCTGCTGTTGAAAGTCCTCAACTGATGTAGTTTCTGTTATTGGGTACAGTTCTTTGTTAGTGATTCTGTAGCACTAGCATGATACTCTCATTACAGTTGATGGAACAATCACTATTGCATAAGTCTTTGAAATTTTTCTTCGGTGAGCAATGGTAGTGTCTTCAGTTAAATACAATCTTTGCCGATTGAAATAGTAATGCTAACCGTTTCTTTATAAGGAAAACATTCATAATTCATTATCCAAGCAGCCAGGGCTGCTGTCGGTGGAGATTTATAAATTTTTTCTAATGAATTAATTTTACAGGTTTCTCGAGTCCTGTAGCTGTTATTACTCTTTCCAGTATTGATCTGAGCTTTTGAGTAAAGTGCTTCCCTTGATTATTAATTTTCCTGCAATTTTCTTTCCGTGTATGTTAACCAAAGATCAAATTACTGCTTTCAAACACACACCTTCCCCGATTTTTCTCAATCTACTACACCTGCTCTGAATTGGTAACCTAACGAAACCAATGGCAACATATCATAAGAAATGGATTAAATCCGACAAATATTTTTTTTTCAGACGTTATTTTATTATGGATACAGTTATTGAATACATGGTCTTACATTCTTTAATTAAACAGCATTAATTACATTTACCGGCTTGAATGTTCGAGAAATCTTGTAGAAATATATATATATATATATATATATATATATATATATATATATATATATATATATATATATATATATTAAAAGCCAGTATGTGTGTGTGTGTGTGTGTTTGTGTGGCTGCCACAAATAGGCAGGAATATTCTATTGGCCAGCGTGAGAGCCAACAGCTGACTGACACGAATGTTAACTTGCATGATAGTATGCAAAAAAAAATCGATAGCTGCATTCGTCACAACTGGGAAAAATTTAAATCTGCATGGCACTTTACTCCAATTGGCTCATTCGCTTGCTTAAACTCAACGTTGATTCTGATTCCGCAGAACTGGGTTGGGTGTGAAAAAGTATTTGTTGTTAACATTCTTTTTTCATTCGGTTTTTCCAGTTACGAGTCCTGTTTTAAAGCTGATCGTTTTGTGTTCATTTTGTTTAGTTCTTTTTTCGTAACAGATTTAATATTCAGTATAGAGCTTAGAAAGAATTCGCAGTGTGAGATAGGCTAGAAGTAAGGCATATAGCAACATCAGCACGGCAAAGGGCACTCCTTTAAAGGCAAGGAAGGGCAAAAATATTTTAAGTCAAGTGATAGCAATTGCTGTATGAGTCATAGGATTTTTGAATCAAGCACGGCCAACGCCGAGCCATGCTGCTAGTATATATATATAGCGCGTTAAGTACCAGAATTGCTGGTTCTTCCAGGTGAAAAAGCTATTTGGGCAGACAGGATTTTGATAAAAAGTGCCCGATATCAAGAGTTAGGATAGTTTAAAGAACAAAAATGCAAAAACAACACAACACTCTCAGAATATATATGGAGACAAAAAAAGAATAACATCCCTACAAAAATCAAATAGAAAATTATAAAAAGAACACGTTCACATAACAGCAATAGCAGAAACTACAAACTATGCCTAGAAGAAAGTAGCAATAGAAGAGAAATTAGTAATAGTTACCTTTTAAAAACCAAAACAAACCACTAAACAAGAAAAACGAAATAATGGGGAAATACAGGCATTCAATTAAATATCTACTTTGTTGCATAAATACCAATATAAACAGAGACTCACAAATATATACCTAATCGCAACCAAATAAAAACCAGATAAAAAGTATACACATACACAAACAAAACACTTAAGGGCACAAACACACACACGGAAGTTCAAAAACTTAACCACGACGTAAAAAACCCAAGCGGAAATACATATCAAGAGAATAACGAAAGTCAAGTCAATCCAACATTGTAAAAAGAACCAACTCCGCATAAAGCAATTAAGTAAAATACGATCAAAATGAGGTCACTACAATACAAAACAAATGCCCTCCAAAAAAGCCATAACCCTTAAGCAACAACAACAACATCCATTAAGTGAAAAACTACACATTTATAAAAACATATCAAATTACATCAAACTACACATAAATATTGTAAAACTGAGAAATAGCATCAGAGAAGACAGCAAGCACTGAAGAGTGAACATGTTATCTTGACGTGCGCACTAAACTACGTTGAAGGCATGGCAGAACCAACACCAGTCAGTTAAGTGGTAAACTTTTCCAAATTAATTCTCTCTGTCTGTCTGTCTGTCACTCACTCTCTCTCTCTCTCTTTATATATATATATATATATATATATATATATATATATATACTTAATATATTACATATATTGTGATGGTGTTAAAACAGTGCTTGATGAAATACAACTAAGCTATTAAGTATATCTTAATAGCTTAGTTGTATTATATATATATATATATATATATATATATATATATATATATATATATATTAGGTTGGTGCAAAAATAATGTCGTTTTCTCACATATGTTACTATGTGAGAAAACGACATTATTTTTGCACCAACCTAATATATATATATATATATATATATATATAAATATATATATATATTTGTATATTCAGACAGCAATCCTTTGTTTATGCATGCACAAACTTACCAGGCTCCATTAGGAACATATTAGTAGAAAACACAAATATATTAACTGCATCCACCTGTAAAAAAAGATAAAAAATAATGGAAGCTTTAATAATAAAAAAAGGAAAAAAAACAACTCTTAACAATATTAACTATGAACAAGGCCACAATGTGTTAACCGTATTCGGAAATTAAAACATCCCTACTACACACTAAGACATACGCATAATGCACATACTCAATTAAGTTAAAAATCGAATCATTCTTGATAATGGCTAACGGTATAGACGAAAGCGCTCGGAAATATAAAACATTTGGACAGTTTTTACACACCCTTTGTCCAGAAAAGAAAGCTCTTGTTCGAACACAAGAAAAATTAAATAAAATGCTTAACAGTAGTACCTTGTCTGTCGTTTTTAATGAAACAAGCATGCATATATATATATATATATATATATATATATATATCGTGTACTTATTCGGGCGTACGCGTCATTTCATCTATAATTTATGTGAAAAAAATTACAATTCTATGCCCTTTAGCCCTAACTAAAAGCGAAGACTTTAGTAACCAATAAATTATTCTCACGACATTTTCTCGATATGCCTTGGATTCTGACGCGTCTGTGTCGCTTCGGACAATGAAATTTCTATGTTCTCGAAAAAAAAAATAATGAAAAATTATTCATTTGGATTATTTTCCACCTATTTCAAACCCGCGATAATTTGAAATGGTAACTTAGTGTTCCTGGTGACCCAAGCATAAACAAAATCGCCGGCCAGTAAAAATCACTGTTCATTCAGGCGGTCAGGACGGTTAGTGAGAAAGACAAGATGTCGACCTTTACAATTAAGGTTTGCAGCTGAGAACAACAAGATTCTGAAATCCGAAGACGCCAACCAAAAACATCGGACAACGATATGGTCGAAAGTAAAAACTAATTTCTTCTTAAAGAGACGTAAACCAAACACTCGTCACATCGCTGCTACAGAAATTCTTCATTCGGTCTTATTCATCTCAGTGGTCTTCGTGACTCCTATGTTTGACATCAAGTGCTGACACGTTAGAACTTCGAAATTAGGAGAGAACTCTAACAAGGACACCTTTAACGTTATCAATTTAAGCCCCATTTTAAATTAACATTTTCTCTTTATATCCTTCTTTCATTTCCAATTTAAATTTTATTGTAAATAAATTATTTCTCTTCAATTTCACACGGAGTAAGAGTCATTCATTTCTTGCGCGCCTAACAACTCCACTAATTAATTTTTTTTTTTTATATATGGAAAAATTTGCATACATTTCAAAATGACTCATCTCAGAATTTAAAAGACAATCTAACTATTTTTTTAAAAATAAAATTAGTGTAATTCACGACTGCGGTAAATTAAGCTATAAGCAGTAATCGATGAAAAGAATGGGAGATAAAAGCGAGTGAGTTAAGTAGGAGGATCACAGCCACTCCTCAGGAAAATTAGAATAAAAATCAAAGAAAAAAAGGCAAGGAGGTCAGCTGAAAATGATAAGTGAGTAGATAGAAAGACTGAAAGAAAATACGCAAGAATCCGATTGGCAAAAGAAGGAGTAGATATAAAAAGAATCGAAAGAGATATCAGTATTTGAATAAGTAATGGAAATAATAAATCCCTATTGAATCATTTCCCCGCTAAGCAAGCAATAATGCCGCTAAGACGCTAGGGGTTACTGAGAGGGAAAGAGAATGAAAAGACTTATTAGAAGAGAACGATCAATAAAAGAAGTGTTCAAGTAGACACAAGATAGCGTTTGATGCTAAATTTAAATTTTTGAACATCGTAGGGTGGCAAAGAAGCTAGGAACCAGAAGAGAGTTCCACAGGTGTGAAATACGAGAGAAGAAAATTCTAGAATAGAACTTACGGTTACATCTAGCTATTTCAACAGTAAACAGGTGAGACTTAGTTGTGAATTTAGTACGATGCAGTCAATGTACCATGGATAAAAGTTCATCAGAACAATTGCCATGAAAATATTTATAGGAAAGACAGAGGAAAGCCACATCACGGATGTAGAAAACTGACTGAAGTCGAAGTGCCAGATCCTGACCTGTAATATTGCAGACCCTTCTTTGAATTTTATCGAAAATCTCAAGAATTATGGCAGACAAGATATAGCAGAAATATTTAATGCACGTACGAATCGTAGATTGATCAATGTGAATGATGAATTCTGGAGAGGAAAAATTGTTTGGCACGACTCAGTGAAACAACTCTCCTAGCAGTAAATCTAGCAATTGATTCAATATAATCACTCCACTTCATGTCATGGGAAAACGTGTTACCAAGAAGGCACAATGAGTTGCTCTTCGGGTGGTTAGCATTGGCCATGCTTATGGAAGATAAAAATGTTTTTCTCTGATGATTAAAAGATAGCATCTTAATTTTGGATGTGTTAAATTTATAAGCAATTTCTTGCTTCAGTTAGCAATTGGTTGGAGGTCATTTTCACGAGCAGGTGTAAGGAAGTAACAGCCACAAATAACGTAAAATGGATAAAAAAGGAAAAAGAAAAGAAATACAACAAAAAATTGAGGAAACCGTTACAAATAAAGAAATATGCGAAGAGGGAATATATATATATATATATATATATATATATATATATATATATATATATATATATGTGTGTGTGTGTGTGTGTATGGAGATATATAAAAGTAGCGTTATAAGTTTAAATTCAAACTTAGGAATAAGTATATCATAAGAATGAGAATAGAAGAACGAATGAATGAATGAATAAATAAACGAACAAAAACATTCGGAAAACCCGGGCTTTAACAACAGCTAAAAAAAAAAGGAAAATATGATCTAAAATAAACAAAGCAAACAGTAAAACAACTAAATGATCATTCTTCTTCTTCTGTGTGCCGTGTTTCTTCAGGGCTTTGGCGATCATGCCTCTCCACAATTTCCTGTCCCTTTTTAGCTCTAAGTAAGGATTATCTTTCGCTATATCTCTTAACCCTTGTTCTGCCAACCATTTAACAAGTTCGTTCAGTTGTTTATTCACTGCTTTCCTCTGTTTGCTATCAATATTTCATGTGCGTGTAAAATTCTACAAGCCCTCTTTCCTCATTATGTATCTGAGAAATGTTTATTTCTGATTTTAAGTATACGGGTCCTTTTTGTTTCCTTTTCCCTAAAACTTCGTCTTTGAGCATATGTTCAGTCCATGGTATTCTCAGTATCCTTCCGTAGAACCACATTTCTATTGATTCAAGTCTCTTCTTCATCTATGTGGAGATTGTCCAGCATTCACTGCCATATAGGGAGACCGATATTACATAACATTTTGGTACTTTTTTCTTTGTTTCTAATAAAATTACTGGTTTCTTAATACTTTGCTTAGCTTCTTGAAGGCATCTTTCACTATTCCAATGTGCCTTCGTGTCACATTTTCCGTTCTCTGTTAAAACACTTCCCAGATATTTAAATATTCGTACTTAACCAAACCTACAAACTCTTAATTCTTATATCGCATACGCACCTAGTTTCCAATTTTTCCTCACTTCAGTGAACTCAACTTTGAAATGCAACTCATGCCAACCGACCGACTGCAGTGTTTTAACAGGAGGACGGAAAGGGCGACACTGAAATCCGAAGGCGTATTAGGCTAGCCAAAGACGCATTTTAAAAACTAAGCAGAGAACTAAGAAATAGAAAAAAAAAACTTCGCTAAAAAAAAGAGTACTAAACTATTATGTGATATCTCTCCTCCAGTGAATGCTAGACAATTTCTTCCCAACGACGAAGATACGACTTAAAACAACAGAAATTTGATATACAGAAGGATGCTGAGGATACCATGGTACGGTCATGTGAGCAATGACGAAGTTTTAGAGAAAATGTAAAAACAAGGAAACTTATACTTAACATCAAGAACAGATATTTGTGTTTTCTAAGGCACATAATGTGGAAAGAGTTCTCGGAAAATTAGATACTCACAGGACAGACTGAAGGTAAAAGAGACAGAGGAAAACTATACATGTTACATAATTAGCTTAAGTAAATGGATACGGAAAAGAATTTAGGAAAAATAAGAACAAGACAAAATTTCAGTGTCTGTCTATATTTCTGAGATGAGGTATTATGTACACTATTTACATTATTCGGACTATTGTCCTCATCTTTGTCGCCATATTTATCACAACGTTTCGGCCGTTGTACGCTCCGGCCATCTTCAGGTGGTTGGAATTTCGAACTGAACCCTTTATTTCGATCACTGGGGTAGACTGTTCTAGTTCCACGTGCCATGTTTGATGGATGTCAGTTATCAGTTATCTCCTGCTAATTTTCTCTCTGAAAGTTCTCCACTGCCTTAAGCGGGTATTGAACTCACACTTTTTGGGTCTGTCACTAAAGGCGTTGGTTAGATCCAGTGACAGACCCAAAGTGTGTGAGTTCAATACCCGGTTAAGGCAGTGGAGAATTTGGAGAGGGGAATTAACAGGTGATAACTGATAACTGACATCCATTACACATGGCACGTGGAACTAGAACAGTCTACCCCAGTGAGCTAAATAAAGGGCTCAGTTCGATATTCAAACCAGCTGAAAAAGGCCGGAGCGTAAAACGGCCGAAACGTTGTGATAAATATGGCGACAAAGATGAGGACAATAGTCCGAATAATGTAAATAGTGTATATAATACCTCATCTGAGAAATATAGACAGATACTGAAGGGCCGAAACGTTGTAATAAATATGGCGACAAAGATGAGGAGAATAGTCCTAATAATGTAAATACAAGACAAAATTTATTGAGCGACAAGAGAGATGAAGATGTAGAGAACCATGATCGCTTACCTTCTGAGGGGGGGGGGACATGTGACGTTAAGGAGAATAAACCCTTCTTTTTTTTCTGTCAGGATACTTTACACTTCCGTATCTTTCACTCGACTCTTTAATTTGGTTTTGTTTAATGTAGTTATGGAGTACGTTATTAGGTTTGTAATTAATTTTAATTAATGTGCCCTTCACAATTAATTCAACACAGTTTCGTTGATGTTCTAGAATAAAATGTGCCACGTGGCTAGCATAATTACATATTTTCCCGTAGTTCCTGACGCCAGAGTTCAAACCTGAGTAAACTTGATACGTTGATCTATTATATTTTTTCCGCTATCATTTTTCACTTATTTGTGTCTTACTTAGGCAAGTAATTGGCATGAAATTTCGAGAATAACGTATCTAATGAGAAATTTTAATAACATTTATGAATAACAAGTTTACTGCAAATATTTAATAGGTTTCTGATTATTACAGGATTTTTCGAGCTTCTTTGCACTGTATTAATCGTCAATTTACTTAATGTTCATTGATGCGTGTCCAATTGCGCATGCGCAGGCCTTTGTGAGTAGTGGCTTTTTGATAGTATTAGGTTGGTGTAAAAATAATATCGTTTTCTCACATATGTTACTATGTGAGAAAACGATATTATTTTTGCAACACCCTATTATAACGCCATATTTACCTGTCAGTGTTTTTTTGTTTAATAATAATCTCAAGCAGATCTTTCTAGTCAATTACTCTGAAAAAGAGGAGAATAAATGCATGAAGCAGAAAGAAAAAAATCATGAGTTTTCTATGAAAATGTATAAATAATTGTTGAAGCATTGATAAAGAGAAGATAAAAAATAAATTGAAAGTCGAATATTTGATGAAATTAAGGAATGATCTAAGTATGTAGAAGTTAAAATGTACATAAAACAACGTTATGGGGGAACAACAACAACAACAACAACAACAACAACAGCAGTAGCAACAACAACAACAACAACAACAACAAAAACAATAATAAAAATAATAATAATAATAATAATGATGTATAATTATCAGTGACAAAACTGGAATCAGCGAACCGAGTTCAAATTTTGGTCTATTCTACTGCGTTCACTTACGTAAAAATGCTCTTGAACAAGTTTCTTCTCTTCCATCGGCCCTAGGTTAATTAACAGGGTTGACTAGGCTCTTTAGCTTTGCGTGGCATTCATTCTAATAGAATTACACTGAATACAAAACTTTTGTGAAGTCGACGGAAAATTACTCCACCATTCTTTCCCAGGAAGTCATGACAATTTACAGATGATAAGGAAAACGAACGTGTAGAATACCATGATCACATACGCTCTGAAAGAATATAGCATGAAAGAAAAACCTAAAAAAACAAACAAACCAAAAACAACAACAAAAAAAAGAAGTAGAAGTTGTATAAGACATCTCCCCGGAAAAATTATGACCATTTTCCTTGTCTAGAAAAGAGATTATGCCATCTTGATATAGTTACATTAGAGGGAAGAGTACTACATAATAAACAAAAGCTCTCAAGTGGAGTGAATCAGTCGACGCTGACATACCATTAAATAACGTTGTGTACTGTGTAAATTTTGTATTTACAATGTCTAAGTGAGTAGATTTTTACGTATCGTGCATTTTTTTTTGGACAACACCGCCTCCTCCAGACCTGTTTGCCTCTTATAGTCCAGATTTGCAACTCATCCAGGACTAGGATGAGAATGAAGAGAATAAAGCGTTGCAGCTGATGGGTAATCCCGAAAGCCAGATTTTGAGATTGAAATGGACGCTGATTTAAGTGTGATTAGTTTGAAGAATATTAAACTGGCATTTGTTTGATTAATAATAAATGGTTGTATACTTTCCGGACTCTTCGTTTACTAATTTCATATGAATACGTAAATGACAGTTTTTAACTCCTTCACGAATATATATATATATATATATATATATATATATATATATATATATATATATATATATATATATGTATATATATGTATATATATATATATATATGTATATATATGTATATATATATATATATATATATATATATATATATATGTATATGTATGTTTGTATATATATATATATATATATATATATATATAAATTCTGCGAATAAATATTTTCATGCTTAATTTCTTAACAATTATTTCTCCTTTTGTGCAATAAAATGAAGAAAATTTGTCCAAAATGAATTATAATCATATAATTTAAGATTATATTCTCAACTACTCTTATATTGCAAACATAAAACATAAAAAAAAAATAGTTTACTTTAACTCCATAATTCTGACGTCTTTGCCTAAACGCAGAAATTTTATACACTATTTAATTGTTCTTTTTTTAATAGGAATAAATAGGTTCGCTTATTGTCCTGTTCACACCCACACCGGTCTTTTGAACAGGAAACGAGGTTTATCACTTGTTTCCTGTTTAGGATTGTGTTTCGGCTTACCTCCAAAGTTTTCTCATTTCTTTTCACTCCCAGTATCCATTAGCGTCTCAGTGACATCATGGCGTCTCTCTTGGTGTGAATTGATTGAAAACAACAACAATAATCAAACAGTATGTCGTAAAAATCGTAAAGAAGCAATGACAATATTACTGAGTTGTGCCGAAATATAAGGCATTCAATTTATTAAAGCATTATGACACAAACATGATATATACGCTTTTATATAGTATAAAATGTGAGGAAAATGAATAACAAAGTAGAAACATTTTATCGCGTGACGCGTTTCGTTCTTTGGGTCTTTATCAGACTAAGGCATCATCCATATAATAGAAGCGTCCCAGAGATACGATACCAATTCCTGTCTCATTGACAGCTATGTTTTAACTTAAAATTTTAAACTTTTCCCTTAAGCAAGTGTAAACAAACCGAGAATATTGTAAATATATGTAGCAACAGCATAAGGAAAATTCGTTAGAATTTAATTAAAATCATTGGTTTGTTTTCTTCTAATAAAAGCATTCCAATTTACAATCTTATGGATAAGCTATAGCATCTTGGAGTTTAAAAGGATTTATATATAGTAATAAATACTTCGAGTCTAGAAGAATCCTCAACGGAATGCATTGAAAGGGCCGTTTCGTCCTATTTTGGGATTGCATCACCAGTGCGCATCCACTAGCAAGAATCAGAACCCTGAGCGTTACAACATGACGCAAGTGTCATACCTACATTACCAACTTGTCTCAGTCAGGGGAGGTAACCAACCACACTTGATATAGCGCCAGCTCTTCAAAGATTCCGTTGTGTGACTCATCCGAGTCTATTTATACCAACAGACGGTGCCCCCATAAGTCATGTCTAATATCCAAAAGCCGATTCATCAGGGGCATTAAAAGCAGTGATATATATATAATCCGGAGCATTATCAAGCAGTGATATATATATATATATATATATATATATATATATATATATATATAAATTAAGGGGGATTTATATAACCATTATTAATTCATCACACACACGCACACACACACACATATATATATATTTAGTTGGATTGGTGTGAGTTTGTGACTCTGCGTTTCACGCTATTTGCGATCGTCACACAAACTGATTAATTTTTAAATTTTGGATTTATATATGGTTGCGTCTATCGGTGTTTTTATGATAGTGGGAGGAAAAATTGTCGGAACGCCACTCATACGTACGCAGACCTACATACACGGACGTTCACTCATTAACGTACGTAGACGTTCACTCATTGCAGCTCACACAAACATAAACATATATGAACAGTGTTGGACTGGGCATATATGAGCATCCATGTCTCGTTGCGTACATTCGTACGCATTTGGTCGCTGTATTCAATGCTGGATTGTGTAGCGCAGACCGTTCGACTATTTTGCTCGCTGAATAATGATTTCTCGCACACACATATACACGTATGCACATGCGTTCACACATCTTCTATCCGTCTGTTTTTTTTTTTGATGGGGTCTGTGTAAGACTATAGTAGGTAAAATTCTTATTATTTTTGTTTGTGTGAGCTGCAATGAGTGACCGTGCGCGTATGTATGTCTGCGTACGTCAATGTGTAAACGATTGTGTATATGTCTGCGTATGTATGATTGTTTGTTTGTTTGTTTGGGTTTTATGGCATATCAACCACTGTGGGTTATTTAATGCCAAATCCAGTTTATATGAATTTTAAATGCCTATTTTGTATGGAATAAAAATGTATAGCTGGCAACATTACTCTTTTACAAAAAAACGTATGGCTGGCAACATTACTCTTGTACAAAAAAACGTATAGCTGGCAACATTACTCTTTTACAAAAAAGCGTATAGCTGGCAACATTACTTTTTTACAAAAAAACGTATAGCTGGCAACATTACTTTTTTACAAAAATACGTATAGCTGGCAACATTATTGTTTCAAAAACATGGAGCTAGCTACATTATTGTTTCAAAAACTTAGAGCTGGCAACATTATTGTTTCAAAAACTTAGAGAGGGCAACATTATTGTTTCAAAAACTTAGAGCTGGCAACATTATTGTTTCAAAAACTTAGAGCTGGCAACATTATTTTTCTGAAAACATTATTTGAGACCTTGCTGTTGGATGTAGTTTATCGCCGTACCCAGGACGCGGATGTAGTTTACCGTCATACCCAGGACGTGATTAAGACTTGGAAAACTAGGAGTTCACTATTTGCCCATAGCTGGGACCCTAACAGGTGCTACCACCCCGGGTCAAGGTGGACCTGGGAACACCAGCAATTAAGAGGTGGTTCCTGCGTATGTATGAGTGACATTCCAACGATAATTTTTCCTCCCACTACCATAAAAACACCGATATACTCAACCATATATATATATATATAAATCCAAAATGTAAAAATTAATCAGTTTGTTTGACGATCGCAAATAACGTGAAACCTAATGTCACAAACTCACACCAATCCAACTAAATATAATTCTATCACTGATATTGAGCGCTTTCCAATGAGTACCGTGCATATCTTATATAAATAATATATATAAATAATATATATATATATATATATATATATATATATATATATATATAAAATAATCCAGAAAAACAATTGTCTAAAATTGGTAGCTTCATCATTGTTCATAATCCATACAATATTCGGGCGAATATTCTTTGCCTATTTATTTTAAATTTTATTCCAATGTTTCCGCTGGTAATTGTTTCTTCATTCCACAGGTGTGTACTTTATTAAGTAGGTGGGGGTTCCCAGAATAACTACTGCAGGAATCTCTGGAACCTAGATCTGTTAGGTTGAGTCATAATTAATTTCCGCTTTAGAGAACGAATTTTAATGATGGATATGTCATCCTAATTAATGCCCATATGTGACAGTTTGGAGTACATTTGGAGTACGCTAACCTACGGCAAAGTACAACACAAACGTCAGGGTATTGACAACGTTAAATTTCCACAGCGGTACCTAAAAGCTGAACTCCATCGAAGAAAAGTAATGGAATCGTCGGGATATTATTTCTCTAGCGTTCATAAAAGGCGTTAAAACATTAACTTCACTTTTTAATTCCAGCAGCTGCAACATGTCCATAAGTGCTTAGACGAACTACATTCTTCAGGTTCACCAATTCTTACATTCACGGTTAAGACCAGCCATTGTAACGAATTGTTCCCTTCGTATTCCTTTGATTGGATGTAGGTTCCACTGTAGCAGCTTCTTACGGACCGCGACTCTGTGGGACCAATTCCCAATAGAATGCTTCCCTGATCACTACAATCTTAATCTGTTCAAGTCTAGGGTTAATCTTTGTCTTCCCCATATATCTCCATAAACTGTGCCTCTTACTCTGTAACCATCTACATCGAGTGGCTCTTTGACATTGTACAGGGTGAACATCATTGTAAAAATATAAATAAATAAAATAAAAATGTTGTTGAGAAGCACATTGTTCTCTCCTGCTCTTCAATAGGGAAAATGGTGTCCTCCGCTATGACAACGCAAGGCTGCTTGCAACAGGAATAACAGAAAAAAAAATGGGGACATAATTGCATTGTTCTATCCCACACGTCATAATCACCTGACATTGTGACAATTGATTATTACCCTTTTCGATCGCTTCAAAACGCCCTGATGCGGAAAACTTCCTATAATTGAAAACTTCTTATAATGGAAAAATTCCTGTAATGGAAAAATTCCCGTAATGGAAAAATTCTTATAGTGAAAACTTTCTATAATGGAAAACCTTCAATAATGGAAAAGTTTCTATAAATGAAAGCCCCTATAATGGTAAACTTCCTATAACGAAAAATCCCCTATAATAGAAAATTATTTGGTTCTATCTCACACGCCATAATCACCTGATTTTGTGACAATCGATTATTACTCTTTTCGATCACTGTAAAACACCCTGGTGTAGAAATCTTCCTATAATGGAAAACTTCTATAATGGAAAACTTCTATAATGGAAAACTTCCTATAATTGAAAATTTTCTATAATCGAAAATTTTCTATGATGGAAAACTCGCTATAATGGAAAAATTCCGATAATGGGTTAACTTCCTATAATAGAAAAAATCTCATAGTGGAAAACTTTCTATGGAAAACCTTCGATAATGAAAAAGTTTCTATAAATGAAAACCCCCTATAATGGAAAACTTCCAATAATCGAAAAGCATCTTTTATGAAAAACTTCCTACAATAGAAAACTATCTATAACGGAAAACTTTCTACAATAGAAACAGGATTTAAGAGTTCGTCGAAAGTTTTTTTTCACATAAAACCTGAAAAGTTATCAAAGAACTGCCAGAACTGCACATTGCAAATAATAATGGATATATGACTAAATACAATGCAATTGCATTCCATTTCTTCAAGTAAAAATTTGATAAACCCAAACGTAAATTATTAATGACCACAATAGAACTATTATCCATGATGGCATATATTTGCCTCCTATTAGCCCCCCTATTATAAAGGTAATAAAATTATGATGGGATTGAACAAGACATATGCAATAATATTAGGTTGGTACAAAAATAATTTCGTTTTCTAACATATGTTACTATGTGGGAAAACGAAATTATTTTTGCACCAACCTAATAGATTATGATGTCTGGGTCATCAGATACCTCAAATTTGCATATCAAACCTTGGAGATATTTTCGAGAGACATATCGGAAAAAAGGACAAGTATTGTATGTTTTCAAATACGGTACCTATAGTCGAAATCCCTGTCTACAACTTGCATCATACACCAGAAGAAGCTCGAAGAATGAATCAACCGAAACGTAGTAATAAAACCAAAAAAAAAAAAAAAAATGGAGATTTTTTGCTTTAACAACTTGTGGAAAAATTATTGATTTTAACGAAAATAATTATTTCACGGTTGAATTAACAAAAAAATTATATGAAAATTTAAACAGTGTACGTAAATATCCTATATGTAACTAAATTTAAAATTATCATTGAGAAAAAAATCTAACTAAAAGAGTTATTAATATTTTCACTTGTATGGAATGTCAATGATATTAACTGATGATAGGAGTGCCCTGGAAGTAGGCTGGCTTGAGAAACAACAGAAATATTGTTCTACAGAAGGATACTGAGAATGGCATGGACTAAAAATATGAGTAACGTGGAGGTTTTAAGGAAAATGGAAACAAAGAGGACACTTTAAAAATCAGAAAGGGGTAGTTGAAATCTCTAGAGCATATAACGAAGAAAGAAGGTTTGAAGAATTTGTCACTCACAGGACGTCCTGAAATGAAAATCAACAGAAGGATTACGGAGAATAATCTACATAACGAGGTTGTGTAAATGGCTGACAGAACAGGGAATGGGACGTATAGTAAAATAATAACTTAGAACTACAAAGGATAGGAAGTCGTGGAGAAAAATGATCGGTAATGCCTTGAAGCGATACAGCCCGTAGAAGAATATGTGAACATGTTGAGTTAGTGTACCAAATGTCTCTTTCAAAGCGCCATCTTGGGATCTTGATTTACAACATGGCGGCAGTTCGCTTTGTAACCATTTGAAGAATGCAAATATTAAACTTAATCGTTTTATGATGAAAAAACTCGCCACACTTCCGTTACCGCGTTTTCTTTTTAACAAAAAATTCAGTGAAAATTATATTTTGTGTAAATTTAATAAATATATATAAAAAAAAAACGCTAATATGCGCATGAAGAATATATTTTGAATCTTTTTTTCTTTTGCTGTTCGCTATCATGAGCTAAATACTGACATTAACCGAACAATTGCCGAAGATTTTTATTATTATTTATTTTGGGATGTGTTTTTTTTTAGTTGAAATTAGAATTGGAAAATCGTAGTAGATTCTAGTATAAATTACCACAATAAAAATTATGTTGTACAAATTGTTTTTTTTTTTATTGTTATACGGCATAAACGATCTGATTAGCATTTATATTCTTTACTCTTTGCGTATTTCTATTAGAAAATAGGACATTGTAAAATATGATAGCTATTAGGTTGGTGCAAAAATATTGACGTTTTCTCACATATGTTACTATGTGAGAAAACGTCATTATTTTTACACCAACCTAATAAATTGAAATGTCATCGGCAAATTACCAAAATCTATAATTTCTCCACATATTTCCAATAAATATAATCAATGAAAATATGTACTATTTTAATTCAATGCATTTGAAATGAGTTAAATTACAATTTTACTTAAATAAACGGAAAGGCGTTTAGGCGTGCGGTATTGTGAGTGATGCTCTTCTGACTATTGTGGAGTAATGAAATGCGGCTCGGATTGAGGAATCGGAGAGCTGAGTTCGAATTCCAGTTGAATCCATTGCATTCACTTACGTGCTAATACCCTTGGGAAAGGTATGAATATCCTTCTCCCTCCCATCTATGTCTAAATAGCAGGACAGACCGGGTTCTATAGCCTTGGATGGCAACTGGTCTACCACAAAAAGAAATGGCAACCTACTGCGGGAAAAATCTGTCTCGTCAGACATGTATCGAAAGGTAGATGATCGCTTAAGCGTCTATCACGCATGGCACATAACTCACTGACAGTACGTTTTATCCCCAGTGGGAGTCTTGCACAAAATTCGATATGTATCACACCAACAAGGGCTTTAAATATCCTAAAATCAACCAACCTATTTTAAACAAAAAGTAAACCTTGAAAGCAATTTGCTTTTTTTTTTTTAAAACAGTATCCAGATATTTGCTAAACAGGAACGGTAATAAGTCTGGACAATATGGCGGATGATATGAAGCTTTAATATTCACTGCATTCAAACTTTGAACATATCCGTAATGCATAATCGATTATTGGCAACGAGGAAAAGCGATCATCTTCGAAAGGTTAATGAGAATTTTATTTCACACAATTCAAACTTTTCAAATACCCATGACATCAAACTCTTTAATGTTGGGATCATTCCTTTAGTAGTCTTTGAAGTAGAAATGTGGCTAAATCTAAACTTATTAATTTTATTGAAAGAATCTACCCCAAGCAAGGCAGGAGAGCCACTAAGACACAAGTGGTCACTGGGTGTGAAAGAATGTGAAAACATTATGAGGGAGCGAGAACAACAATAAGTTAATAATTATTTATTTTCGTCTCTCGACAAGAAATCTTATTAGATAAAAAGAAGTGCGCTCAAAGGCAGGATTCAAACCAGCGTATCTCAGGGTAAACCATCGTTAGATCTAACGTAAACCTCTCGGTCACAGATTGCGTAGATAATCAGCTAAAATTGAATAGTACCTTTAAACATAGATCTTTCCCGGATTCTCAAAATTGGCATATCTACCCAGTTTCGTCTCCTAACGTAAACAAAGCTATTTTTCTAATTAAATGCCACTATTCAACTTTGCTTGATCATCGATTCACTCCGTGAAGGAGAGATCTAAATCTCGTCGGATCTAAAGACGGTTTCCCCTAGGGGAACGCAGGTTCGAATCCGGTTGGAGAGCGCTAATATTTTTCTTTAATGAGATTTCTCGAACATTCAGATTGGTTAGCGAAAATAAATATATAGTTTAATAAATAACCTGAGCGTATACTCAAATACGAGTATCCACTAAAAATAAATAATAAAATATTTCGGATTAATAATTAAAAAAAATCATACCTTTATTTAGAAGTTGCTTTGTTTACATTAGGTTACAAAACTGGGGAAATGTGTCGATATGAAAACTTAATGAAAAATATGCACTCTTTGATAAGATTCGAACCTACACCCTCATCTGGGCAGAGGAAAACCCTCGTTAGTTACGTCTTGCTTTAGTCGTCTCTGTGTCAGAGCAACCAAGCAATTTTTGAAACACACTTTTTCTTTAATAAGATTTTTCGAATATTCAGGCCGGTAGACAAAAATAAATAAATATACTGTCTAATAAATATACATTGAGCGTCTACTCAAATATGAGTAACCGCTAAAACTAACGTTTAAAATGATAATTAAAAATATATATATAACGGTTCACTTATTTTTGCACATTTTAATTTTTAATGATTAATTAATAACTTTATCGCAGATAAATAAAATTTTTTAAACGTGATTGTAATTCCTTTAATAAAGTTTTTTCTTGATAAATATATAGTTGAATTAAGATTTGTTGATAGTCTGGAAAAGAAAGTGACAATTTTTTAAAATATTATCTTAGGGTTTCACTTACTTTTACGCAGAACTCTATGTATGTAAGTAATATACAGAAGGAGGATATAATATATTGGAAGAAGACTAAAATGTTGCATAATAATATGATTTGTTATGTATTAGAAACTAGGTTAAAAGCCGCACTCCGTGCCGAATTTTAAGCGAGCTACTGCGGAGGGTTATTTGGGCCTCCGGACCAAAAGTAAACGGAACTCGGGTCCAGCTTAGAAAACAGCAATGATAATTTTGAAGAAATAACTTTGAATTTCTCAATTCACTCCATCTTATTTCTGAAATTCACTTAAGTCTGATTCGGGCAATAAGTACATTTTCGGCAAAGAGATTGATTTGGGCCGAAACTCTTATTTGGGCTGAAACTCTTATTTGGACTGAAACTCTTATTTGGGCCGAAACTCTTATTTGGGCCAAAACTCTTATTTGGGCTGAAACTCTTATTTGGGCCAAAACTCTTATTTGGGTCGAAACTCTTATTTGGGCCGAAACTCTTATTTGGACTGAAACTCTTATTTGGGCTGAAATTCTTATTTGGACTGAAACTCTTATTTGGGCCGAAACTCTCCAAATCACAAATTCTGAGGAAATTTAAAACCTCACTTCGCGAAACCTCTCATTTTAACTTTTGGCATTTCCAAATTGATTTCCTCAAAGAGAAACTACAATCTCTGATGTAATTGTGCAACGGGCTGAAGCTTTTGGGAAGATGTTGGAAATCTCTCAAAGAACGATAAAAAACCCTCACAAAAAATAAGTGACTTTACGAATGAGAAGAATTAAAATAAAAGAGAAAAATTATTGACCAGAACATTTTGGAAGAAGTTTGTATTGTGAATGTGAACAGAGGAAAAAAGAAGTGGAATATTGAGAACATTTCATATATTGCTTGACCTGTGGGTTGCAGAATTAATTTCAAATTCACTCAACGCGACGCGAATAAGTCAGAAATTTTATTGTCGATAACTCCAAAACGATAGATTTTATCAAAATTTCTTTTATATTTTCGAATTAAGCATGTCCATTTACACCGAAATGGAACTATTCAGGAATTTTTTATTAGAAACTGAGTGTGGGGCTCGAACTGCAAATTACCATCGAGTTGAAATTTGTTCTGTCACACTGATTTGTTTTCTTTACGGCTTATCAACCTTGTGCAGGTTATTTAAAGCCAGATAATATTTTAGCTTATAATAATTTTTTGGGGGTAATAACGATTTACTGATGCAACTCCTACTAATTAACCTATAGGTAGGGGTTTGAGAAGAGGTGAATTTATGACTTTCCCAAGGGTATTTGCGTGTAAGCGAATATAACGATCCTGACTAGAATTAGAACGCAGCTCTCCGGCTTTCAATTCAGATCCTTTACCCATTACACCACCACACATCCAGCACCTGATATTCCTGACAGGTTACAAATTAGGTACTGTTCAGGCTCGACGTTTTTTAACTTTGGTGATCGAAACGTTTCCTACAGACATGAAAGCAACCAAATATCCGCTATTGGGTAAATATCACGAAGAAAATCGTATAAATTAGACGACGAAATACGTGAAAATTTGTTTCTCAACAATAACTGTTGACGATGAGGATAGAGCTACATTGGGTAATTGTTGAATGTAGAGATACATTGGCGAGAACACAACAAAGAGGAAATAATATTTTCTGTAGAGATTGAACCGACCTGAAGGTTAGACTAGAAGTTGTTCCTTTCAGGGAACACAGTCAAGGAACACAACAGTGGTGAAGCAATGTTTTGTGGCCAGTATTTTAAGTACTTAAATTATAGTTTTTTTTTTTCTTCAAATTTTATGCAGTTTTAACATAAATACAAAGAAATATTTTTAAAACAAATTTTATGGGTTTTAGTAATTTCACCCCAAGGAAGGCAATAAAGCCACTAAGACCCAAGGAGTTACTGAGTGTGAAAGAATATGAGTAAAAAACATCATCAAAGAGAGAGAACTATAAAAGAAAAGAATTAAGAACATATAAAATAATGATTGAGATTGCATTTACATTTTTGAAGGTCAAAGTTGACAGGGCAGAAAAAAGACGGAAGCGAGTTCCACAAGCGTGAAGTACGAGAAAAGAAACTATTAGTATAGAACTTACGGTTACATCTAGCCGTTTCAGCTGTAAAATGATGAGACATTGCTGCCGATTCTAGTACTACGCTTAAATTCATAACGTCTAGATACCATAGGGGGAAAATTCATCAGAACAATTAAAATGAAAATATTTATAAAAAATTGTTATATAGGAATAAAGTGTCGCTGCTGACACTGTAGTTTGAAGGCAGATCACCAGAGAACAAGCACAGGCGATCCTATTTTGAATAAATAGATCACGTGATGGTAAAAAAAATGTATATCTCGGAATTACCGTGGCGTCTAAGTGATCACTATACGGATTGCTATTCGGATCACTATTCGGTGGTTACTTTTCGAGCGAGTATTATCGATCAAGTATTATCGATCAAGTACTATTAGTGCGAGTGCGAGTGTTATTCGAAGGCGTCTGACACCAGTATTGTTCAACGGCGTTACCGTAGTTGTATCTGTGATTAGAAAGTCTCTACTAAAACGAGCATTACGAAAGTAACAGCAAGTATTCGTTGGCATGACAAACGTGTCAACGAGTGACAGTTTACATCACAAAAAAATTCATACGGCATCTATGTTTAGGTTGAGAAAAAGTGATTGAAGTCGAGATCCCATTTCAGATACTTTGAATTTTATCATGAATCTATAATTACATAGAAGACGGTAGAATGGTAAATATATAGCAGGAGAACAAGATGTCGCAGTAATATTCAAAGCATGGGCGAATGGTAGACTTATAAATCTCTAAGATAGATTTTGGAGAGAAAATTGTCCAACAGGACACATTGAACCAGCTCTCCAAGCAACAGACCTAGCAATTTACTCAATATAATCTTTCCACTTCATGTCAACAGAAAGCTTTAACCCGAGTAGATCTGGGGATTAGGACCAACCATGACTTGCTTAATAAAATCTGATATAGTGTAAATATTAACTAGTAGGTGAAAACTGTTGCGTTGATACGCGCGGTTAATATACAAGTTTACCATTCTCCCCAGAAGATATCGATGTATATTGTAGCATGATAAAAATGTGATTTTATAAAATCGAATCTACTAATATGTTGCTATTTTCATGACAATTCTTATTCTCTGACCTTGTTTCTCACGACAATGACATTTAGAGTTCCACACTTTTAAACGTCACATCATCAACTGTTACATTTCTCACCTGCAGTTTGAATGATACATCTTTTTTTTCGTTTATGGTAAAGCGTTATTTTTTTTCGCTTTTTTTATATCAATATCAGGTGCTGTTTCGACATCGACATCATTATCACCGATGTTGTGATTGTCGCCCAACAAGCAAAACAAGGTAATACGACGTACACAAGAAAGGCCCAGATAGACAGGCAGGCGAGTGGATGGACCAGCAGACGTATAGATTGCGTCGGCTAATGAGTCTTCATGACAGCCATCAAGCGACGAGTGCTTCACGTCGATTCTGCTTGTCTGATCCCAATCAAATGTATCAGTCAGTTTGTAGACAATTGCAAATATGTGGCTCCAGCGTCCTTCATTATTCCGTTGGGACGGGTAGGGGAGAAGGGAGGAAAGGAAGAGGTTGATAAAAGAAAAAAATATATAGAGTGGAATAAAAAACAAACAAAAAAAAACGAAATGTGCATACAGGCAGATGAGAAGAATGAAATCAGAAAAATAAGAGAGAAGTGCCGAGAAAATATGAATGGAGAGAAAGGAGAGAAAGAAAGGCAAGGAGGGTAAAATGGTAAGGAGATTTGGAGAGTAAGACAAGTAGACAAAAGTAGATATTAGGATGGTGCAAAAATAATGTCGTTGTCTCACATAAAGTTGAACGTCAAAAAACGACATTATTTTTGCATCAATATTAAATATGACTATTAGGAAAATCGCAAATACAAAACCGTCAGAATGACAAGAAGAAATCTAGGGTAGGTAATAGAAAATGGCGGAACATAAGGAATATAAATTAGGCAAAAGAAAATGGAGGAATATAAGAAATATAGGGTAGGTAATAATTGATGGAGAATATAAGGGTTGCATGATAGACAGCAGAAGATCGAGGAACATACGGATTACGGGATAGACAACAGAAGATGGAGGAATATAAGAAATATAGGGTAGGTAATAATTGATGGAGAATATAAGGGTTGCATGATAGACAGCAGAAGATCGAGGAACATACGGATTACGGGATAGACAACAGAAGATGGAGGAATATAAGAAATATAGGGTAGGTAATAATTGATGGAGAATATAAGGGTTGCATGATAGACAGCAGAAGATCGAGGAACATACGGATTACGGGATAGACAACAGAAGATGGACGAATATAAGAAATATAGGGTAGGTAATAATTGATGGAGAATATAAGGGTTTCAGGATAGACAGCAGAAGGTCGAGGAACATACGGATTACGGGATAGACAACAGAAGATGGAGGAATATAAGAAATATATGGTAGGTAATAATTGATGGAGAATATAAGGGTTACATGATAGACAGCAGAAGGTCGAGGAACATACGGATTACGGGATAGACAACAGAAGATGGACGAATATAAGAAATATAGGGTAGGTAATAATTGATGGAGAATATAAGGGTTGCATGATAGACAGCAGAAGATCGAGGAACATACGGATTACGGGATAGACAACAGAAGATGGACGAATATAAGAAATATAGGGTAGGTAATAATTGATGGAGAATATAAGGGTTGCATGATAGACAGCAGAAGGTCGAGGAACATACGGATTACGGGATAGACAACAGAAGATGGACGAATATAAGAAATATAGGGTAGGTAATAATTGATGGAGAATATAAGGGTTGCATGATAGACAGCAGAAGATCGAGGAACATACGGATTACGGGATAGACAACAGAAGATGGACGAATATAAGAAATATAGGGTAGGTAATAATTGATGGAGAATATAAGGGTTTCAGGATAGACAGCAGAAGGTCGAGGAACATACGGATTACGGGATAGACAACAGAAGATGGACGAATATAAGAAATATAGGGTAGGTAATAATTGATGGAGAATATAAGGGTTGCATGATAGACAGCAGAAGATCGAGGAACATACGGATTACGGGATAGACAACAGAAGATGGACGAATATAAGAAATATAGGGTAGGTAATAATTGATGGAGAATATAAGGGTTTCAGGATAGACAGCAGAAGGTCGAGGAACATACGGATTACGGGATAGACAACAGAAGATGGAGGAATATAAGAAATATATGGTAGGTAATAATTGATGGAGAATATAAGGGTTACATGATAGACAGCAGAAGGTCGAGGAACATACGGATTACGGGATAGACAACAGAAGATGGACGAATATAAGAAATATAGGGTAGGTAATAATTGATGGAGAATATAAGGGTTGCATGATAGACAGCAGAAGATCGAGGAACATACGGATTACGGGATAGACAACAGAAGATGGACGAATATAAGAAATATAGGGTAGGTAATAATTGATGGAGAATATAAGGGTTTCAGGATAGACAGCAGAAGGTCGAGGAACATACGGATTACGGGATAGACAACAGAAGATGGAGGAATATAAGAAATATATGGTAGGTAATAATTGATGGAGAATATAAGGGTTTCAGGATAGACAGCAGAAGAAAGAGGAACATACGGATTACGGGATAGACAACAGAAGATGGAGGAATATAAGAAATATATGGTAGGTAATAATTGATGGAGAATATAAGGGTTACATGATAGACAGCAGAAGGTCGAGGAACATACGGATTACGGGATAGACAACAGAAGATGGACGAATATAAGAAATATAGGGTAGGTAATAATTGATGGAGAATATAAGGGTTGCATGATAGACAGCAGAAGATCGAGGAACATACGGATTACGGGATAGACAACAGAAGATGGACGAATATAAGAAATATAGGGTAGGTAATAATTGATGGAGAATATAAGGGTTTCAGGATAGACAGCAGAAGGTCGAGGAACATACGGATTACGGGATAGACAACAGAAGATGGAGGAATATAAGAAATATAGGGTAGGTAATAATTGATGGAGAATATAAGGGTTTCAGGATAGACAGCAGAAGAAAGAGGAACATACGGATTACGGGATAGACAACAGAAGATGGAGGAATATAAGAAATATAGGGTACGTAATAATTGATGGAGAATATAAGGGTTGCATGATAGACAGCAGAAGGTCGAGGAACATACGGATTACGGGATAGACAACAGAAGATGGACGAATATAAGAAATATAGGGTAGGTAATAATTGATGGAGAATATAAGGGTTGCATGATAGACAGCAGAAGGTCGAGGAACATACGGATTACGGGATAGACAACAGAAGATGGACGAATATAAGAAATATAGGGTAGGTAATAATTGATGGAGAATATAAGGGTTGCATGATAGACAGCAGAAGATCGAGGAACATACGGATTACGGGATAGACAACAGAAGATGGACGAATATAAGAAATATAGGGTAGGTAATAATTGATGGAGAATATAAGGGTTGCATGATAGACAGCAGAAGATCGAGGAACATACGGATTACGGGATAGACAACAGAAGATGGAGGAATATAAGAAATATAGGGTAGGTAATAATTGATGGAGAATATAAGGGTTACATGATAGACAGCAGAAGATCGAGGATCATACGGATTACCGGATAGACAACAGAAGATGGAGGAATATAAGAAATATAGGGTAGGTAATAATTGATGGAGAATATAAGGGTTGCATGATAGACAGCAGAAGATCGATCAACATACGGATTACGGGATAGACAACAGAAGATGGAGGAATATAAGAAATATAGGGTAGGTAATAATTGATGGAGAATATAAGAGTTTCAGGATAGACAGCAGAAGAAAGAGGAACATACAGATTACGGGATAGACAACAGAAGATGGAGGAACATAAGAAATATAGGGTACGTAATAATTGATGGAGAATATAAGGGTTGCATGATAGACAGCAGAAGATCGAGGAACATACGGATTACGGGATAGACAACAGAATATGGAGGAACATAAGAAATATAGGGTACGTAATAATTGATGGAGAATATAAGGGTTGCATGATAGACAGCAGAAGATCGAGGAACATACGGATTACGGGATAGACAACAGAATATGGAGGAACATAAGAAATATAGGGTACGTAATAATTGATGGAGAATATAAGGGTTGCATGATAGACAGCATAAGATCGATCAACATACAGATTACGGGATAGACAACAGAAGATGGACGAATATAAGAAATATAGGGTAGGTAATAATTGATGGAGAATATAAGGGTTGCATGATAGACAGCAGAAGATCGAGGAACATACGGATTACGGGATAGACAACAGAATATGGAGGAACATAAGAAATATAGGGTACGTAATAATTGATGGAGAATATAAGGGTTGCATGATAGACAGCATAAGATCGATCAACATACAGATTACGGGATAGACAACAGAAGATGGACGAATATAAGAAATATAGGGTAGGTAATAATTGATGGAGAATATAAGGGTTGCATGATAGACAGCAGAAGATCGAGGAACATACGGATTACGGGATAGACAACAGAATATGGAGGAACATAAGAAATATAGGGTACGTAATAATTGATGGAGAATATAAGGGTTGCATGATAGACAGCATAAGATCGATCAACATACAGATTACGGGATAGACAACAGAAGATGGAGGAATATAAGAAATATAGGGTAGGTAATAATTGATGGAGAATATAAGGGTTGCATGATAGACAGCAGAAGATCGAGGAACATACGGATTACGGGATAGACAACAGAATATGGAGGAACATAAGAAATATAGGGTACGTAATAATTGATGGAGAATATAAGGGTTGCATGATAGACAGCATAAGATCGATCAACATACGGATTACGGGATAGACAACAGAAGATGGACGAATATAAGAAATATAGGGTAGGTAATAATTGATGGAGAATATAAGGGTTGCATGATAGACAGCAGAAGATCGAGGAACATACGGATTACGGGATAGACAACAGAAGATGGAGGAATATAAGAAATATAGGGTAGGTAATAATTGATGGAGAATATAAGGGTTGCATGATAGACAGCAGAAGATCGAGGAACATACGGATTACGGGATAGACAACAGAAGATGGAGGAATATAAGAAATATAGGGTAGGTAATAATTGATGGAGAATATAAGGGTTGCAAGATAGACAGCAGAAGATCGATCAACATACGGATTACGGGATAGACAACAGAAGATGGACGAATATAAGAAATATAGGGTAGGTAATAATTGATGGAGAATATAAGGGTTGCATGATAGACAGCAGAAGATCGAGGAATATACGGATTACGGGATAGACAACAGAAGATGGAGGAATATAAGAAATATAGGATAGGTAATAATTGATGGAGAATATAAGGGTTGCATGATAGACAGCAGAAGATCGAGGAACATACGGATTACGGGATAGACAACAGAAGATGGAGGAATATAAGAAATATAGGGTAGGTAATAATTGATGGAGAATATAAGGGTTGCATGATAGACAGCAGAAGATCGAGGAACATACGGATTACGGGATAGACAACAGAAGATGGAGGAATATAAGAAATATAGGGTAGGTAATAATTGATGGAGAATATAAGGGTTGCATGATAGACAGCAGAAGATCGAGGAACATACGGATTACGGGATAGACAACAGAAGATGGAGGAATATAAGAAATATAGGGTACGTAATAATTGATGGAGAATATAAGGGTTGCATGATAGACAGCATAAGATCGATCAACATACGGATTACGGGATAGACAACAGAAGATGGAGGAATATAAGAAATATAGGGTAGGTAATAATTGATGGAGAATATAAGGGTTGCAAGATAGACAGCAGAAGATCGATCAACATACGGATTACGGGATAGACAACAGAAGATGGACGAATATAAGAAATATAGGGTAGGTAATAATTGATGGAGAATATAAGGGTTGCAGGATAGACAGCAGAAGATCGAGGAACATACGGATTAGGGGATAGACAACAGAAAATGGAGGAATATAAATGCAGATAAATGTAGAACAGGAAAGAGAAGATGGGGGAATGTAAAGGATATAGGTTAGGCAACATATTGAAGAATCTATGGTAAGCAACAGAAGATGGAAGAATATAATGAATCTATGGTAGGCAACAGAAAATGGAGGAATATAAAAATGTATATATAATAGGTAATAGAAGATGGAGGAATATAGGGAATAAATAGTAGGCAACAGAAGATGGAGGAATGTTCTATAGCATTTGATGGCAACTGGTCTACCGAAGAAAAAAATGACAACATACTGCAGGAAAAAAATCTGCCTCGTCAGTCATGTATCGGAAGACACATAATCGCCTAAGCGTGTATCACGTATGGCACATAACTGATGATAGGTAACTGCTCCGACGAGCTATTTTCGCTGGCTCCCAAACTGCATGAATTTAAGCTTGTTACTAGGTTGGCATCTCAGTTTAAGTGTCGAAAAGGTTAAATTTAGCTGTGTCCTTTATTCCAATTGCTTCATGTCTCGCACTTCCCATGTGTGGAACTCCCTTCCACTTACTTGCTGTCCTGATTGTTATAATATTCAAATATTCAAATATAATGTCAATCGACATCTTCTGATGTCTTTATCTAATTCCCCGTCCTTCTGTTTATCCTTTCCTCAATCACGTTCCTTTAGTCTTGCCCCCACTCTCTGTGACGCCTTGCGCGGTAGTGGCACCCCCGCCTTGCTTGGGGGTGAAATGCTTTAAAAAAATGCTAACAGGAAGATGGAGGAATAGAAGGAATAAAATTAGGCAAAAGAAAATGGCGTGATATAAGTGTTTGAATTATCAAAAAACAACCGGAATTGGTTTAACAACAAGTTTTGATACAGGGAAACATAATGTAGAATAGAAACTGTGGAAGAGAAGTTTTAGCCTTGAATGACTACTTTCAGCAAAATCAACAGTAGCTACTGCTCCTAGTGTTACTCCTCTTGATGTAGGTGTATTTTATGTCTTTTGTCCGACGGGCGAGTCCAAACTTGTAGAGAAATATTCTCCCTCACAACAATAAGGAGGAAAGATGGTGAATATAGAGAAGGCGGCAGAAGATGAAGGAACATTACGAACATGCTATGGTATGAAAAAATGAATTGTTTTTTTACGGCTTTGTGGGTTATTTAACGTTAAAATATATTTTGGATTGTAAGAATTCACTTTTTACGAGTTAACATTGCATTTACATTCTTTGTAGAATAACAATTTTTCCATATAGAAGTCCTACTATTTCATTCATATCTGGACAGAAAAGATAGGTTCCTACATTTCTCATGTGTATTTATGCGTAAGTTAATATAACGAACCCGACTGGAATTGGAACTCGGCTCTCCGAATCCTCTTTCCGAGACTCTATTTATTAAACCCAACCTTACATGCTGTGATAATCGAATAATATAACGAATATGAGACGGCAAAAGATGGAGGAATGTAACGGAGATAGGAAAGCAAGAGATGATGGTTGAATACAATGAATGGCATTGCTGGAGGCCCAAACATTCATCTGTTTTCGAATTTATGCGCTAATTAGTATACAGCTGCATATGATGAAACATGTTTACTCGTATCCACCTCTATTTAATCACGCGTAGTTAGGCGTTTATCTGTTGCACTCAAGTCTGGCTTAAGGCCAAACAAAGACATGATGCTTTTCAGATCCATTCAGTACCAATCTCTATAATACAAAAACTACGTGTCTGTCACCTTGTTTTCTTTCGATGTTCATCGTAGCACAATACAATTCTTTTCAGGAAATTTTATTGCTGAGATGGAGGCGCTGGGAAGGTTGTAAGAAAGCCATAAATTTCAGAATCGAAGGATTTGTCAAATTCAGTTCTGGTTCTATAACAAAGCGAAGAAAATATAAAATTCTCTAAACTTTGGAAATATAAGAATTATCATAGGTTGAAGGTTTATCCAAGCTCGTATCTTCATTTTATATGTGGCATATCGTCTGCTGAGTTTTGCTGTCTTCATCAGAACATTATCACGTCTTTGTGTGATTCTGCTTGTCTGATCTCAGTCAGATGTATCAGAGAGTTGGCAGACAATTGAAAATATGTGGCTCCAGTGTCCTTCATTATTCCTTTGTGATGAGAAGAGAAGAAGAAAGAAGAGAATGGGGAAAAAGTGGACGTTAAAAAGAGATAATCAGTGAAAAAATAGATGACTATGGGAGGAAAAGACAGGGATGTAGAAGAAATGAAAGAGAAGTGGTGAAAAATATAAATGAATGAAAGAAAATAAAAGAAGAGAATAAATTGGTAGTAGCGATAGTAGTAGTAGATCTATCTATCTATCTATCTATCTATCTAATACTTTTCATTATATCTATCTATCTATCTATCTATCTATCTATCTATCTATCTAATACTTTTCATTATATCTATCTATCTATCTATCTATCTATCTATCTATTTATCTATCTAATACTCTTCATGTATCTACCTATCTATCTAATACTCTTTATCTATTTATCCAATACGCTTTATCTATCTATCTATCTATCTATCTATCTATCTATCTATCTATCTATCTATCTATCTATCTATCTAATACTTTTCATTATATCTATCTATCTATCTATCTATCTATCTATCTATCTATCTAATACTCTTCATGTATCTACCTATCTATCTAATACTCTTTATCTATTTATCCAATACGCTTTATCTATCTATCTATCTATCTATCTATCTATCTATCTATCTATCTATCTATCTAATACTTTTCATTATATCTATCTATCTATCTATCTATCTAATACTCTTCATGTATCCACCTATCTATCTAATACTCTTTATCTATTTATCCAATGCTATCTATCTATCTATCTATCTATCTATCTATTCCATTTTGTCTCTCTCTCTCTTTCTATCTATCTATCTATATTCCATTTTGTTCTATCTATCTGCCTATGTATATATATACCTATCTCTCTCTGTCTCTCACCATTTATCTCTCTCTCTCTCTCTCTCTCTCTATATATATATATATATATATATATATATATATATATGTGTGTGTATATATATATATATATATATATATTTATATATATATATATATATATATATATATATATATATATATATATATATATATATAAGGGATATCAAAACTATTTTGAGAAAAAATACACATGATTTTTAGTTACCCCTGTAATGTTCGTGAAGGGTTTGTACTGAATTGAACATTTAAAATTTTTGCGTTGGAACTCAACTAGATCATATTAATGCAAATTGTTACAATCAGATATAAGTTTGAGAGAGAAAGAGAGAGTTAGGAGAAACAAGATTGTATACCCACTCTTTTGCTTGGCAAATAAATAAATAATACTCTTTATCTATTTATCCAATACGCTTTATCTATCTATCTATCTATCTATCTATCTATCTATCTATCTATCTATCTATCTATCTATCTAATGTTCTTCATGTATCTACCTATCTAATACTCTTTATCTGATACTCTTTATCTATTTATCCAATACGCTTCTGTAGTAGTAGTAGCAGCAGCAGAAGACGAAGAAGAAGAAGATGAAGATGAAGAAAATAATATCAAGAGGACATCAAACACAAGTGATGGTGGAAGATATAATGAATAAAGGAAGACATTGCCTGATAGAGTTCGTTGGGCCAAAACGTACAATAAAAAGATGGATGAAGATGGAAGTAAGCTAAGATAAATATAAACCTAACAAAAGAAATGGTATATTGTAATTGTAATAAGAATTAAAGAAAAAGCAAGTAAAGAAAAATGAAGGGCAGACTTAAGGAGAAAGAGAAGGAACATATGAAAGAAAATTAAGGAAGAACTTAAAAAAAGCAAAAAAATGAAGTAAAACAAACTTTTACATCTTCATATAAAATATCTTTCTTTTGTCTGCTGAGATGTAAAAATTAAGAGGTTCTCCTTTTAACATATCCCGACGGAGAAAAAAATTGCAACATCCATCACAGGTTTTCCAATCCGTTCAAAAATAAACGCATAGGTAATACAGCTGGATAAAAGTAGACGAACCATGCGTAGATTCTAAAGTAAACAGCGATATCCGGATTATTGAAACCTCATATTAATACACCGAATAACCTTCTTGAATTAAAAAAAAAATGTAATCTTGCATTCATGCTATAGCACAAATGTGAAGATAATCTGCAATATAAAATTCTGCATCTCATGTGCATTAAGAGTTTTAGGTGGACTAAAAGAAGAGTCAGACGTCGTTCCATCTTGTCTCGTACATGTTCATTATAGACAGATTAGATGATCGTTCAGGCTAATCCTGATGTTACAGAGCGGATTGAATAATATACAGAACACGCCGCAGTTCAAGGTACCTTCCATAAACACCAAAGGTGAACAGCAGTTTTAACTTATGTTATTCGACGCCAGATCCCAGGGAAGAGTCGTGTGTACAGCTAGAGACTACATTCTGGAATTTGTCCCTCCCTATTTCGACTTTGCACCCGAAAACGACCATGAAGATAGAAGATAGAACAAAATGTCATTCAATACCCCAGTTGATCCTTTCGATTCACCGCTGGAAACATGTTGGATGATGTCGTGGCCTAAGCGTAAATCTAGTTTGAGGCAAGTTTAAACATAGTTCTACCACAAGTTAACGATTCACAATCATTGGGTCAAATTATATAGCCGTCCGGAACCTGGTCTACATATTCAGCAAAAAAAAAAAAAAAATAAAATAAAAAAATAAGCACCAACTCAAAAAAAGGATGTCGTTTTCATGCCCCTTGCATATATTGGACCCTTTCATCATACTTTTCCATACTATGTCTCATTATCAAAAACTTAGTTACGGACGGGACGCTTCGATGTGTCGTAATGGTTATCGAAATTAGTCTGCTTGGGCATTACTACTGAGTAATGATTTCGATCTTCACCAGGCGCCCCATGAAAATTGGACTATAAATAATCTAACCTTGATATGTCGTAAAGTCAACCAAACTAATTTATGAATACCGAGCCAATATTAAGCAGCGTCCTGGGTAAGACGATAAACTAATTCCGCGTCCTGGGTAAGACAATAAACTACATCCGCGTCTTGGGTAAGACAATAAACTACATCCAGCAGCAAGGCCTCTGATCAGGAGGTTTTGAGGAGCGTAGAATCACCTCTTAATTTCTGGAGTTCCCAGGTCTACCCTGTGTGGTAGCACCTGTTAGGGTCCCAGCTATGGGCAAATAGTTAACTGTTACCAGCAATACTTTTTTGAAAAATTATTAACAGCAACACAATTTTGAAAGAAAAATATTACCAAAAATAGATTTTCGACAAAACAAAATATTACCAGCAATAAAAAATGTTGTCGGCATTAAATAACCCATAAGCCGAGTAAATAACAGCTATGATTGAACAGATGTAACTTTCATATCAGTTCCTTTATTTACATATTGCATTCGTTTTCCTTTTATTCTAATATGAATTCATGTTTTCATTCCTAAGTCTATCTATCTATCTATCTATCTATCTATCTATCTATCTATCTATCTATCTAATACCCTTCATGTATCTACCTATCTATTACTCTTTATCTATCTATCTATCTATCTATCTATCTATCTATCTATCTATCTATCGAATACTCTTCTGTTCTTATGTATTTATGCTACACCGAGCATCTCTCATCGCACAAAAACAAAGACAAAATGTGTGAGAGAGGCTGAGAGACAGGAAGAAATGCATATTTAAAACATTAAGAAATGATTAATAGATAGATTGATAGATAGAAAGAAAGAAGGGAAGAAAGATACAAAGATTAAAGTGCAACTCGTATAAAATAGAATTAATAGAAAATAAATATGGAAAAGGGGTTAAATTCAAAATAAGAGTGAAAGCGAGAGAGAGGGGGAGAGATTGTGGTTGCGAGTGCAATCTATCTATCTATCTATCTATCTATCTATCTATCTATCTATCTATCTATCTATCTATCTATCTATCTATCTATCCAATACCCTTCATGTATCTACCTATCTATTACTCTTTGTCTGTCAGTCTATCTATCTATCTATCTATCTATCTATCTATCTATCTATCATAGAAAAGAATAGGATAGTAGACAGATCGACAGAAACACATAACATAGAGAAAATATTTAAAATATTTCCAAACTGAGTTCCAGAAAGAAAGACTAGAGAGAGAAACAAACAGTGAGGTCTAAGGCATTAGCAAAAGAAAATTGTAAGAAATATAGAGAGGTAATAACATGAAAACGAGACAGATTAATATTAAGATGGGGGAGAGAGTGAGTTATCAAAGTAGAGAGGATACGAAGAGAAAATTGAACAAACATCAATGTCTGTGATTCTTTCTAATTCACTCGCCTCGCAACACAGAGGCAAACGATATTTGTCTCAGAGCAGTTTGTTTTTATTTGAGGTTGAGTGTACGGATATTCGCGAATGGGGAAAAGAAGAGAGATGCAAGAAATGAATAGGAAGAAAGAGAGAGAGAGATAGAGCGAGAAGAAAAGATGGGAACATATGGCGGGAAGACGCCTTATTGGTTGCGTTTTCAATGAATGAAAGCAAAAGCTCGCTTGCGCGTGCGCAGTAAATGCCTTCAATAGACTGTTTTGGAACGTCGTTGATTGGTGATAAGGTGTTGGAGACGTGCAACGAAGGCGACATGTGCGGAGTATTTGCGTGCATAGTTGTTGAAATATTTGTGTGCGCGGGTTTAGAACTCTGACTGTGTGTAAAGTTGCAACTAAACACGAATATTTGATGACTCACCGGCTGACAATGAAAGTATCGGAAAGAAGCACTTGCTGGCTACCGAGGACCTGTATGGATTCTTGTTTTTATACAGGAGAATCAATAGACGCGCACACAGCATTGTTTTCTCCTCGCACATGACTGGGAATCACTTTTTAATGAATACCCCACCCCACGCACTATATATATATGTATGTATGTATGTATGTATGTATGTATGTATGTATGTATGTATATATATATATATATGTATGTATGTATGTATATATATATATGTATATATATATATATATATATATATATATATATATATATATATATATATATATGTGTGTGTGTGTGTGTATGTGTGTGTGTGTGTGTGTGTGTGTGTTTGTGTGTGTATAAGCCCGAAATTATTCGCACTCTTTCAAAATTTATGATTTTATTGTTTTAATTAACGGGATGTTTTTCCTGACTTCAGCTGTTTTTTTTTTCTTCTTTTTACCAAAGTTCACCCGAAACAAGGCTCAAGAGTCCCTTAAGGTAGATGTTTTCTAAATGAGCTGCATTATATGTATTTAACAGATGGTAGAAAGAAGTGGTGATTATGGTAAAGAAGGACAGACAACGATTGACTCTTTATTTAAAGAGATTAACATTATTCACGGAAGCGCGATTCATTTCAACAATGCAGCAACACAAAAGAAATAGAGATGATTCGGTTATGTGGATGTAGCATAGCGGGTAAGATATATAAAAGCCCGAATTGGTGTTACTAAAAAAATGGGAGTTCATCTGAAAATTTCCCATGGAAATAACTAACTTTTTTTTTTTTGTTACAGTGTGGCTGATCCGGTACAATGCCCAGAAACTAATCGAGGTTACCAAGTAAGAATCTGAGTTTATGCAGATATGTGGGGAAGATAACGGATAACTCTAGACATAAATAGTTTAAGATTGTAGTGATCGGGGAAGCATCCTCTTGGGAGTCGGTTCCACAGAACGGCGGTTCGTGGAAAGAATTGCTCGAGTTGAATCGACAGCTCGAATTTAACCTAGATCTTATGATTTTAAGTATGAGATTGGCGGTAAGGTCTCATTAATTTACGGTTGAAATGGCTAGATTTGACCATAAGTTCTATGCTAATAGTTTTTCTATCGCACTTCTCATTTGTGGAACTGTCTTCAGACTTCTTGATCCTCAATTAAATTTGACCTCCAAAAAGGTAAATGCACTGTGATCGTTATCTTTAGTCTTCTTAATTCTTATTCTTTTATTGTCTTCTCAATAGTATTTTTCTGATATTCTTTAACAATCAGTAACCCCTTGCATCCTAGTGGCTTTATTGTCTTTGATCTTCAAAAATGTAAATGAAATGTCAATTATTATCTTCTGTTTTCTTAATTCCAGTTCTTTTATTGTCCTCTGTCATTAATAGTAGTTTTTCTCATTCCCTCACACTCACCAACTTCCTGCATCCTAGAGGCTTTATTGCCTTGCTTTGTGTGAAATGATTAAAAGAAATCTTCCTAATGGAATAAAAAGGGAATGAGGGGGCTTTGCTACGATGTACGTGGCATGGCATGGCGGGTCTTTATCGTGAATGTAAGAACTGGGGGGACTAAGGAGTGTAGTTCGTCTGGACACTTTTCATATAGCAGTGATAGTGTAGCCACAGGCTTGTTGTATCATGCCTGTGGGTAAGATTTTGTAGGGCGGAGAATAAGTTATCACGACCGCATATAAATCATCCTAAATAAACTACATCCGGTAGCAAGGCCTCTGATTGGGAAAGTTTTGAGAAGTGTGGTACCACTTTTTAATTGCTGCTCTTCTGTTACAATAGAGAGTTTCTGTTTCTTTAATATGAACATAAAAAAAAAAAAAAGATTAGAATCGTATTGATGGACTCAATTTAAATTTGCAAACGTCATTATTTTTGATCAGCCCTGTCGCTATCATTAAGATTCAAGAATTTAGAGAGGATTTCAGATTAAAGATTGTGACTGACCTGAATGAGGATAAAAGTTACAAAGTCATATGCAAGCAAGTTGAACAGCCATTTCCCAAATTCAAGATTAATCACTCCATGAACAATCTCATAGGACGAGAAAGGAAAAACAAGGTATAATTTCGTGTATAAAAGGGTCAACAAATGTCTTTAGAAAAAGCAAGAAAACATCCGAAGAAGAATATCAAGCATATTTTTGTCAGTTTCGATGGATCTCGTATAAGGTTATCACAAGTAAATGCCCTGACAAACTCTTATAGTTATGATTATGTTAATCCTGAATAGCTACTAATAGCCATGCCACGTACATAGGTTCAATTCACCATTATTTCCTTATTATTCTATTAGCAAGGAGAAAGTTCCACATATTTTCTTCCCAACAACTGTGTGGAAAAGAACCCCGAAAGGATGTTTCCGCGATCACTCTTCAAATCTAATGTCAACATATCGTCATAATGTTCATTTTTTTATTTTCTCCCTACTCCTCTTTAGAACAATCTCATTCAGTAACACTCTACCCTGAGTGATTCTTCGGACTTGCATTGGGTGAACAATAATAAAACGAAATATACAATTTTTGAGAAAAGTATAGTATGTTTAAAATGCCAAAATATCAAAGAGTTTGCCTAAAGTTTTGAATTGGATCATCAATGGACCTTCCAACAGGGCAATACTCCATAACAGTTGTCACAGTTAGCCAAGAAATTGCTTTCAGAGTTCATGGGTTCCTAGAATTCTCTTTTTTCGATATTTCCTAGACAAAGCAAATTAGACTTAAACATATATTACTTAAATCAGTGAGCTTACTGTCAATGTCTTTCCAGATCAACTATTACAGTAATTTAAAAGTTCTCAGATAATTTTGATCCTCTACAAAGATAAATGATAAAATGCCGTTCTGTCACTGACACTGATTCAACATTATACACCCTTGTGCAAATTAACTGAAACAACCGCTTTAGTTTCCTTTCTTTCGCCATCCAGTAAGTTTGAAACCCACTGGAGTGACAGGGTATTTTTTCCTCAGATTAGGCCATTTGCAGTGTTGTGCAGCAATATGAATCTATTTTCGGGGTGTATGATGAAATTTGTTTGACCTTGAAAAATATTGCCTCATCCGTGATTGCATCAAATTTTTATCACGCACAGGCACTATTGTCTCGACTTTCGATTAGTTGTCCTTCGGTCATTGTCTGCAATGGACGTTACTCTAAGGAAGCGTAAGAAAATTGTAACGCTGCACGAAGACACTGGCAAGACTTACCAGTGAGCAAATCAAAGTACTATAGACTGGCCCGGAAACTCTTCTGATTTAAATCCAATCGAGAATCTGCTTTCAAACTGCAAGGAATGACTTTGTAGAATCGACATACGAATTACTAACATGTGCACTAGGCTTTGTTTCATTGGAAAGAAACGAAAAAATGTAAATAAAAACGGAATTTTTCGTTTGGTTTCAATTAATTTGAACAAGGGTGTATTTTGAAGGTAAGTTTGTTACAGATATTAAATGACATTCCATAATCCTGAATTGCAATTGCACAGTACATATTATGCAAGACCATGTGTAGATTTTACAATAAAAACTATCCCTATACTAAATTGGAGCAGTGTCAATAAGCAATTGTTAAAGGCTTCTGTTTTAAAAAAAAAAATAATATAATTTATCGCATTTTGCTTACAAGTTACAATTTTTATCGAGTTCCTGTATCTTACTTCAGAATCTAAAATAGGAAGAAAAGTAGTAGTAGTAGTCGATGTAATTTTTCCGTTTTCTTTTCTGTTGTTTCTTGTCCTGTTTCCATGGTAGTTTAGGAATTCACACTTTGGATGGCATAGATTAGCCATCGCTGGAATGCTATTCAAGAAGCGAAACGATGTAACAAAGGTGTGAAAGAATTCTTGTCACGGTGTCCACCAACCGCTTCCTATTCCGATGACAGACATCCTTAAAGGCTCTTGTTAGAAAGTAGTCCTTCTGATATTCCATACATGCTCTTAATTGATATTTATTAAGGACTCCAACATTAACGTTCACCAGATTTCAAAACTAAATTGACATACGTCTATCTGAATTCTTCTTCTTCTTCTTCTTCTTCTTCTTCTTCTTTGTACCGCGTCTATTTAGGACGTGGGTGATTATGGCTCTTCAGAACTCCTATCCAACGTAGCCCTTAGCAATGTTTTACTATTCCCTTCCTATTTTGCCATCGATCCATTTGCACAAGCTTGTTAGGTAGGTTACTCGCATGCTTCCATCTGTCAAACATGCGTCCAATATATACTCAGTGGCGTAGATAAGGGGGAGGGCGTGGTGGGCGGACCGCCCCGGGTGCCAGCACAGGAGGGGTGACACAATGTCACCCCCAACAAAAATTTTCAACCAGGCTAAGGTGCCAAAAATAGTCTAAAAACAGTGGTGGAGACACAGGGTTTCGCAGGCGGGCATATGACCCGCCAGAAATAATTTATGACCCTCCAGTTTTGTCCCCCCCGTCAGAAATTTTCTAATAAATTGTCGGGAAATTTGTGAGTAGGAAAAATAGCAATGTTTTCAGCTTTCATGTGTTTCAGTTGCTACAATCTTGGTTACTAACAAGAGACATTGTTGTAACATTTTATCGGATGATATGGTGTTTTAACTCTGCATCATTAATAACAACAAAGCGAAATACGAAGCCAAAAGTGCAACAATTTCAGTTTTGTCTGTGTATCAATTCGCTGAGATACAATTTTCTATTGAGTGTGCGATATACTTTTGAATATTTTCTAGTGTTGGGACGATTAATCGGAATCGGAATCGAGAATCGGAAAAATCGGAACTTTTGGGGGTATCGGAAACGATATCAGAATCGGAAAAATGTGTGCCTATTTTCCGATTCCGAAAACGATTCTTTTAAATTTTTAACTTAATTTTCTATTATTGGTACTAATGATAAATATTTATTGTTTTTAAATTATCACCAAAACTAAAATCATAATAACATCAAAATACGACGTAAATTTATTTTATTGTGTAAAGAAAAACAAAAAAATAAACTTTGCATAAATTCTCTAGATAACCTTTAAAAGAATGCAGTTGATTTACAATGTTCCGAAAAATGCTTAAAAATTAAATAGAACATTTTTGTCAAGAAAATTACTTTCAAACATCATTGATAATTAAATGGTACCCAGAAAATGATGCCATGGAAAATTGGACACCGGCAAATTAGCAACAGAAAATTACGTCAACCATGAGCCAGTCGAGACTGTCGGATTTGGCTGTGCTGTCCATTGAAAACGAGCTTACAAGACAAACAGATTTTGACGATGTCATTGACCAGTCTGCCACAATGAAAACAAGAAAACATTCATTCTAAGACGATAGTATCGAATGTCATTCTTTTGTGTATTGCCGTGTTTTGTATTTAGTTTTTCTGAAAGTGAACAGTTGCATTTTAAAAATCTTTTGATGTAAACAGTAACGTACCGGTCAGTAGAGTAAAGTAGAGGTAGAGCAGGTATGAAAATTTAGCTACAGCTAACCATTCAGCATAGGGTGAATCAGGGTCATTGGGGTGACATTTGAGCGGCCGCCCCGGGTGACGTTTACTCTAGCTACGCCACTGTATATCCTGTTAGTGTATTCTAATCATGTTAACCGGCTGGTTCGGGTAGATGGAGCATGACAGCCCGGGAAGGCAGTTCATCTAAAGGAACGTAAATTCAGATTTCAAACCTCCGCTTTCTTGCAATCATATCTAAAACACAGAAAGTATTATGGAATTAAATCCAGACAGAAACACCGCAGTGGAGCCCCGAAGACGGTTGCCTGTCAACATTGACAGCTTACCAGCAACTCTTGCAGTCAAGCCGTCTCTAAATGTAATACCATGTATTCCTTTGGATTTTGTCCGTACGGCCGAGTGGCGGGGTGGGGATGCGCACGTTCTCTGTATGCCATCGCCAGTCTTGGAGAAGGAAAAATCGTTAATTCAGATCACCCGCTGTTTTTTATGTCTTGCCTCTTTAACTTCTGATAGGAGAGACGGGGTAACTCAACATCGACAAAAGGAACCGGAAAGCCATTACATCATTTTGTCATTATGAATAAAAGTTGCGAAATGGAGGGGAGTGGTGACCACAGCGGCGGCGCAAAATACACTAACTGAATAAATGAATGAAGAAAATCACGTTAATAGTTTGGCCTTGTTATATTTTATCTTTCTTTCATTGGTAAGCAAAAGTTTAAACTATTGGTTCGTACATTGGTCAACTGATGCAATATCAGTATATAGTAATAGAAGGAGGCACGGTGGAGTAATGGATTGTGGTTCGGATTGAGGAAGGAGAGCCATGTTCGAATTCAAGTCGAATCCGTTACATTCATTTACGTGCTAATACCCCTAGGAAAGGTATGAATCCTCTTCTCTCTCAACTATGGGTAAATAGCAGGACAGACCGGGTTCTATAACTTCGGATGGCAACTGGCCTACCGCAGAAGGAAAAATATCTGCCTCGTCAGTCATGTATCGAAGATACATGATCGCCTAAATATGTACCTGACTGATATAGTAATACACTATGTCAGATTTTATTCTGCAATTCTTTGCTTTCATGAAATTAAATATTTTCGTATAAGGTATAAAATATATGAGAGCCTACTTGCCTTCAAATCAGCATTTGAAACAGTTACATTTGTTTATTTTTAATGTAGACTAACACTATTCACTTGAAAATATTTGTCCCTTATTGTGATTGGAAATTCGCGAACATTGTGTTTAATTATTGATTCATTTGCAATTAGTTTTGAATGATGAAGTTGTAGGGTTTTTGACTTTGTGAATGATTCAATGGTCAAAGATCTTTTTGAAACCACTCCCTTTTCCGAAATCAAAATCACCCACGTGTCAAAAAATAAAAAAAAATAAAAAATAAAATAAAATAAATAAATAAATAAAAATTGTGTGGGGAGTCTTTTGTTTTGGGGATCCTTTTACTGCGTGAACACGTGATATGCATGATCAAAAACAGATTTCGTACAAGACGGTCAATTAAAAATGATATATCAGTATTATCATCGGAGCTGTTTCAACTTGAATGAACACTGCAAATCAGTGTTATCTCATTTTCAGCATTGTTACTCGTTTGTCAGAATGCGATTTATACAGCAACTACATGAAACTTAAATATTGTTCAAGTACATGTCATGTCAGGATTAGATTTGAAGCCACAGTTGCTGTCCTCGTCTAGTAGTTGCCAGTTACGGCTTGACAGTCTTTTGCTACTTTATAACAGAATAGAAAACATTAATTTCTATCTTTGGTATTTGGGCGAAAACGAATATATCGATCTTAAGATTTTATAGTCAACTCATTGGTTTCAAGTTCCCAGTCTTTAAACATTGGATCATATATGTGAATGTCGTTCTGGAATATTACATTTCCGAGATTAAGGGTCTTTTAATTCTATTTGTTTTGTTCAACCACTTAGTGTTGTAACGGAAAAGATGTACATGACAGTTTGCGATTTACTCAGTGATTGGTTGATTGATTTTTTTTACGGTTCATCAACACTTCTCAAAGTTTGATCTGCTAACCAAACCAAAAATGAAGCATTGCTTCCATATCTAGACAGGTACTGCCCAGTTATCGATGTCTAGCATTGACAGAGTTTAAAAACGATTATATTTCTTTGGTAATTATCTACTTCAATAATTAGAAGCGTAACGTTTCTTACGGGAAACATTTTTTTGTACATGAAATAATAGTGGTGAAAATGAGTCCATGCAGAAAATTACAGGCCATTTGATTTGCAATGCAAGACAGCACTTATTAGACAAATTAACAAAAAGAAAGTTTAAAACAAGACTTTTCTTTTTTTACACGTAAATTTTATACACAATGAAATGTCTATGCGTATTTTATAGCGGAAACTTAGCTTGTTGGTGTGTTTTATGGGTGTAGCGTTCATTCCTCTTTTAGCTTCAGCACGGAAAGTTCATGACATCAGTTCCGAAGAGGAAAATCAGAGAGAGAGAGAGAGAGAGAGAGAGAGAGAGAGACTTTTGGGTTCACGTGTTTTTATATTCGTGAGCTGCTGCTGATATTAATTTTATTTTAGGGCTACTACTTCCTTGTGGACGATTAATTATTTTTCACACCGCAACCCTTATCCCAGTGAGGAAACATTGCTATCCTCTCGCGGCTCTATTTCTATTACTATGCCAAATTACATTCCCTAGTTTCACCATCTCAGACATTCACAGCTAGGACCAGCCGTACTATGCTCCTGATCGTAAATCATCCCCAATTCCCTTGTACTCTTTTTGTATGGAATAAATTCGTTTCAGACCGCTTTTTTACCAGAACTATTACTCCCTGAGAGGGACATAACCGTAAGGCAGAAGAAGTCTAAAAAGTTTTCCTTCTAGATGAACTGCCTTTCTTGGCTGTCAAGCTCCATCTACCAGCGAGCAGCTGCTTAACTTGATTACTATACTCTAAGAGGGTATATTAAATGCTGAGGTTGAGAGTAACTTACCTAACAAGCTTATGCTAATAGAAGGCAGAACAAGTTGTGGGGGATAGTAAAAAGATAAACATTGCTAGGTCTCCCGAGAAAATTCTTCTCTAACCATTATGATCTTAAGCTCTTGAAGTCCAGGGTCAACCGTTATCTATCCTACATAATATGCACTTCCTGCTTCATTCTTCACTTCCCGTTACAACAATCATATTCAGTAACTCCTACTTTTTAACCAATAGCGAGAGTGAGGCAATGGAGTCATACCCTTCCCAAGGGTATTTGCGCATAAGTGAATGCAACAATCACGATTGGAATTGGATTTGTGCAAATTCCGAGCCATTATCCATTACATTCACATATCGACTACAGCATGCGAGAACGTTCCCATAAAAAGTGTGTTTATAAATCATTATGACATTTTTTTATCGAAATTTGAAAATAATCCCAAATACCTTATAGTTTCTTGTAGCATACCTACGGACGAAAATGGTGATGTCCTCATTCACATAAATACAGTAGTAAATACTGTATGTTGGTCTGCAGTTAGAGATTCGTCTCCAGCTATGCAGGACAAACTCTCTGCCTCCGGGCAGAGAGGATCTCAAGAGGAGGCTATGTCGAAGGTCAGACTCTTGTCTCAGAAAACAGCTAACCGACCGTGTTTTATACGGGGTTTATGGGGAATATTTGGCAACGCCTATGGGCTAGGATGTCCCACAATATACTCGGCCTTGTGCCACATCTAACGACGTGGGGTGGTTGGTAGATATCTTGCAGTTAGGTATTCATTGTGGAATTCATTTGACTTACTTCTAGCACTTGACTACTACTTCTACGCGCCGCCTGCGAATCTTATATGTGTTGTTCTTGTCCTAAGTATTATCGTTCATTACCAACCTTTGTTTGATTATTCTATTCAGTAACCTTCCCTTTAACAATCAGTAACCCCTTGCATCCTAGTGGCTTTATTGTCTTTGATCTTCAAAAATGTAAATGAAATGTCAATTATTATCTTCTGTTTTCTTAATTCCAGTTCTTTTATTGTCCTCTGTCATTAATAGTAGTTTTTCTCATTCCCTCACACTCACCAACTTCCTGCATCCTAGAGGCTTTATTGCCTTGCTTTGTGTGAAATGATTAAAAGAAATCTTCCTAATGGAATAAAAAGGGAATGAGGGGGCTTTGCTACGATGTACGTGGCATGGCATGGCGGGTCTTTATCGTGAATGTAAGAACTGGGGGGACTAAGGAGTGTAGTTCGTCTGGACACTTTTCATATAGCAGTGATAGTGTAGCCACAGGCTTGTTGTATCATGCCTGTGGGTAAGATTTTGTAGGGCGGAGAATAAGTTATCACGACCGCATATAAATCATCCTAAATAAACTACATCCGGTAGCAAGGCCTCTGATTGGGAAAGTTTTGAGAAGTGTGGTACCACTTTTTAATTGCTGCTCTTCTGTTACAATAGAGAGTTTCTGTTTCTTTAATATGAACATAAAAAAAAAAAAAAGATTAGAATCGTATTGATGGACTCAATTTAAATTTGCAAACGTCATTATTTTTGATCAGCCCTGTCGCTATCATTAAGATTCAAGAATTTAGAGAGGATTTCAGATTAAAGATTGTGACTGACCTGAATGAGGATAAAAGTTACAAAGTCATATGCAAGCAAGTTGAACAGCCATTTCCCAAATTCAAGATTAATCACTCCATGAACAATCTCATAGGACGAGAAAGGAAAAACAAGGTATAATTTCGTGTATAAAAGGGTCAACAAATGTCTTTAGAAAAAGCAAGAAAACATCCGAAGAAGAATATCAAGCATATTTTTGTCAGTTTCGATGGATCTCGTATAAGGTTATCACAAGTAAATGCCCTGACAAACTCTTATAGTTATGATTATGTTAATCCTGAATAGCTACTAATAGCCATGCCACGTACATAGGTTCAATTCACCATTATTTCCTTATTATTCTATTAGCAAGGAGAAAGTTCCACATATTTTCTTCCCAACAACTGTGTGGAAAAGAACCCCGAAAGGATGTTTCCGCGATCACTCTTCAAATCTAATGTCAACATATCGTCATAATGTTCATTTTTTTATTTTCTCCCTACTCCTCTTTAGAACAATCTCATTCAGTAACACTCTACCCTGAGTGATTCTTCGGACTTGCATTGGGTGAACAATAATAAAACGAAATATACAATTTTTGAGAAAAGTATAGTATGTTTAAAATGCCAAAATATCAAAGAGTTTGCCTAAAGTTTTGAATTGGATCATCAATGGACCTTCCAACAGGGCAATACTCCATAACAGTTGTCACAGTTAGCCAAGAAATTGCTTTCAGAGTTCATGGGTTCCTAGAATTCTCTTTTTTCGATATTTCCTAGACAAAGCAAATTAGACTTAAACATATATTACTTAAATCAGTGAGCTTACTGTCAATGTCTTTCCAGATCAACTATTACAGTAATTTAAAAGTTCTCAGATAATTTTGATCCTCTACAAAGATAAATGATAAAATGCCGTTCTGTCACTGACACTGATTCAACATTATACACCCTTGTGCAAATTAACTGAAACAACCGCTTTAGTTTCCTTTCTTTCGCCATCCAGTAAGTTTGAAACCCACTGGAGTGACAGGGTATTTTTTCCTCAGATTAGGCCATTTGCAGTGTTGTGCAGCAATATGAATCTATTTTCGGGGTGTATGATGAAATTTGTTTGACCTTGAAAAATATTGCCTCATCCGTGATTGCATCAAATTTTTATCACGCACAGGCACTATTGTCTCGACTTTCGATTAGTTGTCCTTCGGTCATTGTCTGCAATGGACGTTACTCTAAGGAAGCGTAAGAAAATTGTAACGCTGCACGAAGACACTGGCAAGACTTACCAGTGAGCAAATCAAAGTACTATAGACTGGCCCGGAAACTCTTCTGATTTAAATCCAATCGAGAATCTGCTTTCAAACTGCAAGGAATGACTTTGTAGAATCGACATACGAATTACTAACATGTGCACTAGGCTTTGTTTCATTGGAAAGAAACGAAAAAATGTAAATAAAAACGGAATTTTTCGTTTGGTTTCAATTAATTTGAACAAGGGTGTATTTTGAAGGTAAGTTTGTTACAGATATTAAATGACATTCCATAATCCTGAATTGCAATTGCACAGTACATATTATGCAAGACCATGTGTAGATTTTACAATAAAAACTATCCCTATACTAAATTGGAGCAGTGTCAATAAGCAATTGTTAAAGGCTTCTGTTTTAAAAAAAAAAATAATATAATTTATCGCATTTTGCTTACAAGTTACAATTTTTATCGAGTTCCTGTATCTTACTTCAGAATCTAAAATAGGAAGAAAAGTAGTAGTAGTAGTCGATGTAATTTTTCCGTTTTCTTTTCTGTTGTTTCTTGTCCTGTTTCCATGGTAGTTTAGGAATTCACACTTTGGATGGCATAGATTAGCCATCGCTGGAATGCTATTCAAGAAGCGAAACGATGTAACAAAGGTGTGAAAGAATTCTTGTCACGGTGTCCACCAACCGCTTCCTATTCCGATGACAGACATCCTTAAAGGCTCTTGTTAGAAAGTAGTCCTTCTGATATTCCATACATGCTCTTAATTGATATTTATTAAGGACTCCAACATTAACGTTCACCAGATTTCAAAACTAAATTGACATACGTCTATCTGAATTCTTCTTCTTCTTCTTCTTCTTCTTCTTCTTCTTTGTACCGCGTCTATTTAGGACGTGGGTGATTATGGCTCTTCAGAACTCCTATCCAACGTAGCCCTTAGCAATGTTTTACTATTCCCTTCCTATTTTGCCATCGATCCATTTGCACAAGCTTGTTAGGTAGGTTACTCGCATGCTTCCATCTGTCAAACATGCGTCCAATATATACTCAGTGGCGTAGATAAGGGGGAGGGCGTGGTGGGCGGACCGCCCCGGGTGCCAGCACAGGAGGGGTGACACAATGTCACCCCCAACAAAAATTTTCAACCAGGCTAAGGTGCCAAAAATAGTCTAAAAACAGTGGTGGAGACACAGGGTTTCGCAGGCGGGCATATGACCCGCCAGAAATAATTTATGACCCTCCAGTTTTGTCCCCCCCGTCAGAAATTTTCTAATAAATTGTCGGGAAATTTGTGAGTAGGAAAAATAGCAATGTTTTCAGCTTTCATGTGTTTCAGTTGCTACAATCTTGGTTACTAACAAGAGACATTGTTGTAACATTTTATCGGATGATATGGTGTTTTAACTCTGCATCATTAATAACAACAAAGCGAAATACGAAGCCAAAAGTGCAACAATTTCAGTTTTGTCTGTGTATCAATTCGCTGAGATACAATTTTCTATTGAGTGTGCGATATACTTTTGAATATTTTCTAGTGTTGGGACGATTAATCGGAATCGGAATCGAGAATCGGAAAAATCGGAACTTTTGGGGGTATCGGAAACGATATCAGAATCGGAAAAATGTGTGCCTATTTTCCGATTCCGAAAACGATTCTTTTAAATTTTTAACTTAATTTTCTATTATTGGTACTAATGATAAATATTTATTGTTTTTAAATTATCACCAAAACTAAAATCATAATAACATCAAAATACGACGTAAATTTATTTTATTGTGTAAAGAAAAACAAAAAAATAAACTTTGCATAAATTCTCTAGATAACCTTTAAAAGAATGCAGTTGATTTACAATGTTCCGAAAAATGCTTAAAAATTAAATAGAACATTTTTGTCAAGAAAATTACTTTCAAACATCATTGATAATTAAATGGTACCCAGAAAATGATGCCATGGAAAATTGGACACCGGCAAATTAGCAACAGAAAATTACGTCAACCATGAGCCAGTCGAGACTGTCGGATTTGGCTGTGCTGTCCATTGAAAACGAGCTTACAAGACAAACAGATTTTGACGATGTCATTGACCAGTCTGCCACAATGAAAACAAGAAAACATTCATTCTAAGACGATAGTATCGAATGTCATTCTTTTGTGTATTGCCGTGTTTTGTATTTAGTTTTTCTGAAAGTGAACAGTTGCATTTTAAAAATCTTTTGATGTAAACAGTAACGTACCGGTCAGTAGAGTAAAGTAGAGGTAGAGCAGGTATGAAAATTTAGCTACAGCTAACCATTCAGCATAGGGTGAATCAGGGTCATTGGGGTGACATTTGAGCGGCCGCCCCGGGTGACGTTTACTCTAGCTACGCCACTGTATATCCTGTTAGTGTATTCTAATCATGTTAACCGGCTGGTTCGGGTAGATGGAGCATGACAGCCCGGGAAGGCAGTTCATCTAAAGGAACGTAAATTCAGATTTCAAACCTCCGCTTTCTTGCAATCATATCTAAAACACAGAAAGTATTATGGAATTAAATCCAGACAGAAACACCGCAGTGGAGCCCCGAAGACGGTTGCCTGTCAACATTGACAGCTTACCAGCAACTCTTGCAGTCAAGCCGTCTCTAAATGTAATACCATGTATTCCTTTGGATTTTGTCCGTACGGCCGAGTGGCGGGGTGGGGATGCGCACGTTCTCTGTATGCCATCGCCAGTCTTGGAGAAGGAAAAATCGTTAATTCAGATCACCCGCTGTTTTTTATGTCTTGCCTCTTTAACTTCTGATAGGAGAGACGGGGTAACTCAACATCGACAAAAGGAACCGGAAAGCCATTACATCATTTTGTCATTATGAATAAAAGTTGCGAAATGGAGGGGAGTGGTGACCACAGCGGCGGCGCAAAATACACTAACTGAATAAATGAATGAAGAAAATCACGTTAATAGTTTGGCCTTGTTATATTTTATCTTTCTTTCATTGGTAAGCAAAAGTTTAAACTATTGGTTCGTACATTGGTCAACTGATGCAATATCAGTATATAGTAATAGAAGGAGGCACGGTGGAGTAATGGATTGTGGTTCGGATTGAGGAAGGAGAGCCATGTTCGAATTCAAGTCGAATCCGTTACATTCATTTACGTGCTAATACCCCTAGGAAAGGTATGAATCCTCTTCTCTCTCAACTATGGGTAAATAGCAGGACAGACCGGGTTCTATAACTTCGGATGGCAACTGGCCTACCGCAGAAGGAAAAATATCTGCCTCGTCAGTCATGTATCGAAGATACATGATCGCCTAAATATGTACCTGACTGATATAGTAATACACTATGTCAGATTTTATTCTGCAATTCTTTGCTTTCATGAAATTAAATATTTTCGTATAAGGTATAAAATATATGAGAGCCTACTTGCCTTCAAATCAGCATTTGAAACAGTTACATTTGTTTATTTTTAATGTAGACTAACACTATTCACTTGAAAATATTTGTCCCTTATTGTGATTGGAAATTCGCGAACATTGTGTTTAATTATTGATTCATTTGCAATTAGTTTTGAATGATGAAGTTGTAGGGTTTTTGACTTTGTGAATGATTCAATGGTCAAAGATCTTTTTGAAACCACTCCCTTTTCCGAAATCAAAATCACCCACGTGTCAAAAAATAAAAAAAAATAAAAAATAAAATAAAATAAATAAATAAATAAAAATTGTGTGGGGAGTCTTTTGTTTTGGGGATCCTTTTACTGCGTGAACACGTGATATGCATGATCAAAAACAGATTTCGTACAAGACGGTCAATTAAAAATGATATATCAGTATTATCATCGGAGCTGTTTCAACTTGAATGAACACTGCAAATCAGTGTTATCTCATTTTCAGCATTGTTACTCGTTTGTCAGAATGCGATTTATACAGCAACTACATGAAACTTAAATATTGTTCAAGTACATGTCATGTCAGGATTAGATTTGAAGCCACAGTTGCTGTCCTCGTCTAGTAGTTGCCAGTTACGGCTTGACAGTCTTTTGCTACTTTATAACAGAATAGAAAACATTAATTTCTATCTTTGGTATTTGGGCGAAAACGAATATATCGATCTTAAGATTTTATAGTCAACTCATTGGTTTCAAGTTCCCAGTCTTTAAACATTGGATCATATATGTGAATGTCGTTCTGGAATATTACATTTCCGAGATTAAGGGTCTTTTAATTCTATTTGTTTTGTTCAACCACTTAGTGTTGTAACGGAAAAGATGTACATGACAGTTTGCGATTTACTCAGTGATTGGTTGATTGATTTTTTTTACGGTTCATCAACACTTCTCAAAGTTTGATCTGCTAACCAAACCAAAAATGAAGCATTGCTTCCATATCTAGACAGGTACTGCCCAGTTATCGATGTCTAGCATTGACAGAGTTTAAAAACGATTATATTTCTTTGGTAATTATCTACTTCAATAATTAGAAGCGTAACGTTTCTTACGGGAAACATTTTTTTGTACATGAAATAATAGTGGTGAAAATGAGTCCATGCAGAAAATTACAGGCCATTTGATTTGCAATGCAAGACAGCACTTATTAGACAAATTAACAAAAAGAAAGTTTAAAACAAGACTTTTCTTTTTTTACACGTAAATTTTATACACAATGAAATGTCTATGCGTATTTTATAGCGGAAACTTAGCTTGTTGGTGTGTTTTATGGGTGTAGCGTTCATTCCTCTTTTAGCTTCAGCACGGAAAGTTCATGACATCAGTTCCGAAGAGGAAAATCAGAGAGAGAGAGAGAGAGAGAGAGAGAGAGAGAGAGAGAGAGACTTTTGGGTTCACGTGTTTTTATATTCGTGAGCTGCTGCTGATATTAATTTTATTTTAGGGCTACTACTTCCTTGTGGACGATTAATTATTTTTCACACCGCAACCCTTATCCCAGTGAGGAAACATTGCTATCCTCTCGCGGCTCTATTTCTATTACTATGCCAAATTACATTCCCTAGTTTCACCATCTCAGACATTCACAGCTAGGACCAGCCGTACTATGCTCCTGATCGTAAATCATCCCCAATTCCCTTGTACTCTTTTTGTATGGAATAAATTCGTTTCAGACCGCTTTTTTACCAGAACTATTACTCCCTGAGAGGGACATAACCGTAAGGCAGAAGAAGTCTAAAAAGTTTTCCTTCTAGATGAACTGCCTTTCTTGGCTGTCAAGCTCCATCTACCAGCGAGCAGCTGCTTAACTTGATTACTATACTCTAAGAGGGTATATTAAATGCTGAGGTTGAGAGTAACTTACCTAACAAGCTTATGCTAATAGAAGGCAGAACAAGTTGTGGGGGATAGTAAAAAGATAAACATTGCTAGGTCTCCCGAGAAAATTCTTCTCTAACCATTATGATCTTAAGCTCTTGAAGTCCAGGGTCAACCGTTATCTATCCTACATAATATGCACTTCCTGCTTCATTCTTCACTTCCCGTTACAACAATCATATTCAGTAACTCCTACTTTTTAACCAATAGCGAGAGTGAGGCAATGGAGTCATACCCTTCCCAAGGGTATTTGCGCATAAGTGAATGCAACAATCACGATTGGAATTGGATTTGTGCAAATTCCGAGCCATTATCCATTACATTCACATATCGACTACAGCATGCGAGAACGTTCCCATAAAAAGTGTGTTTATAAATCATTATGACATTTTTTTATCGAAATTTGAAAATAATCCCAAATACCTTATAGTTTCTTGTAGCATACCTACGGACGAAAATGGTGATGTCCTCATTCACATAAATACAGTAGTAAATACTGTATGTTGGTCTGCAGTTAGAGATTCGTCTCCAGCTATGCAGGACAAACTCTCTGCCTCCGGGCAGAGAGGATCTCAAGAGGAGGCTATGTCGAAGGTCAGACTCTTGTCTCAGAAAACAGCTAACCGACCGTGTTTTATACGGGGTTTATGGGGAATATTTGGCAACGCCTATGGGCTAGGATGTCCCACAATATACTCGGCCTTGTGCCACATCTAACGACGTGGGGTGGTTGGTAGATATCTTGCAGTTAGGTATTCATTGTGGAATTCATTTGACTTACTTCTAGCACTTGACTACTACTTCTACGCGCCGCCTGCGAATCTTATATGTGTTGTTCTTGTCCTAAGTATTATCGTTCATTACCAACCTTTGTTTGATTATTCTATTCAGTAACCTTCCTTAGGTTACATAGCCCCGTCGTACTGGGGATCAATTAGCCGACGGTGTTAATTCATTCATATGTTGTATCTTCTCACCCTGGTCTTCTCCCCGCGCAGTGTTTTTGCGTCCAGAGATGAAAGATATCAACAAAGAGAATTTTAACCTTAACTATTTTATTCACGTCGGCGTATAAGTTTCTACCTATCCAGTGGGGTTGCTCTCTCCCCACAGCGGAGCAGATCCAGACACGAAAAGGGAACACGTCTACATTGTTTGACGTTTAATAGACACTTCATTGAAAAACCTTTCTAGTAGGTTGGTGCAAAAATATTGTGTTTTTTTTTGGCGTATTTTTTAACGTTAAAAAAACGACAATATTTTTGCACCTACCTAATATATCCATCATTCTCACGCTTGCTCAATCAATAAAAATCAACTTCCTTTGTTTTTTCTTGTATTCGACCTCAAAGGTCAAACTCAGGAAGTCTGGGTGGCGATATACTTAAAATAATAGTCTGCTAAACTATTATTTAAAAGTAGCGTAACAATAACGACTAGAGATACCCGTGAAGATTTCCCGGTTTTCGGATGAATCTTAATTCTTAAGTTAATAATGGAATAAATTCCTTAGGAGATCCATGACCAAAGAATACCCACAGATATTCAAATATTGCTACGTTACATATTTATCCTTAACAGATTTAACAAAATGTCATATTAAAAATCATAAATATAAATGCAGATTATTATTTAAAGATGTAAGCGGGTATAAATGAAACCATTAAAAATTGACTGAAGCAAATAAACACCAACAATATCATTTAAAGAAGAAAGACAGTACAAATGAAAAATATTCAAAATTGACAATGTTTTGCATTTCACAAAAATGTAAGAGTAGGTATCTCAACTAATTCCGTATACATAAGGTTTAAAATTAATTTTTAAAAATGAAAAAGCTTTCTTGAAGCTTTCATTTTAACTTCAAATGAAAGCTAAAGGATTTAAAATTTATTATTTTCAATAATCTAAATACTCTTTGGTGTATTTCAAGCAGAAGTTATATTGATCGGATTGATTTTTTTCAGTAGAATCGATAAAAATGGCCATTTTGACACATTTGTAAACAAAAAATTAATTTTCGGTTTTAAAAATCTTGCAAAAATACTATATATGTTTTCTGGAAATTAGAAAATTTAAAATTAAATTAAGCTGATCTGAAACAAATATTACTTATAGCATAAAATTTTGTATACAAACATTTCTTAAGCACGGGATCTTGTGTTTTTTACGTGTTAATCGATTTATTGGCAGTCGAATGATCACCGAACATCTTCATAGTTAAGTATGATGGAGCAGACGATAAAGTTTATGAGTTGTTTTCTTTACAATATATGATTAATATACATAGTTTTACTTAATAACAATATTTGCTAAAAGGTATCACATTGAAATTGAATTTTAAAAGATTTAAAAACTTTATAAATTATTGAATTTAGAATTGTGAAGAATGAATACAGATCTTGTAAGAATATTGTCTTTAATATTCAAAGAAGCAGTTAAAAGCTTCTGTAATCAAACAATGTTTTAGTTTTATGGCATTTTTTTAATTTTTTGATTCAGAACAGATTTTTGGTAAGACGGGGTCTGATTTTGCAAAAGTTCGATAATTTAAATTTTTCAAAAAATTGTGATTTTAACTAAAAATTATCACGTTGAAATTCCCAAGTTTTCATAAAATTAATTCAAAAATAATTTCATTCATCTGTGAATAAGTCCTGAAAATTTGATTAAATTCCGACAATTTTGCAAGAATTTCTATATTAATGTATCTGTTATCGCAAAAAAGGCTAAAATTTGGTATGCTAAGTTAATACAACCCTTGACTCAAGAAAAACAAGGTTTTTTATCAAAATTTCGTATGTTAAGAAAAGGAGTAAAAAAATTAATTAAATATTCAAAAAATACTTTGGTCCTTCCTCTTAGTAATTACATAAACATTTTGACGATAAAACTATATTTTCATTACGTTTCGAGAATGTTTTCATCACAGTATACTGATTTTTAGCAACTTCGTGGAGGTACCTATTTAAAAAGGGTACACATAAAAATATAAAAAAATAGACATTGCATTTCCCTGAATCAAAAAATGAAGTATAACAATAACGACTATACATATGAATGCATGTCATTATTTAAAGAATAATTTAAATGAAAAGATTGATAAGGTTTGGCATTTCAGTAAATAAAAATAAAATATGACAATAAAAATCATCAGTATAAATACAGGCCATTATTTAAAGAAGTAAGAGGGTACAAATGAAAAGATTGGCATTTTACTGAAGCATATGTCAAACACATTAAAGTGTTATCAGCTACTCTATCTTACCTTTCTTTCTTTCTGAAACCAAACAGCGTCGTTGATATATTTTTCTTCCGTCTATCTCTGCAATCAAACAGGAATAGCTCATTGTTTTTCAGAGGAACTGGCAGGGCGTAACGTAAGCGCTAACTTACTAAGTGAAGAACTAAAGATCAAGCCGAATTAAATGATTATTTAATTTAAAGTATCTGCAGAAGTATATTTTTGCAGTACTTGTGGTCTTTATGATGAATGGGACTGAAAAAATCTATAAAGTTATTGGATAAACGCAGCATACAATGCGTCCCATCTTTCTCACAGAGGAAACCTAGCTAGCCTCTCGCTGCTCTATCGCTATTTTGATGGCAGATGTGAAGCAGAGCTACATTCCTTGATTCCACCAGTACAGACCTTCAGAACTAGGACCCTCCACACCACGTAAACAAGAAAAACACCCCGACTCATACTTATTCCCTTCGTATTGCACTGGTAAGGAGGAACTTCCACTCAGACGGCTTCTTCCTCTGTGATTCGTTGCAACGATTTCCGTGAGAATGTTTCACCGATTACTACGTTCTTAACGTCTTCCGGAGGAGGCACGGTGGAGTAATGGATAGCGGCTCGGATTGAGGAATCGGAGAGCCGAATTCGAATTCCAGTCGAGTCCATTACATTCACTTACGTGCTAATACCCTTGGGAAAGGTGTGAATCCTCCTCTTCTCCATCCAGCTATTGGTAAATAGCAGGAGAGACTGGGTTCTATAGCCTTGGATGGCAACTGGTCTAGGAGAAGGAAAACTCTGAATTCAAAACCTGCGGAGGGTCGTTTGGGGACCCTGTGGTACGTAGTGCACCAGGTCTCTGTAATCGGCCCTTCAAAAAGTGTGGATGGTCCTGCACGAAACCTTCACCACTATAATCAAATCTCATTTGGGGACCGCTTGTGAATTCCAAATTCCCATGAAACTCCAATATTGGAGACGGCTCAACCCACCTCGGGTGAATGTCGTTACAGGTACAAGTAGGTAACGTCTCCAAGTCTCAGGTGAATTGTTATCTATCCTGTATGGTCTCATAATATGCCCTTCTTACTTTTCTCTTACGTCCTTACAACAACCTCATTCACAAACTTGAGTGGCTCTTCGGCCTTCTACTGAGTTAACAATAGTTTTAAAAATGCAAACAGTTACGTTCCGAAACAATTGAAGTTTGTATTATCGTCATGAACATTTCTATTTGACATTTTGTTTCTTAACATTCCCAGGCGTATTGACGTGACATTAGCAACATGGGGTTTTTAAAGTCCTCATTGGATACACTATTTAGATCTTAATTTTCTTGTTATATATTTTCCTCAGTGTTCCTTCTAACTGTGATGCGATAAGTAAAAATAAAAATAAATAAAACCTCCAAAATGTTTTATTTTGAAAAAGTATGGCCTAAATTAAAAAAAAAACAAACAAAAAACATGAATTTCAAATTTCAGCCAAATTGAAATATACAAACATATACAAAAATTGGTTACATTCAATTTTTAGCAATAAAAGAAAAAAAACTGCTCGTAATTAACACAGATCTGATGACTAAAAGCAATGACTACTTGTTGTTGACAGATATTTAGAAGATTAATTGCCACTTGCTTAATATTTAAGTAAAAAAATAAAAAAAATTGCAGTGCGTTCAGACACACCATAATGAAGAGTTAAATGAATTGTTCGTTTCCCGTTGAAAAGTATAAATAACTTCTATCGGCCTTCAGTCATAACTGTCTAAAATATTACGAATCATGGCTAATAAAGCATTTCAAATATTTATAGCGCCTTCCCTTGATCGATCTTTAGCGTGCTTGTCTCGCAAACCATTACTTATGTATTTACTTTTATTGAGTGGTGCCATGACTGTAGTCTCATTGCACATAAGTTGTGAAAATAAAAGAAAAACTCATTTTGAAGTTGACATCTTATAATTTGAAATATCTTCCATCGTAACGAGTCAGCGTGAAGCTAAAGCTCGAATGTAGAAGGAAAGACAAGCATTTACTTATGTCATGAATTTAAATCGAACTTTTTGCAAATCATATTATAAGTCTGTGTGTTCCTCTTTTTACATTACCTCAGATAAATAACGGACCATTACTTTTTGATTGTAAAGAAAGACGGAAGAAAATGACATAGCCGGAATACTATCTGGTTTTAGTGCGGAAAAGAAGACATATATTCTAATAAGAAGAAAAGAAGACATATATTCTAATAATAAGAAAGAAACGTTTATTTGTTGTTGTTTTTTTATACATATTGGATTATAACTATTAGGTTATAAATATTACGATTTTGGGTATTTTTTTAAATTTTCACCTCAAGCAAAACAATAATGCCACTAAGACGCAAGAAGATACTGGAAAGAGAATAAAAAAAATCTTCAGAGGAAACCGGAAATAAAATCCTAAACAAGGAACAATTGATATATCCATAAAATTGTAATGAGGAATGTCCTTAACCGGTCCTTAAATATATCATAGCAGTTGATGAAAAACAGGTGACATACGGCAATATTTAATGCAAAAGGCAATAGATTGACAAGGATAAATCTCCATAACCGACCCCGAAACCGGAGCTCTACAGAAAAACGAAAGATTATGCGTGGGCAGGAAATCTCGCTGTGCTAGTCAATAGGAAAATTTTGGTCGTCTCCATAGCAACACAAGGATTCAAAAAAGCAGGAATAACCCAAGAACAAATTTGGAACACGGTTGTTTTGTTTCACCTCATTCGCCATATTCATCTGAACTTGTACCAACCGAATTTTGCAGTTTTCTATCACTGTTAAACATTTGAAAACATTCTTTAATAAATATCAGATTCAAGAATTTCATCGAAATTTGCTTTGTCTCATTAAAACCTGATGAATTTTGCTGAAAATGTATTGAAGAACTGCCGGAAATTGCAATGAGTCATTTCAATGGTGAATATATACTTGAAGAAAATGTAACTGTGCTTTATTTTATGAAGAATAAAGTTTGCAAACGAGAAGGGAAATTATTTGACTCAACCTAGCGAAACGATCATTGAAAATTAATATCTAAAACAAAAATGATATAATCTTTCATTAAGAAAATAATATTAAAATCTTTATCAAATCGAAAAACTACATAATACGCTTTGCTAATATGTCACCTAAATACTGGGCCGATCCATTTTGATTGCAAGAAAAAACTAAAGAAAAAGACATATCAGAGACACTGTTTTTATAAGAAAAAAGCATGCATAATAAGAAAGAAAAAAAGTAAAAATATTAACAGAGAAAATGATAACGTGATCAGGCGCTTAATTTGTTTTAAATCATTTCACCCCAAGCAAGGTGATAATGTCGCTAGTACGCAGTGCGTGGTACAGGAAGTGAATTCGAATGAAAATACTATAGTAAAGAAAAGGACAATCAAGGGGAACAGTTATCGGGAAGACAGAAGATAGCTACTGACGATGCATTTAAATCTTTGAAAATTGTAGGCGGCAGGGAAGCAAGAAACCGAAAGAGAGTTCCGCAGGCGAGAAGTGCGTGAAAAAAACCCTATTAGAACAATACTAACAGTTGCATCTGGCTTGTTCAACAGTAAAAAGGTGACACCTAGTTTCTAATCTGGTAGCGCGCTGAAATTCATGTAGTCGAAACACGAAGAAGAACACCTCATGAGAACTATTGCCATGAAAATATTTGTAGAAAAGACAGAGGGAATCACGTTCCGACGGTGAGAAAATGACTGAAGCCGAGGTTCCTGATAAGGATCGATTACATTACAGACACTTCTTTGGAAATTGTCAAGAATCTCGGAATATGTAGTAGAAGAATCAGACAAGATATGGCAGCAATATTCAATGCACGGACGAATGGTGGATTTGAAAATATCGCGAGATGGATTCTAACGAGGAGAATTGTCTCACACGTCGCAATTTCCTAGCAGTAGATATAGTAGTTGATTCAATATAACCATTTCACTTCATGTCAGTGGAGAACGAGAACCAAAGAAGATGCAAATTGTTTCTCTCCTTGAGTTTAGCATCAGCCATGCTGGCGTTATCTGTATTGATTAAATGAAAACAGTTTTGTTTTAAATGATGTAAAGAAGAGAGAAGAAAAATATAAAGGAATGGTAAATAGATCTGATGTCAAAGTTAAAGTATCTGACATCAACCAACAAGGGAGAATAAAAACTATTACTAAGTAGATTAGCCGGAAAGAAGAAGATTCGGTGGAGTAATGATTAGCGGCTCGGGTTGAGGAATCAGAGAGCCGAGTTCGAATTCCAGTCGAATCCATTACATTCGCAAACGTACTAATACCCTTGGGAAAAGTATGAATCCTCTTCTCCCTCCCAGCTATGGGTAAATAGCAGGGCGGACAGGGATGGCAACTGCTCTACCGTAGAAAGAAATGGCAACCTACTGCAGGGAAAAAGTCTGCCTCGTCAGTCATGTATCGAAAGATACATGATTGACTAAGCGTGTATCACGCATGGTACATAACTAACTGACTGAGGTTAGAGTGGTATTTTTTTTTCATATTTTCTCTTTTACTGATTAAATTTTCTCTTGTTAAGTCAAACATTTGGAATAAAGCATTTCTTATTTAGAATAAAGTGTTGTCGATTTCGAATCATTTCAGTTGTATTCTCTTCCCACGTTATGTAATAACTTCCATTCATAAGACAGATTGCGATATTTTCTTAACGTTGTTAAGCGCAAATATTTAACGAGGCGATAGGGGAATTTTCCCGGGTATCTTATAGTGGTGGAAATCAAAGGGAACGTATTCAATCATTAAATTAAGAATAATGACTCACCAGAAAATTCGAGGTATAGGAAAAACGTAAAATTTTCACGGGTTCTTCTACTAAAGAAAGAAAGGCGTTTTATTGCATTAGATTTTATTCATGTTGATTCTTCTACAGTTTTCTCCGCCATTACCAACTCGCGTCGTTCTCACCTCCCTCAAGTACGGACGCCTGATCAGATACCAGAATTCCTTGCGAGGAGTTGGAAATGACACTCGTCTTTATACCTTCAAGGGAAAAGAAAGAAATAAGTTACATATAAAATTTAAAATGAACAAGATGTTAGGGTAAATGAAAGATGGAAAGAAATAAGATTACCATTAACATTTTTGAAAAAGAAAGAAGTTAGGATAACTAAAAGAAAGGAAGTAATCCCTAAATAAATAATTTTCATTTAATGTTAAAGATAAACGAACAGAAAGAAGTTAACTATAAAATTTAAAAGAAAGAACGAAGAGTAAAAGTAAAAAACAGAAAGAAAGAAATTTACTTATAAAATTTAGGAGAAAGAAGTTAGGATGACTAGAAAGAAAGAATAGAGAATGAAAATAAAGAATGAAGAATTTAAAAATAAAATTAAAAATAAACGAAAAAAATGTGAGAATGAAAGAAAGAAAATCCAATAAATAGATGACTTGCCGCATGTTTGAAATATCTGTCTTTCGCACCGGTAACAGGGGTCGATATTCAAACCCCAGTAAGTGCAAGGATTTACAAAGCATATTTTCATGTTGTGCCTAGAATCCATATTTATGCCCAATTTTCACACCCCACGTTTTTTCCGTGATTAAAAGAATCTATGAGAGAAAAGAAGGAAATAATAATAATAATAATAATAATGATAATAATAAGGAGAATAATAATAATAATAATAATAATAATAATAATAATAATAATAATAATAATAATAATAAGAATAATAATAATAATAATAATAATAATAATAAGAAGAAGAAGAAGAAGAAGAAGCATAATAATAATAATAATAATAATAATAATAATAATAATAATAATCTGCTGACTGCAATGTATCTTTGAAGATATTCAAAAAGCTGTCAAAATACAAGGACCCTGAAATAGAAATCTCGAAAATGTGGCAAATGGGAACATCGACAATCCCTGTTGTAGTTGGAGCCATAGGACTGGTTGGAAAAGATTGCAGTAGATTAATTGAAGGGATACCTGGAAGTCCATGCCTCAAGGAGATACAAAAAATTGTTCTGACAAATACAGCCCACACTTTACGAAGGGCTTTATCTATGTAATTTTCTTTCTTTTTTTTTTGTCTGTGGAAAGTGTCATGATTCCATTTCTAACCTTAGGTCGCTGGGCGGGACCCGGAAAGAAATGTGTAAACGCCAGAAATCAAAGAAAATAAAATAATAATAATAATAATAATAATAATAATAATAATAATAATAATAATAATAATAATATATTAATAATAATAATAATAAGAAGAAGAAGAGATAGAATCGGCGCAGATGAAAAAAAAAAGGAAAAAAAAATAGAAAAAGAAACATGACTTAGAGGATGTTAACCACAAAAAGAAAAAAGGAAGGTCAAATGAAATGTGAAGAATGCGTGGATAAACACATAGAGGAAAGATGTAAGACGAAGAAGAAACACTAAAAAAAGAAGGATGTAAAAAAAATAAACGAGAAAAAAAATTACAGAAGGATGCGATTGAATCCAAAGACATTATGTATAAGCTTCTTGGCCCAGGAATTGAACTCAAAATTACTCTATTACCAAATTTATGGCTTAGTTAAAATGGGTCAAGTAATAACTGAGCTGTAACAATTAAGGACTAGCGATACCCCGAGACATGATCAGCGGAACTAGAAGAGTCTATCTTCTGGTTCAATTCGAAAGTACTTGAAGTTTAGTCGAATCGACAAACAACTGATGAAGTCTGTAGGTCACTGCGCCCGAAACGTTGTGATAATAATAATAAAAAAAGAAAAAAAAGAAAACAAAGAGTAGCACAATAGTCTTATTATAAATAATAGAAATAATAAAAATACGGTAATATTAAATAACCATAAAATACTTTTTCATCTATATTTTTTTCTTGAACTCCTTTCCTTTTCCTAAAATGCTTTGACAATTTGATAACCAAAAGTTCTGTTCGTCGCCATTTTCTGTTACATTTTAAGTTCTCGTTTTATCTCTTTCTTCCATTCTTTAAAAGGTGCATCTATTTCCTCCCACACACCAACGCTTACGAAAATACAATAAAAATAAAATAATCTGACTGTCAGTCTCCCCTTCCAGTCTGGTGATCTTCGCGTGTTTTCTCCTTCGCCAAACCCACACAGCCTACACAGCCTTTCCGAATTCTTTTTCTTCATTTCCGTGAGGTGATATTAAGCTTTATGTTTTATATCCACGCGAACGGCTTGTTAAACGTTAGTTCAAACAACAAGCTGAACCCTGAAATCAAACCCCGGCGAATTCTTCGCGACGTAATTAGACTGATCGAAAAAGTCACTGGTCCCATGCTTTTGCCACCAATTACTCGGCGCATGCTACAAGAAGGGACCAAAATTGGCCATTTTTGTCTTTTATTTGCTAGCGATTGTTATTCGCTTTACGGGTCGAGCGGGTCGGCTTATTAGTGATTGGAAGACACTACGTCGACGAGGCTAATTAAAATAATAAGAGAAAAGATAATAAAAAAACAAATATTGACACTGTCATTGAAGAGAGAGAAAAATAAACGACAACGAAGAAGAAGAAGAAAATAATAATAATAATAATAATAATAATAATAATAATAATAATAATAATAATAATATGAAAGATGTGGAATCAACGGTGAAAAATACTCTTGGAATCGTGGGAAGAATGGATCGATCATTTGATGGAGTAGGGCGAAAGATGGGAATGTTTTGGTTAAAAAATATAAAGACTTGTACAGTCGACTGCCGCTTCAGCTGATTTGACATGTATGCGTGTGCGTGTGTCTGTGTGGGAAGCAAAAGGGGAAAAAAAGAGGCAATGATGGAGGTAGAGAGAGTGAGCGAGTAAGTGAAGTGGAAACAGAGAGAAAAGGAGTGGGAGGGAGACAGAACGACAGAAATCAGAGAAAAGCGTGTATAATGTGTCGCGCCAACACATGTATGTCTGTGTATGCAGTTATGAGAAAGAAGATGAGACAAGTTAAATTTTTTTTTTAAAAAAAGGAGAAGAAAATTATCGAAGAAGCATTCATTCATGAATAACTAAATGGAGAAGTATAAATCAAATAAAACTGGTGTGGGGTGATAAAGTGCGTGTCTTAGTGAAACGGAATCATATTGACAAAAGAGACAGAGGGAGAGAGATCGGAAGAGAGAGAGAAAGAGGAGTATGGATGACTTAGAACATTGCGCATGCGCTGATATTTGCATGTGTTATAAGGAAGATGGTCGGGGTAGACACAAAATTTCGCAAACTTAAAGAATTAGACAAATATAGAAAAAAATATAAAGACTATCAAAGCCTACTGAAGATAGAGAGTAAGAAAAAATGGAGAGAAAGAGAAAATGAGTAAGAGAGAGTGAGCGTACATACATTAATTTGTGAGCGTCTTTATCAGCTACAGATAATATGATAAAATAAAATAAAAAGAGGAGCGTGCATGTAAGTAATTAAGTAAAACAAATAATGCTTAGGAGAAGAAAGAAAAAAGAAAAAGAGGGAGGGAGGGAGGAAGAAAGTAAGAGAGAAAGAAAGAAAAAACAGAAAGAGAAAAAGAAACAAGAAAAAGAAAAAGAAAGAAAGAGAGAGAAAGAAAGAAAAATGAACAAACAAGAATAAGAAAGAAACAAGAAATAGTTAGAAAGAAAAAAGAAAGAAAAAAAGAAAGAAAACTAAAGAAAAAACGAACGAAAGAAGAAGAAAAAAAAAAAAAGAATTCACTTGCACCAGCAGAAACAGTTTTTTTTCAGCACTTGTAAACATGGTTATCAACGTGACCCACTTTTCAAAATCATTATTTTTCATTGAAGAAATGATTTTGGTAAGTGGATCAAGCCGAAAACTTTTCAACACCCCCATATATGTCAGATCAAATGATTACAAATGTAAAAGGTATTGTATTAATAAAAACTGTTATACTTGAGGGCACTCCCAAAAGTTTTAACGTTCTTAATTGGATATTATCTTCGACAACTGATTTTATTATTTGCACAAAACATTACTTCCAAAGGCTTTCCTGGCAGCAGTTCGTCTTCAAGTGACCTTCTCTCCTGACGAAAATACGTTCCAGGGTCAAATTCAGTAAGAACTTGATGCTTGAATTCATGATTCTGATTTTCATTAGTGATCGTCAGTTGTTTCAATCTTTAATGCTTCTAAAATGTAAAGCAAAAGGAAAAATATTACTGAAAAATGCACTGGATATATATATATATATATATATATATATATATATATATATATATATATATATAAAAAGAACAGTAATATATATATATAATCCGGTGTTCTTATAGATATTTTTATTTTTACAAAAAAGTGCTCAATGTAAATTTACAGAGCATTAATATTATAAATTAATTGAGTTAAAATATGTTTCTTTTCGCTACACAGTTCTAACTATGTTTCAAAAATGGAAGCTGAAAATTAAATTCGAAGCTTTCAGCTTCCATTTTTGAAACATTGTTAGAACTGTGTAGCGAAAAAATATTTTGAATCAATTAATTTATTATATATATATATATATATATATATATACACACACACACACACACACATATATATATATATATATATATATATATATATATATATATATATATATATATATATATATATATATATATATATGTATATATATATATAACCGTTTCACCCTGAGGAATCAACAAAGACTTTAACACGGAGGTGATTACTGAATGTGGAAAAAATTAAGGCAAACATTATGAAGGAGCGAGAACAATAAAAGGACAGAAGATAACGATTGACATTTCATTTAACTTTTAAAAATCAAACTAGACTGGAAATCAAGAAGCCGGAAGAGATTTCCAAAAGCGAGAAAAGAAATAGTTAGCTTAGAAGTTATGGTTACATCTTTACCATTTCAGCTGTAAAATGCTGAGGTCTTGCCATCAACCTAGTACAGTGCTTCAATTCATAGAGTGTTACAACTGCACATCTTTATTTTTAACTTTCAATTAATATGTTTATTCCAACTTGATAAAAGAATCAGAGACTGGTTGTAATTAGTTAAATAAAGGTTTTTTCTTCATGAATATATAGTTTAATTAGGACTTGTTGATTATCTGAAAAATGAGAAAAATCTTTTTAAATATTGCTGTAGGTGTTCACTTACTTTTGAATATATATATATATATATATATATATATATATATATATATATATATATATATATACGCAAAAGTAAGTGAAGACATATGGTAATATTTAAAAAGATATATATATATATGTATATGTATATCAAAATTCAAAAATCATTATATATATATATATATATATATGTAAAGAGAGAGAGAGAGAGAGAGAGAGAGAGAGAGAAAGAGAGCATATCGTAGACCTAAGAACTTAGGAAATCATAGGTAGTAACCACATTTCAGGGGACAAGGTAATCCGTAATAAACCAACAACAAAGACAATATGATTTTCCCAACCATGTAACAACAAAAGAAGCTTATGCTACAACCACATTAAACATATAAATTCTTTCACGAGCTCAGTCACTAAATCTATTTTCAAAATCTATCACGACTCTAACTGTAGAAGTCATAACATCATTTACCTCCTAGAATGCACACTATGCCAGAAACAATATGTAATGAAAATCTGAATGGCCCTTTCACTACAGAATTAACAATTATCGTAAACGAATTATGTCGACTCCCCATGAAAGATAGAACAACATTTTCCCCTGGAAAAACACGATTTTAAAACCCATGCCGAATTCACTATAACTGAGAGAATATAAAAGTCCAGAGCAGATAACATTAGAAAGATTTTAGAGTTCCATGAAAATAAGTGCATAGAACGTTTAAAAACGCATTATCCAGCCGGGCTTAACCATAAATTTAACAATATAGATAGTATTAATATGTAACACTACAAATCAAAACCTACCCACATTTCTCACCCACACAAGACAGACATGCTTACGGAAGTGTTGAGGCCTCACACTTATACACACACCCACACGAATATACACACTTACACACATCATACTCACTCCCTCCCTAATGAGCCAAATAACACACACACACACACACTTGACAGAGACGCATCCCCTTTCTAGGAACCAATAAAACTGCCAAAATAACCAAGGGAATTCAAAACAGCATTAATCCATCCAGCTCTTATCTCAAATAACAACTTAAAAGAGACTGTTTGACCAACACAAAGACTGACCGAAATTCGCGTTAAAAAACAAAAAACAAAAAAACAAATGAAAACTACAGACAAAAGTTCATTTTCTCCACCAAGACATTCATTTCTGTAGTTCACTGCTACCAGCAAGCAGAAAATTATTTTTCTCCTGATGATGGCCATGTTGGTCGAAACTAGTCGAGGAATCTAAATGACATAATAATAAAAAACGAAGGAATATTAATATACAACCCAGTGTGTCTGAAGATTTTAATTCTTTAATATTTTTATTGTTCAATATATATATATATATATATATATATATCATAATTCATTATATATATATGCATATATATCAAAATTAATTATATATATATATATATATATATATTAAAATTCATTATATATATATATATATATATATATATATATATATATACAAGGACAAAAGATGAACGACGATATTCAAGAAGACAGATGCTGAATTTTGGATATATATATATATATATATATATATATATATATATATATATATACATATATATATATATATATATATATGTATATATATATTAGAGAAGCATATAAATGGAAGGGTGTTCCACAGGCGAGAAGTACGAAAAAAGAAACTGTTGGTGTAGAAGTGGCGGTTGCATTTATTTATTTAATTATTTCAACAGTAAACGGATGGGACCTAGATGTCAATCTAGTAGCACGTTTAAATTCATGTAGTCAGCACACCAGTAAAAAAAACAAACTCGTCAGCGTAGTTACCATATTTGTAGAAAGGACAGAGAGAAGCCACTCAACGTTGGTAAGAAATTGACTGAAGTCGAGATGTCAAGTCAAGATCAATTACATTACAGATCCTTCTTTGGATTTTGTCAAGACCCTCATATATATGCGTGCGTGTGTGTGTGTGTTTCTGTGTGTGTGTTTGTGTGTATGTGTGTGTGTGTGTGTGAAAAACGAAAGGAAAACTTATTTTAACCGATGCATTTCATCTTCTGGGGGACTTTATTAAGGCAAATGCACGGATGATATTTGGTAACAAGTATTTATATACAAAATCAAAAATGTTAATTTTTTTCCAAAATTTGATAATATGAATATAGCGTCGATATAGCGTGCGTAAATAGAGAGGGTGCTTGGTGGACATCATAAGACAAATACTAGTATATATGACCAAAATACTCTACAGTACCCAGTGAAAGGAAAGACTCAAAACGGTAGAAGTTATTATTATACAAATAAAAAACAGTCCACATTAACTAAAACATCATCCATCACAGGGGAATAGATCTTGAACTGCATATGTTATAATCAATATTTTTTCAGTATTATAATAATAAGAAATAAAAATATAATAAAATAAAAATAAAAAATTTAAATTAAATTACTAAATAAATAAATCGTTTTCTTTTTTGTGCGGCCTCGTTCACAATAGCTGCTACACATGACGTCACGCTAGACCATTTCAAACATCCAATAACAGGATGCAGGCAAAGGAAATCTACTTCGGTTCTTTATAATGGCTGCAAAAGTCGAAAATACTTGACGAAATATAAGAAAATATTCACAAACAGACCTTGTCGGTTATTTTTAATCAAACTTATTTGAATGAATACTTGATACCTTATATATATATATATATATATATATATATATATATATATATATAAGATAATCCTACAGGTTTCACCTAAACGGATCTTCAGGGTAATGCTGGTAAGCCAGCATTACCCTGAAGATCAGTTTAGGTGAAACATAGGTAGGTTTGTCTCGCTCCTTAGGATTATCTTGACTTTTGGTCTACTTAGCACTTTACATAGTTGTTTTTTTACTCGTTTTGTTTTTTTTTTCTTTGGACTTGGAGCTTGAACACTGGACGATTGTTTTCGCTTTGTTTTAATGTACTGGGATCATTCTTTCTTTTATTCCGTATTTTTCCTCGGGTACCGATTTGTTCTACTGCAAATTGAGCTATCCGAGGTTTTTCCAAACGAGTACCACCATATATATATATATATATATATATATATATATATGCAATTCTTATATATATTTATATATATTATTTATATATTATTTAGTAATTCGTCGAGCCTAGAATAATCCTCAACGGAATGTAGAAGGCACTGGACGGCCGTTTCGTCCTACCTTGCCGGACCGTTTCGATACAACGCAAACGTCATACCAACTATACCACGGGCCTTGGTGAAGAAGAAGACACAAACTAGACTCGATATAGCGCCGCTACTCACTCAGTTCCGCAGCGATATTCGTCCAAGTATTCAGATAACCTCGAAACAGTGCCCCAAGTGCCACTACTGCTTTTTGACTCTTAGCCTCTCCATCGCAGAGCATTTGCTGAGTCTAGCAAGGATATACAAGTGATATCATCGATAGAGCTAACATATATATTGACAGAGTTTGTCTGCCGATCGCAAATGGCGTGAAACGCAGGGTCACAAACTCATATCAACGCAACTAAATATATATATATATATATATATATATATATATATATATATATATCCCTAAAATTATGCCGTCCTGTGCATTAATTTCTGGTGTTCCCATGTCCACCCTGACCTGGGGTGGTAGTACCTGTTAGGGTCCCAGTTAGGTGCAAATAGTTAACTTCCAAACTGGGGACAAAACACCGTGAAAGTATAAAAATAGGTTTTAATACCAGCGATACGTTTTTGTAAAAAAATTACCAGCAATAAATTTCTGAAGAAAAATTATTACCAGCAATATATTTTTGGAGAAAAAATATTACCAGCAATACATTTTTGTAAAAAAAAATATTAGAGCAATAAAAATCTTGTCGGCAGTAAATAACCCATTGAGATTGATATGCCGTAAAACAAACCAAACCAATATATACTGGGATAGATAGATAGATAGATAGATAGATAGATAGATAGATAGATAGATAGATAGATAAAAAAAATATTAGCATCGATAAAAATCTTGTCGGCATTAAATAACCTATTGAGGTTGATATGCCTTAAACCAAACCAAACCAAACCAAACCAATATTATGCTATTTCATGGATAATAAAGAAAATAACCCTGTGGAAAGTCATGATCACCTACGTCCTGAAGATGAATAACATAAAAATAGCATAAACATATTGAGATCAAACGTATTTCTAAAACATTAATAATATTAATAAAGACTTAACCCCTGAGTGTTGTAAGGGAATTACATGTACTGTAGCCGTAGTCATCTCGAAGCTGGTTTGAATTCACCTAGACTAGTTGCCAAACAAACCTATAAGACCAAGTCTGTCCTGCCACTTGACCATAGATGGGGAAAATAGATGGCTTCATACCTTTCACATATTTACATTTATACCTTTTTTGCGCGTAAGATAATGCAACTATCGGATATATCTAGTTTATCGTCATACCCAGGACGGATCGCCAACGTCCCGAATGAACAGAGTACATAGCAGAAGAATGTAAAATTACGAATAAAAATAAATAAATATCACCGTGAAAGAAAAGAAATAATAATACGAAGAAAGGGTTATTAATCAGTACGTCGCTACTGAATGGGACACAAGGTCAGTTTAAAATGGGAAAAATAATACGAAGAAATGTAATTACACTATATCAAAAGCAACAATAATGAAAGGATAAAATATTAAAAAAAAATAGTGACTATGACTGCCTTCGTATTTTTTATGGAAGGGCATCTAAGCGCCTTATACCATTAACAAAAAGAGATAACAGGGAAAAAACGCAGTTTGATGGTTTAAAGACCATCAGCGCTGGATCTTGCTGTTTTGCGCATTTGTGAGTGAGCATGCGCATTGTGATGGATCAAACTGAATGCATTAACTCTGGCGATGACCAGAGGCTCATCTTCAATAAGCGAGGCTAATTTGAAACTGAAATTTGAACCTTGAACTTTTCTTTGCAAGACTCGCTTTTACAGTCTTTCATTATTTGCTCTTCAAATAATTTGTGCGGAGGAGTATTCCCGTGCTGGTTAGATATGCGTGTATTAATATGCATGTTGCTGACCGCGCCTATAAAAATCCACTAGTCCATTCGGGCATATATAGTTATGAGAATACGATAATGATTAGTGGGGAACTTTATGAATGTAGATAAATCAAAGTAGTACTTCGCTGTTTCTCTGTTGAATTAGGGAAAGAGAGAAGCCCTTTAGTTAGGATGGAGGCACACAACAAAAATGAATGTATATTAAAAAACAAGTCTGTTTATCGTTTTACTTATTGTTATAGCAAAATGGGAAGTAATTTTCATTCGTCAGCATCAAATGCGAACGTCCATAATTTTAAATTACAGGAGCCAACAACAAAAGATTAATTTACATTTTCTTTTATTCTACAGAAAGTGCCAACAGTTATTTTTGTATTGCCTACCACGAAAACGAAAAGTCTAATGCTAACCTAAAGAGAAATAATGATTTGAATTCGTAATTCCTAGTCGTTAAGAAAATTTGTGGTGACCAAGGAAGAACCCCCAAAATTCTGTGCCCGATATGAGAATTTTTTTCCCTAATTCAGACCATTGACTGCATTAACGTTTTCCAAAGCAACGCTGAAAGACTTCATTGATTTTAGAGTCCGAATAAAAAGATACATAAGCCTGAAAATTATTGAAAAATAATTTTTAAAATAAATTTGATGTAAAAATTCAACACTAAAATAACATCACCAACTGAGTTTAGTTCTTCTTTTTATCTACCATGTCCTTTCAGGACGTAGGCGATCATGGCTCTCCACCTCTCCCTATCCCTTGCAACTCTCAACAAGTTCCGTCCCTCTGCTTCTTCCCCTAGACCACGTTCTGTTATCCAATTGCTTTAAGTCCGCCAGGTATATCACGCGTTGCTTTCCCTTGTCTCTCTTTCCCTCTATTCGATCCGTGAGTATTAGATTCTCCAGGCCCTCTTTCCTCATTATGTAGCCCAGAAACATCTGTTCTCTCTTCTTGATATTAAGTATAAGCCTTCTCCTTGTTTGAAACCTCTCTTAGAAGAGGAAGAAATGAAGAAATCAACTTAATCATTGTCTTTTAAAATTCCATACTTTAAGATTACATGCAGGTAAAATGATCAGCTCTCCCTACCAGACTCCTCACGCTATCTTCTATCTGTATAAGAGTCAGATCAGTCCGAAAATAGAGTACTGTTGCCATATTTATGCGGGAGCTGTCCAGTCCTCACTTTCCAGTCTCGATAGAGCCTTTGAAAAAATTTTTTTACCCTCTAATGTCTCTCTCACAGGCGGCATGTGGCGAGTTTCTCAAAGTTCTATCTCTACTTCCATGGAAAGTATTCGGACGAACTCTATTCCTTGGTTCCTTCTCAGCTAGGACCCGCAATACCACTTACATGGTATCAATCCACCTACATTCCTTCGTTGTATTCCATCGGCGAGAAGTAAGTTCCATTCAAACAGCTTCTCGTGAACCACTGTCCTGTGGAAGAGACCCTCAAGAGGATGTTTCCCTGATTACTGCAATTTTTTACTTATTCATAATGCATATATATATATATATATATTAATAATAATAATAATAATAATAATAATAATAATAATAATAATATATATATATATATATATATATATATATATATATAATAAAGAAACAATTTATACAAAGAATTAAATAGTTAATGCGATTAATGGCGAAATCACTTTGATAATAGAACTTAATAGACATTAACTTACTATCAATTGTTTGAATAATAAGATACTTGTATTCGAGTTGTCAGAAGGAAGACATATAACAAGAACTTTCGACAGTTTCAAATTGTCATCTTCAAGGCACAACTTTTTTTTTTATATAGGCACAGACTAAGATGAACGATCTGTAGAAACGAAATATGATTTTTAAATCATGCTATTTATTGAGAGTTGAATATGTTTTGGAGCGTGCCGTGATCCAGTGAGAATTTTAGAGCTAGTTAATGTCTCATTAAGTTCTGTTAGTGAAGTGATTTCGCAATTAATCACATTAACATTGCTATTTAATTCTTTCTATAAATTGTTTCTGTATGAAATAAAATATTAGCTGCACTTTCTAATATATATATATATATATATATATATATATATATATATATATATATATATATATATATATCATCCAAAGACAGAATTTTGGGCTGTATCAATGCTCATCAATGTAGCTAGACATTCGATTGCCTTAAGCCAGAATCGAAACCTGATTGATGCCAAATCAGTCGGAGATTTTACCCCTGAGCTATCAGCGCCCGGTCGAGAAGAAAGCGCATTCTTACTTAGCTGTTCTTCGAATAAACACGCTAATGACCGAGAAGGTTCAATATATGTAAGATCTTTGCAGTATTAGCAATAGTAGTCATTGTTTACAAATTCGCGCTTTCTCCCCAGAGTTCTCAGCTGAAATTAAATTATTCCGGCGGCGTATATATATATATATATATATATATATATATATATATATATATATATATATATATGTCTGCTCTTGTCTGCCCTTATGGCGACAAATATATTTTATCTATACATATGCATTATTGCTTTTGTATTTAGTTGGCGTGTGAGAGCGCTATAAATTTTGGAGGTAAGTTTTATATTTTCGGCTACTCCAATAAAAAACAAGATTATAATTCGAACTGGGTTCTCCGATTTCTCATTCACAACCAAATATTTTTGGGATGAGTCTATATATATATATATATATATATATATATATATATATATATATATATATATGCAGAGTGAGAGAGAGAGAGAGAGAGAGAGAGAAAGAGAGAAAGAGAGAGGGAGCATTAGCTACACATTCAAACTAACACAACATTGCTTCTAAAGATCACGTTTCTTACTCTCCCTCCCTCCCTCCTTCTGTAGATGAAGTTGTTTTAATGTTTTTCTGGAAGACTATGATGCGCCCAGAAAGTGATTTTATTGAAGTCAAAACTCAGTAGTGTGGATTACATTTTTACTGAGATTGATTTGGCGAGAGTAATTTGAATGCTGCAGAAATATTTGATCTTTGACCTCAGAGAGAGAGAGAGAGAGAGAGAGAGAGAGAGGGTGGGGTTGGCGGAGAAGAGCCAGAAAGAAAATATAATGATGTAGGGAGGAGGGTAATAAAGAGAATAGAAAGATATAAAATAAAGAGGAGAGGAGAGAAAGCGAGAAAGAAGAAGCAGGACAGAGTAATCAGGTGGGATCAAGAGAGATAATACACGTTTTACTCTGCTTTTATTATTACGACTATTAAAAACCTTGGGTCTTTTGACTCATTGATTTTTTTTTAAAACATTAACGCTATCAAGTTATCTTGATTAGCAAGGGATTATGCCAATCTTTTCTAGAAAATCGAATAACAGAACAAAAAGGCAAGATAAAAAGAAATAGGCACTATCATTGTTTTTTTAAAAGATAATTATTATCCCTACATGAAATATAAAAAAAAAAAATCCCAAAACAACATTTTATCTCGTTTTGATCCTGATTTTCTCATAATGAGCAAATTCTGCATGGACGTACTTTATATATATATATATATATATATATATATATATATATATATATATATATATATATATATATATATATATATATATATATATAATGTACACACACCACACATACACACACGCATATATATATATATAAAATAGATATTACATAATCGTATTTCAGTATAACTTCGGGAAAATATCAATTTAACTTTTACTGTTATCTTATTGCATTTCGAAAATTAGTACGCCGCTAGGGTAATATTGCACTTTCGTGACGTTTTACACCCCTCTCTCTCAGTGTCTCTTTATCTATATATCTACCTATCAATATATATATATATATATATATATATATATATATATATATATATATGTGCAAGGGAATTCTATCAAAATGTGGAAAAGTCACGCGTTTCGTCATACAACGATTTATAAAACGTTTTCATATATATATATATATATATATATATATATATATATATATATATATATATATATATATATACCGATGTTTAGTCTATTTTTCCCACTATATATAAGATTGGCTCCGAATCCATTGATAAAAGAAACGCGTTACGCAGGATTTTTCGCCGATTTTGGTCGTCTGGTATAAATTTATCTAATTTACATACATGCATACATAAAGATTATTTCTAGTTTGGGACGTGTATCAGTAGATATCCCTGCTTTTTTTACTTTTTTTTACGAAATGTGTCTACCTATCCTTCCTCATCCACCCGGAATTCAATCTATATGAAGAATACTGATGATACCGTGGGCCCAACAGGTAAGAAAACAGAAACAAAAAGAGCATTTATAGTTCAAATCAAGAAGAAGCAGTTAAAACTTCTAGGACACATAATGAGGAAAGAGGCCATGGAAATGTTGTTACTCACAAGACCAAAGGGAGCTAGAGGAAATAAGTATCTAATATAATAACGCTTAAGCAATATAAATCTCTGTTGAAAAATAAATTCATTAATTCTTAATATATATATATATATATATATATATATATATATATATATATATATATATATATATATAAAGAATTAATGAGTTTATATATATATATATATATATATATAAACTTTGGAAAGTATATAAAAGAAAAATAAATCTCTCTCTCTCTCTCTCTCTCTCTCTATATATATATATATATATATATATATATATATATATGTGTGTGTGGCAGTAAAAGGGAATGTCGGTAACTTTCAACAGCAACAAAAAAGTTTCGGAAAGAAATTTACATTCATATTAAAGCCATAAAAGTTAGCAGACTAATTTAAATCATCTTTTTTAATAAAAAAATATATATATAAATTTCAAACAAGTGTACTATTAACAATCAATTAATGCTTAATATTTCCTCTGTAGAAACGGTTAATCTCACGATTACCATTGTCATTACTATATACTGACTAGCATATATTTAGAAAAAGAAATAAAAATTTCTTCGGAGTATTATATGCGATGTGAAATACACCGCAACTGCCAACACTTATGCCGTAGCTTAACTCCATAATACCGAAAGATTAAGTGTAAACAGTGCGGTCTCACAAACCATCAGATATACCAGTTCAGATTCTGTTAAATCCGGAAGACGTCAATGGCTAAGTCCAGTTTGACTGTTCCGACGATACGGCTGCAGTACATGATATCTGGAGTTACGTCATATGTACATATCAGTATCATAGGATATTAAACAATAAAAGGATTTGCCGTGATTCAAAACGACGAAGATTTTGTACTCATTATCAACAGAGAACTAGCTGATCACCTCACGAAAAAAAATATTCGGAGCGACAAACAGTATGGGCTACACATCTTTGTTTCCATTGCTGATTTTTTAACTCACATTATCCACACAATCAGTGAAACGCTCTATATAAGCTTCGTCAGACTTTTGACAAAGTGTAACATGACAACTTTATGCACAAACTTCTGTTTATGGACGCTCTTCTAGAAAATGATGATTACCAGGGCATTATAGCTGATCTTTCATCTGATCTGGCTCTTACACCACATTAGGAGGAAAAAAGCTTGGAGCTTTCAATACCTCAAAAATACCTATATATAGTTTCATCGTCATCGATCAGACTCTGAATTTCCTGCAGCCACAATGAACGGTTGAATTCTTAATGAGACTCGATGCTTCAAACGTATAGTTGTTGATATAATATTATTAATATTAATATCAACTCAAGCACAGTGGTGGGGGTACATCCTCCCAGACATTACCTATCCTTCGGTTGAGGACTAATGTCATTACCCGGCGCCTGAGGCTTCCCCCGAAGTGGGAGTGCTGAGAGGGCTTTAACAATCTTTGCACGACTTTCCTGCAATCCCGCATTAAACTCAAGCCTTGTATCAAATTTCTGTTGTGACATGGGCGCGAGTATACGTACCCACTTTATTAGACATGATGATGCTTTGGAATTACTTGGGAAGATTGTAGTGTCGAGCCACCAGAAAAGTTGAAGTTATAATTACACGTTTCCAACCTTCTATAGAATATAAAATCCTATATTTTAAAACCAATAGTTGAAACACAAACAAGAAAGAAACGGCAACACATATATAGGATCAGAATCACTAAAACAAAAACTTTTGTACAAATCAGTAAAAGAAATAGGATCCAAAATTAGGATCCAAAAATTTTAGAAAACTACCTAATATTATTACAGTACATCCACATGCTGTGTTTCTGACTACGTTTTTACATTTAACCTCAAAATGATCATTCACGTAATCAGGATAACTATATATACACTGAATTCGGGAGCAATAAAAGCATACACAGCAAAGACCCAGTCAGCAGTTGGACGTGGATCACCCATCGATGACAAGCGGTTGAATCTGTAAACACCCAGCCAGAATTCTTTTGTTACCATGACGACACCCCAGTCAGCGACGACTACACACAATCCAAAGGAATATTCACAAAACTCAAAGAAATATTCATAGCCGCGGAAAAAAGTAAGTATGATCATCTATCTCTATGTCCATTTCCTTTTCGAAGCACCATAATCAGATTTCACGTATTAACACTCACACACACATACGGTTTTACTAATTTCGAAGAGAAAATAATGACATAATCAAGATGTTGAATGTCCACGTTATTTCAAATAAAAGGTTAGGAAGGAAACCTCTATCAATGCTGGAAAGAGCGATGACCGCTACGAGATATGAGGAACTTATTTCCCTGAAAAATTGTTTTAAGAGAAAGATTTTATAAATATCATCTGTCAGCAGACTGCTCGGTAAATGAATAGCAAATATTTCCTTGTAGGGAAACGGCTAATATCACTATGACTATTAAAATTTACGAATTTAAACTGGGGTACAATATTATTATCATTTCAGTATAATCAACTGATACGAACAGAGAGAGTAAAACAATTGAAAGAAGAGTTAGAAAGGGAAATTCTGCGACTAGTACGAACAGAAAAGACGGGCTGATGAGCACAGATCTAGAATTTATTGTACGAGCTGCAGTAACATAAAAATATGCGCAAGAAATTTCCATTTCATAAGACAGTTTTCTTCTCCTCAATGGATCTTTAAAAACAAAAAGCTAAAGTATTCTTCTCTTTCTTTACTTTCGCTCGGCGCATCGGCACAAGGTTAAAAAACCCAAAAAAAAAACCCCAAAAAACAAACAAACAAGATATAATAAAGAAAGGAAAACATTTGACAGAAAGCGATGGTAATTATTAGGGTTCATGTCCGTTTATGTGCCTCGCGTCAGGCCTGATGCTTTTGTACATTAAAGGTGTCAGGTTTTGTGAAGGAGGCGAGAGATTTATTATGGTTGGCGTGTTCAGGTTCTCTGACAGAAAAGTGTGGGTGGTCACACTCAATATGGCCGACCGATAATAAACGCTTCAAAATCAGTGGCGAAGGATCGCTGACATACAAAGCAAAGGTTGAAGGCGCATAAAAACAAGCGAGGAGTCGCACACATCCAGCAGATGCGCCATTCACACGAGTCTCTCGATGTTCTTGTGAGTTTGGGGAAGGTTTATGTTTACATTGTGGAATTGTTATATATTTGCTTTGCTTTCTTCCGCTTTTTTCCCCACTCAAAATGCCTATTTTGCTTTCAAATTTTTATTTTTTTTATAACTTTCTTCCTCGATTTCACTGTATTTGTGTAAAATTCCAGTCTTCCATTCTGCCTTCTGTATATTTTTTCTTTCTTTCTTTCTTTCTTTCTTTCTTTCTTTCTTTCTTTCTTTCTTCGAATTTGTCCTCTTTCATTCTTTTGTTCTACTCTCTCTGCTATTTTTGTCATTCACTGTCTTTTGTTGTCCTTTCTAATTTCTTTCTTTCTCTTTTTTTGTTATTTACCTTAACTCATACATTAATCAAAATTACTATGGAAAAAAAGATGATTACTTTGTTTAACGCCTAATAAAACCCAAACAAGTTATTACGAAAATTGTGGTACTCGAAGAATACAAACATCGTCTCGAAGAAGCTACTTAAAAACAAAGTATGAAACATAGAGTAGCGGAATGCTGGCCGAGAGGCTTTAGATCAGTGGTTTTCAAACTTTTTTTTTTCTCAATGCAGACTTTTCACCATATTCGCCTTTCCGAAATTGTCTGTCTTAAAATGCATACCAAATAATATCATATTGAAACTCTTCATTCTTTTCCATATTAGCATATATACATTTACATAGATTATTTTTTATAGAGGATTTTTTTTGTGTTAATGATGGGTTTCAAATTCTATAAATAAATAAATAAAAAAAACAAGAAAATTTAAAAGATTTTGCCCTCCCCTAGAAACCATAAAATTTTCCCCGGGAGGAATCCCCCATCTAGTTGAGAAACCGAGCTTTAGGCTTTATTCAAAAAGTACATATGTGCTATCAGTCAGCTGTTAATCGGCAAAATGTATTTTATCCAGCTAATTCTGTCACTTGTGAACCGTAATGAATGTTTAAAAAGATTAGATTAGTACGACACAAGGCCGGAATTGGTGAGCACCTAGTAGGTATCGAAACAACTACAGAATATTTGCTATCTAGTCTTTCCCGATATCAATGAAATCTGTCAGCATTTAAAGAATGCTTTTAATGAAGAAAGATGAATATAGTTTTCAGTATACTTCATTCAGGAAAGGAAAATAAAACCACACTAGTGGAAGGCTTAGTAAAAGCATACACGATTATCACAAGCGAATTAACCATCACCCCATCTTTTTAATCATCACATTTTGCAAAATACGATGTTCACTATAACACATGGTCAAGTAATAAAAATGAGATAAAGGCAAAAAATTATTTTTTGTGAAACAGACCTTCGTGTCAATGCTAATTCGAATATTACATTCTTAACTTCGTCATGTCTAAGTTCGATCGTTATCTATCCTACATATCCTCACCATCTTTATATCTACTTCTATTACTTTCATATCATCCACCTCATTCAGTAACTCTTTACTTGGAGTGACTCTTGCGCCTGGTTTGAATTATAAAAAAAAAAAAAACGTAGTTAGGCCTGCTAATAAAACCAGCTTTTGAAGTCATTCATTTGTTGGTTGATTTTGTTTAGCGGCATATCAACACCTCTATAGGTTCACTATTTACATTGTTCGGACTATCATCCTCATCTTTGTTGCCATATTTATTGTTGTACACTGTGGCCTTCTTCAAGTGGTTGGAATGTCGAACTGAACCCTTTATTTCGCTCGCTGGGGTAGACTGTTCTAGTTCCACGTGCCATGTTGATAGATGTCAGTTATCAGTTATCTCCTCTTAATTCCCCTCTCCAAGTTCTCCTAACCGTGCCGTAACCAGGTATTGAACTTACACTTTTGGGGTCCTGTCACTGGATCTAACTAAGGCATTCATCCACTGTGCCATGTGTCCTTGAGGAAACGTTGTGATAAATATGGCAACAAAGATGAGGTTTGGTTTGGTTTATTTTGTTTTACGGCATATCAACTTCAATGGGTTATTTAATGCCGGCAACATTTTAGGATATATTCGTATGAATAGAATATGTACTCTTTAGTTTAGATTGATTTGGTTTATTTTGTTTTACGGCATATCAGCCTCAATGGGTTATTTAATACCGACAGTATTTTTAGGATAGATTCGTATGAATAGAATATGTATTCTTTGGTTTAGTTTGGTTTGGTTTATTTTGTTTTACGGCATATCAACCTCAGTGGGTTATTTAATGCTGACAAGATTTTTTTTGTTTTGTCAGAAATCTGTCTCTGGTAATATTTTCCCTACAAAATTATATTTCTGGTAATAATTTTTTTTCAAAAAGTATTACTGGTAATAGTTAACTATTTGCCCATAGCTGGGACCCTAACAGGTGCTACCACACAGCAATTAAGAGGTGGTTCCACGCTCCTCAAAACCTCCTGATCAGAGGCTTTGCTGTTGGACATAGTTTATCGTCTTACCCAGGACGCGGATGTAGTTTAACGTCTTACGCAGGACGTCAAAAATGAGGATGATAGTTTGAACAATGTAAATAGTGTACATAATACCTCATCTCAGAAATATAAACAGATACCTCTATAGCTTATTTAATGCCGAAATCTAAATATTTTTAACATAGTTTTATAGCTTGAAATAAATATATTTTGAACGAAATTGTATGTCTTAAATTACAGAGAATGTATTGTTGGCATTGTTTATATAAAAACGTATTGCTGGTATTTTTATTATAAAATGTATTTTTATACTTTCACAGTGTGTTGTAGCATACCTACGGACGATAATGGGTATGTAACCATTCACACAAATACAGTAGTAAATACTGTATGTTGGTCTGCAGTTAAAAATTCATTGTGGAATTCACTTGACTCCCTTCTAGCAGTTGACAACTCCTACACGCCGCTGGCGAATCTTATATGTTTTGTTCTTGTCCTAAGTATTATCGTTCATTACTAACCTTCGTTTGATTATTGTATTAAGTAACCTTCCCTAGGTTACAATAGAATGTTTTGTTTATGGGGGTTCATTATTTGCCCATATCTTGAACTCTAACAGGTGCTATCACTCCGGATCAGGGTAGACCTGGGAACAACAGCAATGAGGAAATGGTAACTATGCTCCTCAAGACCTCCAATCTCCGGATCAGAGGGCTTGCTGCCGGATGTCGTTTATCGTCATAACCAGGACAATAATCTTTTGGGACTTGGACTTGAACAATAGGCTTTTGTACAAATTAGAAACACATATCAAATTCAGCAAAGAGGTAGGTTTATATTAAGCATTTTTTAGTATAAAACAGCCACAAGCATGAGACGATTATATATATATATATATATATATAAAAAACAACTATAATAGTTTGTGAGATCAACTTGCAGAAAAATTCCCAGTTCTTTTCCAAAACATAAAATAAATATAATGGTGAATGGAAAAAATCAGTATTCTGATATTCGCTTATTGAAATATTGATTTTAGGAAGTGTGTCTGGCCGAGTACATTCCACCTTCACCTGCTCAAAGATGTGGTTAACTTCTGTAAACTCCCTTGTGGATTTCGGGGTCACAACCTCGCCACGCTCGACGTTGCTGTTTTCTCCAAAGAGAGATGACTCATTGATATATTCCTAAATGAAAATTAATGTCCATTGTACATTTTGGCATTCTCCTTATTCTAGGAAACCAACATGGCGCTTTTCCTGTTCAGCCATGGAGATCTCTTCAGTAACCAAGGTTCAATTACAGCACTTAAATTACTGAAATTAACTATCTGGCAATATACAGACCTATCTGCTGTATTTTGGTTTGTAGTTTGTACTTATCTCTCTCCATATGTGCGCACCTATCTATCTATCTATCTATCTATCTATCTATCTATCTATCTATCTATCTATCTATCTATCTATCTATTGTGACGTACGGTGGCCGTAAATAATTAAGTATAACTCCAGATTTGAATGTTAAGGTAAAACAGTATTTAATTACAAACGCAAAAATAAATAAAATAAATTTATATTAAATACTTAACAAGAACAAAGAAGTAAAAGTCAACCAAAAATAATTTAACCATTTCTGTGAATACCTTGTTAGTAGTGTGGCTCGGTTTAATGTCGGGTAAATCCTAAATCAAAACCCAAATCATCGGCTCAAAATAATTCAGATTAATTCGACTGGATAGTTCCACTCAAGAGTTACTCAATAATCACATAATAATCACTACACTGACTGTAGTGACATATTGTCGACATATTTTAGATTATTTAAGTATAGGTTTGATAAACGTTTGTTATGTAATATAGTATTTGATGTGATAGATAGATGGTCAGAGATTTATCAGAATACCCTCGAAGTATTTCCTACGTAGAGAAACACAGTATACAAGAAAAGAAATATAGTGTAGTCCGAAACATATACATTTTTCCAAATTGTAAAACGATCTTTTTCTTCTTCTATATGCCATCTCTCTTGAGAACGTTGGCGATCATGGGTCTCCTGCATTTCCTGTCATTTGTCGCTCTTTATAAATCTCTGTTCCTTTTCCGTCAATATGTACTGTCAATATCAACGTTTTTTTAAGTATTATTTTTTTCATTATGTCTTTTTTCTGATGCTAAGTACAAATGTTCTTTCTGCTTCCATTTTCTCTAAAACTTCGTCGTTGTTCGCATGTTCAGTCCATGGTATTCTCAACATGTTTTTGCAGAAACATATTGCTTCACGTTTTTCTTCATCTGTGATGGGATTGTTGAATATGCACTCTCAGATAGGAGGACTGATATTACATAACAGTTAAATATTCGTCTCTTTGTTTCTAACGAAATTTTCCTGTTTCTTAATACTTTGCTGAAAAAATCATTGGGTAAGATATGAATCCACCGCGTCTCCATCCAGCTATGGGTTAATTAGTAAGACTAAATCCTTATTATCTGCAAAAAAAAATTCTTAGAATCTAACAATATTTTCTGACTTTAAATGACCTGAAAAGGGTTGGTAAACCGTAGAAAACGAATTAATGAATCAATTAATTCTATCCAGATACGTCTTCGGTTTTCGGTGTCGCAGTTTACGACCTCTGTTAAAACACATTTGTTTGTTTTGCTTTACGGCATATCAACCTTAATGCGTTATTTAATGCCAACATTTTTTTCTTCAAAATATATTGCTGATAATTTTTTTCCAAAAATATATTGCTGGTAATAGTATATTGATCGTAATTTTTCTCAAAATGTATTACTGGTATTGAAACCTAATTTTACACTTTTTTATTCTTCACAGTGTTTTGATCCCGTTTTGGGGGTTAACTATTTTCCCATAGCTGGGTTCCTAACAAGTGCTACCACTCCGGGTCAGGGTAGACCTGGGAACATCAGCAATTAAGAGGTTCCACGCTTCTCAAAACCTCCTGATCAAAGGCCTCGCTGCCGGATGTAGTTTATCGTCATACCCAGGATGCATTTCGTTTTGGAATCTCCAGTTTGTAATTGGCCTTTTGCTGCCAAGCATGCTTTCTGTCTTCTTGTCATTGATGGTCAATTCTTTCTTTTCATTTTCCTTCATTAACTTCTGTAAGTGTCACTGTAGTTTGATTTCTGCATCTGCTGTCAACACTGTGTCATCTGTATATCAGTAGCAAAACGTGTTGTATAAAGTGAGAGGAAATTCCTTTCTGCTTGTCCATAAGTGCAACGACTTTTTTGAAATTTGTGGATTATAAGTTTAGTTCTATTAGGCCCTATCTTTGTCCTTGGCGGTGGGAAACGCTCTCCCTATCCCACCCTCTCTTTCTTTCTCTCTCTCTCTCCCTCTCTCTCTCTCTCTCTCTATATATATATATATATATATATATATATATATATATGTATAATTTTTTTATTTATAATTTGTTATGTATCAAGAAAAATGTTTGGATGAAAGATGTATGGCATAGTGGAAAAAGTTTTCCTGTGACGCGTCCTAAGGGACGGAACGCGTCATACAAAACCTTTATATATATATATATATATATATATATATATATATATATATATATATATATATATATGGTGACCCAAAAAATGGGAATTTTTGAAGTGCGTATTGCCAGACATGAGCAAGTGACAACACTGCGAGACAGTGACCTTGAGCAAGTAAACATTTCGCCTTTTAGAATTCAAGATGAAATTCACAGTATCCCAGCTGAGATGTTGCAGCAGTCAATGAGGAATCTCAACAGCAGATTTCAAGAATGCATTCGTAAAGGAGGGCGCTATCTACAGGACGTAATTTAAAAAAAATGAAAATTCCATCATTGTTTCTTAAATGACATGTTTTAAGGTTTCAATTACTATGAATAAAATATTTTTCTTTCATCACTCTTGGTTTTATTGGATTGTTAAATAGTTCCCGTTTTTTTTTTGGTCACCCTGTATATATATATATATATATATATATATATATATATATATATATATATATATATATATATATATATATATATATATATATATATATATTTATGTGTGTGTGTGTGTGTGCATTTATATGTATACACGGAATCCTTGCGAGCCATCATCGTTTGTCCTAGCACAAAGTCACATTTCATCGTGACTGAGGGTTTAGTGTGCTGGCTTTGCACAGACTGTCGATCTTGCGAGATGACACTCTCTCTCCTATAAACTGTAACTCAGATTAGGTCATCATAGTTGTAGTATAAACGACATGTGGGCCTTGTGGGTGTTTAACCAACACAAATGTGTCTGAGCGGACTTCTGTCTATGGAATTAGCTAGCCGCTCTAAGAGACTGGCATCTTCGGATACAAGTGGCTAGTCATATATATATATATATATATATATATATATATATATATATATATATATGTATATATATATATATGTATATATATATGTGTGTGTGTGTGTGTGCGCGCGCGTGTCTGTGTGAGTGTGTGTGCGCGCGTTTGTATTGAGCGATCTGTACATATGAATCTGTTATCCATTTACTGACAGTATTATTTTTAATTTAGAGTACAATAGGAAAACAGTGTCCATAATTTCCCAAAGACAGACAACACTTTAACTCTTTTATAACTTGTCGCTTTTTACTCCTTCGCCGAGTTGATTTGAAATTTCTTTTTATACCTACTCTTATTTTTATATTTACACTTATTTCTTTGTTAATTCTGAGTTCATTGTTCACTGAGTTCAAATTTTAAGTCACTTTTTCGATTCGATCTTAAATTATATTCAACAAATGTCATATTACGTGTCATATAGTGATGCGGTGAAAGTCAACGAGCTAGTCTGATTGGCTATTATTATTGAGTAGAGGGTTTGATCCTCATTGGATGTTCTGTATCTGTGGGGCCTTGTTTAAAACTGCGGTAAATGATAACAATTGTCATGCCGTTCCAGAGTTGGCTCAAATATAGCCAATACATTCCGGCTACATTTTTTCATTAGTGCTTTCTTTTTTTATTTTTTAAGAAAATTAAGTTTTCTTTTCATTTCTGTGCCCTTTTCTTCTGTTCAATCTCTATGTGATTTTATAGGTACTTTTTCTATTTTTCTTTTTAACTTGTCACTTTTATATTCTTCGTCTTTTTTTATTCCCATAACCGCCATTCTTGCAATCTTTTCCCTTTTCTTATTAATGTCTTTATCTCTCCCTTTCCCACTTTTATCCCATCGTCCTTCTGCCCTTCTTCTTATCCATACTTACTATTATTCTCTGTTTTACCCTATTTCCGACTTTGGCATTGTCAGAAAATCAATACTGAGGCTGCCAGTTGGGAATTGCATGGTGGCGGCCATTTTGATTGTTAGTTGTTCGGGGTGGCGTAAAAGTCGATATAGACTCTCAAAAAGTGCCTAAATAAACATAGGGGAAAAAGGCCAAACTAAAATAAATGAAACAAAACCTAACTTTACACTCACTAGTTAATATTTATGTGTCGCGGATTTCACAAGATTGTTAGTTTTTAGTTTATAGGTTGAAGAAAGTCTGAAACTCTGTTTGCTAGATAATAAAAACGCTTTTACTGAATGAGATGCAATCTAATACTTGTTTTAACTTTTAAAACTCAATTTCGAAGTCGACTGAGCAAATAGAATCAGTTAGAATGAAACTAACATAATCTGTTTATTTTATAAGAAAAAGTAATTTTGAAGATGTGTCTGATATGCTAAGGAGTTGAGTTCCTCCAATGTTGGATTAAGTATATTACTCCTTGACCTCTCTTTGACCTTCTCATGGTGTACAACAAGTTAAGATAAGAAAATATATCCAAAGGTAATAAATCAAAGTGCTTTGTTTCGCCTTATATTATATTCGATTCAGATCCTAACAAAAGCATTTTTAAGATAATTATTAGAATCAGATATGTTTTTGTATTCAAAAGAAGAATATTTGATATGTTTGCACTTGGTCGACTAAAATAACAGATTTTTATACCTATTTCAGTCTGACTTTATTTTGAAGTAACTTTTCGTTAACCAAGGCAGAAATATTAAACAAGTTTCAAGTTTACTAAACGCCTCAGCTGAAATCAGAATCATTCTGATCGTGCAGCGTATTGATTTTCATTTCATATTGTGTAAGGTATTTAATTCCATTTCTAATCATATAATAAACTGAATACCATTTCTGATCGTATAAAATATTTAATTCCATTTCTGATCATGTAATATACTGAATGCCATTTCTGATCATATAAGGTATTTAATTCCATTTCTGATCATTTAATATACAGAATGCCATTTCTGATCATATAAGGTATTTAATTCCATTTCTGATCATTTAATATACAGAATGCCATTTCTGATCGTATAAGGTATTTAATTCCATTTCTGATCATTTAATATACCGAATGCCATTTCTGATCGTATAAGGTATTGGATTTCATTTCTGATCGTGCAAAGTAGAGAATTTAATTTCTGATCCTATAAGGTATTGAATTCCATTTTTGATTGTTCAAAGTATTTGATTTCCTATCCTGAAAGGTATTTAATTACATTTATGATCGTGGAATGTACTAGATTCCATTCTGATTGTCTCATTTCATTTCCTATGGTGTAAGGTATTTAATTCAATTTCTGATCATGCAAAGTATCCCATTTCATTTCTGAGCGTGTAATGTATTCAGTTCCATTTATAATCGTGCGAAATATTTAATTTAATTTCTGATCGTGGAAGGGGGACTGCATTTTTGATTATACAAAGTATTTCATTTCATTTCCGAGCGTGTAAGTCATTTCATTCCATTACTGCTCGTGAAAAGTATTAGGTTTTCGCAAAAATAATGACGTAATAATGTCGTTTTTTGACGTTAAAAAATACGTCAAAAAACAACATTATTACGTCATTATTTTTGCACCAAACTAATATTTAATTTAATTTCTGATCGTATTATGGTATTGTATTTCTTTGCTTTATTTAAATGCAAAATTTTGAAAATGTTTTGCGATCAGCGCACAAACGGTAGGATCAAGAAGGAAAATATATGCATGGTGTGATGGTGGTGAGGTGGTATAATGGTTAGCAAACTTGTCTCGCTAGACCAATTACAACTGAGTAGTGAGTTCGATCCTCACTAGACGCCCCGTTCTTTCGGCATTGTGCCACATCCATGCTACGCTTGGAAAATCGCTATATGCAGGGTGTGATGGATAAATTGTCTTCTAAGTTATGCAAAAAAAAGTAAATGAGAAAATAAAGCTAAGACGGTGATGTAGTGATATATAATGATTCTTCACCATATTTTTGCCACTGGTCGGCTAAGAAAATATGTGCGAATGTGTAGATGGGAAAAAACAGATAAAGGCTGATGCAAGGACCCCGCCACTGCTAAAATGAACATTCAAGATTTTTTTCAGCATTACATAAACAAAGTGTTATCTCTTATGCTATAATAGATTTTTTCCAAGAGCCTTTTGGACATTGTAACATCGATCTTTTAAGGAAATAGCTATTTCACCAAGTGGGAGTAAAAATACGGCAACCTTCGTTACCGCAAAAATCGTAGTGTTAAACGGGCGGCTTTTCCCATGACCCCGATAATATTTTAACTACCTTCACTTCTCGGCATTTTTATTGTTTTAAAAAGCCGTAATTAGAATTTTAATAAAACCTAGATATAAGAAAGTGAATTCATACATTTTCTTGTTCTTCAGCACTGACAATAAACGTAATAAACACTATTATTTTGCTAATTTTGGTTGACAAAAGCCAACTAACTGCCAGTCGATTCATACTTTATAAAATGGTAAATAATAGGAATTTTCTTATAGTTGCTTCACATATTTTAATAATTTACTAAATGTTTACAAATTTATGAATGAAAAAAATGTTTTCATATTCATTTCATTATAAATTAGTAGATAATAAATCAGGGGTCGACAACCTTTTGGAGCTAGCGAACCAGAAAGCTATGCAGGAGGGCCATGATATCAAATTTACTATAATAAATTATCTCGACATCAGACAGCTCCATTCAGAAAGCTGTCTTGCTATGAAGGTTTAAAGAAAAAACAACATAGTTAATAATATCGTTTTTTGACGTATTTTTTTAACGTCAAAAAACGATATTATTTTTGCACCAAAAAAATATTTAAACAAGGTCCTTTATTTTACTGCACGAATAACAGGATAACAATTAACACAATCAACAAAAAATGCAAATACCTTACTACGGTTAAAAATTTTTCGTGGGCCGGATGTGGCCCGTGGTCCGAGGCTTGTCAACTCCCGTGATAAATAGTGCACTATATTAGCTTTAAATACAATTGTATTAATTTTAGAATATTGTCAATATAAGATTATTCTTGTATAAAAAACAATCTAATAAACAAATAGTGTTTATTATTTTTGTTATCAATTCTCACGATAAAAACAAATGTAAAAAAAAGAAACGTATGAATTAACTTCTATCATATATTTATCTCTTATGGGCACCTCGAGGTGGTTTAATGGTTAGCAAGCTTGTCTCGCTAGAACAATTACGACAGATTAGTGAGTCCAATCATCAGTGGGAGTCCATTTTTTTCGGCCTTGTGCCACATCCAAGCTACTCTTGGAAAAACGCTATATTTAACTTTTATTATAATCATCGCTTTTTAAAACAATAAACTTTGCTGAGGAGTGAAGGTATTTAAAATAATATTGGTGACATTTTTTTGACACTCCGATTTTTTTTTCGGACACCGAAGGTCCAAAATTGCCAAAAATACATTTTAATCTATTTTTAAATACGGTAAACACGCGAAGTTACAGATTATTTGGTTTTCTTCCATTGTTTTTATATGCATCATATACTGGCAATTTGTAGTAAAACTTGCACACACACACACACACACACACACACACACACACACACACACACACACACACAGCAAAAATAAATACGAAGAAAAAACGAAAACGAAAAAATAAAACGGATCGTCTGTTTGTTTATTTTTTTTATACATTTGTGACGTCCCCCCGGCGTCGCTGCGCCAAATGTGACGTCTGCCTAGCCACGTCCGTCGTGATATCCTGTCCTGTGACGACCTACTGGCTTGGTATTTGTCGCGACACCAAATGTGACGTTCTAACCTTTTGGTGATTCGGATGGGAATCTGGTTAGATTCGGTATCAGCCTTGTCGTTACCAGCTCGCCTCCAACATCTGGTTACCGAAGTGACTGTTTTGATTTCCAGTCTAACCTACCCACGTTGTGAATTGATCTTAGGCAGACGAAATCAATCGGTCGCCGGGCCGTAATGCAAGCCGAGTTCGATCAAGGGTAACACCGCACAAGTATATGTAAAATAAAATAAAATAATAACTCGAAAGTTAGTTTAAATGTGTTAAAAAAAGGATAACAATATTTTATATCTGGTTGCTGATACAGGACTGCGTCTTCTTCCCAACCCGCTATATGGATTCGTGACACTTTGTGTTTGTTAGGCGAGTCTTAACATCTTAAGTTGTTTTTTCTTTAAGAAACTGGTTCTTGGTGTATCTTCAGGTGATATTCGTAAAACTTGTTTTGGTGCTGTGAGTCTAAGTCGTTCTTCAAAAATAAATTGTTCTTGGTTAGAAACTGACGTGGAATCTTTCGGCCAGGTTTCTGCGGGGCGGGTGCAACTCCAACTGCGAACTTGAACTCGAACTCGAACTGGTTTTCACTCGCTGCGACTCTGCTTATATGGACGCCGACCAAAACCGTGGTGGACTTGTCGGGGTTTGAAGTTCCTTGATAATTCTAAACCCACAATCCACTTCTTTGTTTTCGGTCAGGAAAATTTTATTATTTTCCATTTTTGGAAGTCTTTCGTCTTCCCACCTTCTTCTGTTCTCATATTGGTATCTCACCATGCCCTCAAAGGGTGTCAACGGGTTTCCCCTCTCTCTCACAGTGGCATCTCACACCTAACCTGTTCAGGGGGGCGCAACAGACCTCCTTTTCTTCTTCACATAATTACCTCCGCCTAACGGTCAAGCCACCATTCAGCCAATGGGCGCTCAGCAGCGTGTGTCAGGCCAGACTAGCCTCGGTTTAAAAAATCTTGCTCAAAGAAAAAAAAAATTATCTTCCTTTTTCTTTTTTCTTTTTCTTTTCTTTCTCTTTCTTTCCTTCTGCCCGACCACAAACCATTGGACTTTTTTCTTAGCCAAATGTCACTTGGACTTTATCACCTGGGGCCTTCGCCAAACAAGTGGGTGGTCAATTGGACGTATTTGCACTCTTGGTGCCAATTACTGATCCGATAAAATAGTTTCGCTATCATAGCCAGCCCTGATAATAATCAGATGCTCCTCTCAATGATATTCTGCATATAGACAAAGGCTTAACCTTTCCTTCATGGTGGTCAACGGACATTTTTGTTTTTCTCTGACAGTGCGTGCTTAATTAATTTTTATTTTTATCTCTTTAGAATTCTGCGGGAGGTCTCTTGTCCAACTTGAAAAAATCTTTTTTTATCATTGCCATGGGCAGATTGGATATATCTTACTCGCCGCCCCGTAACATAAATCAGATTAAATTCTGTGTTTTACCTTCTCGACAATGGAAATAAAAATCTTACCACTTTTCCTTGTCAGAAAAATAACACCGCTCAGTGTCCTTTTCGTGATGGCTTCTTATCACCTAAATTGAATTCTCGCCTTTCTTTTTTCTTCTTTCTTTCTAGCGTCGTAAATAGTGTCACACATTAGAGATTGGTTTTAATTGAATATTTGATTGTCGTTTATAAATACATAATTATTTTCCACATTTCAATCCATTTGTCATCATTTTATTTCGTGCGTAGTTTATTCTTCGATTATAAGATCTTAATTAAGCATGGGAAATTGAACAGTAAATTCAAATTAAGGGGGGTGGGAAAAGGACATTAATTTTCCTTTTCGTCTATAATAACGGCCATCATATGTTGTATGTTTGATGTGGCCCACAGGTGTTTGTGTGCCAGACCAGGATTCCCAAACTTTTAAAACTATCTATCCCTTCATAGAAACCTTGATCCCTCATCAATCCCAGGCATGTAAAAACTTTTTTTATATTTAAAGGCAGCAATTTCATTGCTTTTTCCTTCTTTTATTGGTTATTAATAAGATTTAGTTTAGCTTTACGTTTTGTTCATTCTTTATCAATTTGAAATTTATTCCTGCACTTGATTTTTTCTACTACTACTACTACTACTACTACTACTACCGCCACTACTAATACCACCACGAACAACAACAGCAACGGTAATACTACTACTACTACTACCGCCACTACTAATACTACCACGAACAACAACAACAGCAACGGTACTACTACTACTACTACTGCTACTACTACTACTACTACCGCCGCTACTAATACCACCACGAACAACAACAGCAACGGTACTACTACTACTACTACAGCCATATTAATACCACCACGAACAACAACAACAGCAACTTAATACTACTACTACTGCTACTACTACTACTGCTACTACTACTACTAATAATAATATTACTAATAACATCAATAATAAAACGAGAACTTCATTAATAATATATAATAAGAAACGCATTAAAAAAGAAATTGATATAATTTTTTTTATTATTCTTACCAAAATTCAAAGAAGGAGAATCGATTCTGTTCTGGCATCTCAACTTCATTCATTTTCTCAACGACATGACGTGGCTTCCATCTGTCTTTTCTACAAATATTTTCATCGCACTTGTTCTGATGAACCTTCCTCCTTGGTGCCTTGACTGCATGAATTTAAGCATACTACTAGATTGGCAGTTAGGTCTCACTGTAGATGCAAACGTATGTCGCTAATTCTAATTGTCATTTTCTCGCATTTCTCGCCTGTGGAACTTCCTTTCCATTTCTTGCTTCCCTGACACTTACAATCTTCAAACATATAAGTACCACGCCAATCGTCATCTGTCTTCCTGAAACTTGTTCTTTTATTTCCTGTTCTCCTCCCTCTTTTTTCCTCTCAGTTACCCCTTGCATCTTAGTTGCATTATCGCCTTCCTTGGGATGAAATGTTTAAAAACAAAATAAATAAAACATTAAAAAAAATAATTCGGAAGGATGTGTTTCATGAGCAGTAGCAAAAGCATTGATATTTAGTTAGGAATTGATACATTTTGATCCTAGCCTCGATTTATATCAAACCCTGTTTGAGTTTTAGGCATTTATCGATTCCCAAAATATCAACTCCTAGGTGAAGACGTAACCAAGAAATGGTTGCGTCGTCACCCAGGAGTTAATATTTTGGGGACCACTGTACTACACTAAGTTGAACTCAAGATCACGATCACGAGTCCCGTAACTCATCGGTGTCGTAAGTGCACAAAATGTACTGCTTCTGCAGTAGAAGTGAATTGTTTTGGACAAGATAAACTGATAGAGCCCAACACTCTCCAGACTTAAGTTACACTAAATAACTTCAATTTAGAGTTAACAGCCATTGTAAGTAATTATAGCTTTGTTTCTTTATATTTACTACTAATGGCACTGACTAAAGATAAACAGAACATTTGAATGTTAGACACAATGGAACCTCGATCAAGAATTTAATTCGTTCCTGAAGGCCGTTCGTAACCCGAAATCTTCGTAAACCGAAACTATTTTCCAATATGAATCAATGTAGTGAAAAATGTAACAGTGCAATAAAATTGGAAAAGAAAAGCAAGCCACAACACACAAATGTATACAACACGGCGGTCGACTCAGACTCAGATTAACTCGGTTTGCTAATGTTGTTCGAGAACCGAAATTTTGTTCGATAACCGAAGCATCCGATTTGTTGGTGGCAGGGGGAGAAGAAACCGAAAGACAGTTCCACAGACGTGATGTGTGAGAAAAAAAAATATAAGAATAGACCTTTCGATTACATATAACTATTTCAACATTAAAACGATGAGACCAAGTCGTCAATCATGCAGTGGGATTAAATTTACGCAGTCGAAATATCAGAATAATTGCCATGGAAATATCTGTAGAAAAGACAGAGGGAAGCCACCTCATGTTGATGAGAAAGAAACTGAGGTCAAGATGCCAGGGTCAATTAAATTACGGACCCTTCTTTGAAATTTTGTTGAGAATCTTGAGATATATAGCAGGGGCACAAGACCAGATATGGCAGCAATATTCAATGCACCGGTGAATTTTAGATTTATAAATATGCATCCCGAGATGTGGCGCGGGGGGAGAATGAGATCCCTATAAGGACGGACCAACCGGAGACGAAGCAAGCCTCACATCCACGGACAATGATTGTTACTTGCTCATGCGGGAAAAAATGCAAGAATAAACGCGGCTTAAAAATCCATCAAGCCAAAATGAAATGTCAAATGGAAACTAGCCAGATGCAGCGCAAAGGAAATCCTCCTGGTGAGACGCAGGAAATACAGGACCGAGGAGCTTCCCATATGCTCAGTTCTTCTAAGCAGAGGCACAAGTGACCCCCGAATTACCATCTGAGACATTTCGGCAAAAGATCAAATGACCTTTTTTGTCGACGGCCGCAGGCCATTTGATCTTTTCCCGAAATGTCTCAGATGGTAATTCAGGGGATACTTGTGCCTCTGCTTAGAAGAATTAAAAAAAAAAAAAAAAAAAAAAAAAAACACTGGAAAACACATAATTACCTTCCGAGTATACGACGAGTGCCCACACAAAGAAAAAGAACAAGTAAAAATCCCCCGTAAACAACTTAAATAGAGCTCTCACCATTGCGATTGACTGTTGGTCAACTTCCAATCAAATGCGTGACATAGGGGTATGGTTTGCCTTTAATATAATTCGGTGTCTGCAGGCTGTTTATTTAAATGGTGGGAGCGTATCAGAGACTGATCAGCTCTAATAGGGTCGACTGAAAGACCCGAAACTGCCCAATGATCCAAATCAGAACATCTCCAATCTCCAATCAGTGATTAACCGGGGCAAGTAATGGCTTGTAAAATTTAACGCCTCTTACACAAAACTGCTTTTTTTTATCATTAATTAATCGAAAACTTTTCTGCCTACCATTAACATGGCTGATGCTAACTGGAAAGCAAGTTATCTTGGACTCACATTTTCCGCTGTCGAAGTTAGCGGAAAGGCCAACAACGACTTTGCATTTCCCAAGTCCCGTCGATAGTGAAAATAATCGATTTTTTCATGCTTCTACGGCAGTTTTCATGTAGTTTGCGGCCATTTTCTACTGGCCAGAGTGAGAACCTATAGCTGGCTGCCACGAATAGGCAGGAAAATTCTATTGGCCAGCGTGAGAGCTAACAACTGACTGAGACGAATGTTAACTAGCATACCAAAAAAATCGATAGCTGCATTCATCACAAGTGGGAAAAATTTAAATCTGCATGGCACTTCACTCCAATTGGCTCATTCACTCAACGTTGATTCTGATTCCGCAGAACTGGGTTGAATGTGAAAAAGTATTTGTTGTTAACATTCTTTTTTCATTCGGTTTTTCCAGTTACGAGTCCTTTTTTAAAGCTGATCGTTTTGTGTTCATTTTGTTTAGTTCTTTTTTCGTATCAGATTTAATATTTAGTATATAGCTTAGAAAAATTCGCAGTGTGAGATAGGCAAAAAGTAAGGCATGTAGCAACATCAGCACGGCAAAGGGCACTCCTTTAAAGGCAAGGAAGGGCAATTTTTTTTTTAAGTCAAGTGATAGCGATTGCTATATGAGTCGTACGATTTTTGAATCAAGCACGGGCAACGCCAGGCCATGCTGCTACTTAAGAGATAAGAAAAATAAAATGCGCTGATCAGCTATTTAATATCTAATTTCTTTTACGGCAATGAATGCTGGACAATCTCTATGCAGATGTAGCGAAAGAGATGTGGTTCCATCGAATGCTGAAAATATCACGGACAGACCATGGAAACAACGAGGAATTTTATGGAGAATAGTAATTACAAGGAAACTCATGATTACAAACTGAATTGGACAGCTGAAATTTATGGGTCACATAAGGAAAGACGGCCTGGAAAATTTAAAACTCAAAAGATATATTAGAGACAGGCAAAATTCGTGTGTGCATGAATGCAGAAAAAGGACAAAGATGGAAAATAATCGGAGCAACAAAAAAAAAACAAAAAAAAAAACAGGTAGTTGTGGAGAGCCATGGTCCCCCACGTTCTAAACGGCTAGGTTTTATAAATGAAAATAATAATAAAAAAAAAATATCGGACTGATATAAGACTTGTTTTAACATTCATAGTATAATTTTGAGGTCTACCGATATTGAATGAAAAATAATCTCTTAGAGAAAACATAATCTAATGTCTTTCCTCAGAGTCACTTTTGCTTAAAATAATCTTGCAGAGGAACTTCAAAACGATTTGGATGAGAATCACTTAAATATTCACTTAAAACTTGAAGTTGTTAATAACTTTTGATACACAATTATTGCTTAAAATACAGCAAATATAATTCATTATCCTGCCATAAAGGCGTGGGAAACAATTAAAGCCTTAAGTTTTGAAAAACCTGGATAAAGTATATAAAAGTGGAATTATTATCGGGAAAGTTGGATATTAATTAAACCGGAAGCTAATCATATGCTATCACCATTTGTTTTCTTTATTTTCTGTGTTTACATTCTTAGTTACAAAGTTTAAATTTATTAGGCACTAGGAAAAACAAATAGGGTTTTCAATAAATATTGACTCGACATACCAGCGAGTTTATCTTTAAGAATCTCTAACCATTTGGCCTATCTCTCCTCTATCGCTTTTTCGGTGGCAAAGGTTTGGATGTGAGCCATTCTTTAGTTTTCACTTTAGTTTCACGCGATGTTACTACCACGGATTCGAATCATCCTCATTTCCCCCGTATTCCAAATGTAAAGATAGTTCCAAAGAGAGTTTTTTTTCCCAAGAACTGTATTTCGTGGAACGGACCCCAGTGTTGAAGCTTACCATAGTACTAATTTCTCAACTCTCCATTTCAAGGTTTAATCGTCATCTTCCTTGCTTAAACTAAACATATTTCCTTCATATCACATTCTCTTTCATTCATTTCGCACAGCTCATTCATCATAACCATTTGAAGAGTAACCTCTACCTTGTATGACTCTCGTGCCTTACTTTAGTATAAAATAAAAGGGGATTTTTTTAAATAAATAAGACATACCGACTAAGCTGTTTTCAAGACTGACTCGCAAATCTTTTTGGGCATTTTTCATATTCAATAGGAATGTTAGCATCATTTTATAGCGTTACTATCGAAAGTGTATGATGAAACTTGAAGGGAGATAATTAAGACTTCCTTTAACTCAGGTTAAAAGATGAAGCCAAGATCATGAGAGTTCCTGTTAAAAGCTTGTGTATCGGAATGTTTCGACATTGTCCACTTGTATCGTTTGATTTAAAAACCAGTAAACCTAAACCTGGCTCTCATTACAAATCTCGCAAACCATATCTCAGAATAGATGAACTTGATGTCATAAGGTTGTCGTTTCAATCTCTGATGCCGGTTAGTGAAGTTCATCAGCGGCGATTAAAGAAGGGAATGAATTCGGTGGTGCAGGTGTATTTCTTGAGCTTTTAAGCCACTTTAGGAAAGTTTGATCAGCAGGTGTTTCTGATGTAGGCAGTCACTCAGCATTTCGGCAATAACCGACGAAAAAGAAACCTTGCTGCAAAACGTACCGTGTTAATACATCAATACACAATTGAATTTAGTTGCAGTGTAACCTATAGAGGGACTGGATCATCTGGATCATCCAATGAATTGGATCAACAACTGATTGATTTATAGATCTCTCTGCCTTTACCAATATTTCTGTTCTTCTCGTCTTTAATTATTTGGATATTTTTCTTTCTTTTTGTTGTCTTTTCTTTCCTCTTCCTTCTTTTTGTTGTCTTTTCTTTCCTCTTCCTTCTTATTCTCGTCTTTTCTTTCCTCTTCATTCTTTTTGTTGTTTTTTCTTTCCTCTTCCTTCTTTTTGTTGTCTTTTTTTCCTCTTCATTCTTTTTGTTGTTTTTTCTTTACTCTTCCTTCTTTTTGTTGTCTTTTCTTTTCCTCTTCCTTCTGTTTGTTGTCTTTTCTTTCCTCTTCATTCTTTTTGTTGTTTTTTCTTTCCTCTTCCTTCTTTTTGTTGTCTTTTCTTTCCTCTTCATTCTTTTTGTTGTTTTTTCTTTCCTCTTCCTTCTTTTTGTTGTCATTTCTTCTCTCTTCCTTCTTTTTGTTGTCTTTTCTTTCCTCTTCCTTCTTTTTCTTGTCTTTTCTTTCCTCTTCCTTCTTTTTCTTGTTTTTTCTTTCCTCTTCCTTCTTTTTGTTGTCTTTTCTTTCCTCTTCCTTCTTTTTCTTCGTTTTTTTTTTCTCTAAAATCTTTTCGTTTCCATTTTATGGTTTTAATGTTAATTTTTGACAATCATTTTCTTTTTTTATCATTCTGATCTTTCACATTTTTTTTATTAAAATGTTTCTTCTTTTCCTTCCTTTCCTGGGCATGACGATAAACTACATCCATGTCCTTGGTAAGACGATAAACTACACCCAACAGCAACGACTCTGATAAGGAGGCTTTCAGGAGTGTGGAACCACCTCTTAATTACTGGGGTTCCTAGGTTCACCATGACTAAGGGGTGGTAGCACCTGTAAGGGTCCTAGATATGGGCAAATAGTTAACGCCAAAACGGGTCGAAACACTATGAAAGTGTAAAAATAGGTTTTAATACCAGCAATACATTTTTGGAAAAAAATATTAGCAGCAATAAAAATCTTGTCGGTATTAAATAACCCATTGAGATTGATATGCCGTAAAACAAATCAGACCAAACCAATATATACCGAGATAGATAGATAGATAGATAAAAAAATATTTGCAATGATAAAAATCTTGTCGGCATTAAATAACCCATTGATATTGATATGCCGTAAAACAAACCAAACCAAAACCAAACTTTTTTTTCTTCAGCTGCATGTATTTCATTTTATTTTATTAAATTTTATTTACCTACACAAGTCTTTTTTAAAATATTAGTAATTGTACAGAGGCCGAAGTTTAAGAAAATTGAAACTCCTTTTAAAATATTCACTTTTTCCCCTTCTTGATAATATAAATTACGTGAAATATCCGTGAAAAATCTCACGGTTTTCCTTTTTGAATTTTCTGATGAATCTTTATTCTTAAGTTAAGAACTGAATAAGCTCATAGCGAATTCTACGACAATGAAATAACCGTAGAAATTCACCTATCGTTGAACATTTGTGCTTAACTATATTAACAAAATATTGCAATAACAATCATAAAATGAATGTAGGTTGTTATTTAAAGAAATAACGGGGGTACAAATGAAAAGATTTGAAACTGACTATTTTTTTCTATTTCACTGACGCATCCTTTAAACATTTTTATATTCTGTTCTTTCATCAATTCCTTTCTTTTTCATTTTTTATTGAAACCAAATAGCGTTATATTATGTTTTTACCGCCTTTCCATGCAATCAAACCGGAATAGACAATTATATATGCGGTATTGGCAGGATACGTTAAACACTTCTATCCTCTGTTCTTTCTTTCTTTCATTTTCTCACTGAAACCAAGTAGCGTATCTGTTATCTTAATCACAATCATAAATATGAATGCTGGTCGTTGTTTAAAGTAAGAAGGCACAAATGAAAATATTTCAAATTGACAACTTTTTCCGTTTCAATGAAGCAGGCGTTAAACATATTTTGTCTTTTTTTCTTTTTCTATCGTTTTTTTTTAGTGAAACCAAGTAGTGTTCCTGTTATATCTTTTCTGTCTGTCTCCAGGATCATTTATGAAATAGTCCATTATTTATGAAGTATTGGCAGGGTGTAAGTGTCGTAATAACTAACTGAGGGAGGACCAAGCAGAATAATAACTGTTCTACGTTTTTTTTTTTGTTTTTTTTTTTGCAAATTTTTAATGGTAGCTGCAGTATTTTGATAATTAGAAATAAATAATTACATTTGTCTTGTTCTATCCTTTTTATTTTATTTTCATCAAGTCTTATTTCCAGTTTTTTTTTATTTCTTTTAACACATAAAACCGTTATTCCATTCTCACTCTTATATTCCCTCTTTTTAGTTGTTTTTCTTTCTAGAATTTTCCTCGTCTTCTTGTTTCTCTTTTTCTCTCTCTCGATTTCCTTCATGTTGTCGATTTCTTTGATATTCTCTTGCAACATTTCTTATATTTTTTCAGTCTTTGCATTTCTTGCACCTGTACGAGAATTAGAAACCACCGCAAAATGTACAGCCACCTTGCTGGTTTCTTGGTGCAAGAAGGATGCGATTAATTGCGATACCACTGCATTAAAAGACACCCACAAACGTTCATATGGACCTAGAAAATTTGCATTCAATGAATGCACAGCTGTCTTACTCAAACACACACTTTTACTAACATTTGCACATATACGAATAATAATGCATACATTTATGCATGGGAGGCCATTTACAGGTTTTCTACTGCTTTCAAAAAGAATTTGGGTACTACTGTACATGATTATCGTCATCATCACCATCACCAGTACCATGGCCGGGTGTGGTTGAAGGGTTACTGCGCAGTTATTCACCTGATTACTTCCCTCCGCATATC
>OZ010583.1:101016889-101046889 GCA_963932145.1 Acanthosepion lycidas
AGAAGCCATTGCTTTTAGAATGAGAGAGAAATACGCAGCTACTTCTGCCATGAAAGAGGCAAAAGATGATCTTGAAAAAAAATTTAGAGTAAGTAAAGTTATAATAATAATAATAAACATTAGTTGTTACGTAGTGTAGGATTAAAAGCTCAAACCAAAGGTTTTATTATTGCTGCACAGGACCAATATTTGCTAATTAGAAATTATCGAGCAGACATACTGAAAAATTGTGTTGACCCCAAATTCAGATTCTGGGATTATTATTCAGAAACAGTTGACCATTTTGTACGAGGTAGCACGGTGTTAGTACCCACTGAACATAAATATAGATAGAGTAGGCCAATCTGCGCGGGAAAATATGCCACTTTTACGGGAAGGAAATTGCAAGGAATTGGTATGAACATTAGCCAAACCCGGTTACAGAGATAAGACCTGTAACAATTTTATGGGACTTTACAATAGACACAGGCAGAACAATCAAAGCTAATCGCTCTAAGATCGTGGTCAAAGACAGCAAAAACATAACGTGTTCTCTTATTGAAAAGGTACAAAGCATCTTAAAAAATTATCAAAATACAATTTTGTTCAAGAGAAAATCGCAAAAATTTGGCACTCGAGGACATCAATAATTCCAGTTGTAGTTGGAACCCTTGGATTGATGGGAAAACGTTCCTATAGAATCATTGAAGGGAAACTTGGTCGCCCATACCATAACGGAATACAAAATAATTTACACACAAGTAAAGATCACACATTACGAATTGCATTTTTCTGTAAAATGTGGGTGATTTTTTTTTTACAAAAAGTGATCAGTGGAACATATGAAGCCATTTCTGGCCTTAGGATGCGGAAGATGTATATACAACAGTAATCAAAGGAAATAATAATAATAAGCAAAAATTATATTTTAATTACACGAAGAAATAACATTAAAAGAAAAGAAAAATGAAATTAGCATGAAGACTAATATAAAAAAGAAAAAAGAGTGAAATATAATATAACGAAAATTCATTTTAACGCAATGTCAAAATTAAAAAAGAAATAGTAAAAATATCAAATAAAATTTAATAAGTATGAAAAAATAATAATAAATGAGTAAAGAGAAAAAGAAAGTAAAATTTGAAATAAAACAAAAAAGGCAATAATGAAGAAGAATTTTATAAAAAAAGGTACGCATCTAAAATTTTTAAAAGAATTAAAAATAAATTAAATTATAAAAATAAACAAAATATCAATAAAATTAACCAAATCAAAAAGAGCGATAGAATAAAAGTAACGTATAAAATTAAAAAATGAACAAACAAGAAAACAATAAAAGGAAACCCCAAAAGACAAAGAAGCTAAATTCTTAAAAAAAAAAAAAACAGAAATTCAAAGGAAGCAATTTTAAAATCAACCCAAACAAAAATAAGCGAAAAAGGAAAACATGAAATAAAAAAAATATCAGACGAAACGGTATTAAAACTAGTAAATGTTAAATATATTAAACTAGCACATTAAAATTTTTACGAATATAAAATGAAAAGAATGAGAAAATGTAAATTAAAATTGTCAAATAGGGCCAAAGTCATGCAAAACTTACAATTCTACTCTAAAAAAAGAAAACGTATGTAACAGAAAACACAAAATATTACACTAGTTTTATACGAACAAAAATATGAACATAACACGACACTATACAAAGAAACATGAATAAAATGAAGACAAATTCAAAGTAAAATCTATATTTTTACACTTTTTGGATTTTACCGACATTATCTCTTTTCCAATAAAATTATTCGTATATGTTAAAATTTCAACATTATTGATGAACTTTTTTTCTCTGTTATCTAGACTTTCTGAATTTAAGCGTAGTACCAGATAAGGTCTCAACATTTTACAGTTAAAATGGCCTGATGTAACCGTAAGTTCTATGCTAACATTTTCTTCTATCCCATTAGGCCCTTGTGGGACTCACATACATCTTCTTCCTTACCAGTCAACTGTGATCTTCAAAAATTTAAATGCAATATCAATCGTTATCTATTATCTTCTTAATTCTTGTTCTTTTATCGTTCTTTCTCCTTAATAGTGTTTTTTTGCTCATATTCTCTCCCACTCAGTAACCACTTACGTCTTAGTGGCTTTATTGCATTCCTTGCGATGAAATGATTAAAAACTTGTCGAGGAAATGTTTTTCTTGTTTATGAATGATTCTGCCACTAATGGAATGTTTTAGTGATCGAAACAAATGAAAATCTGCCGATGCTATCTCTGCTGAGAATAGGGGCTATGAAAGAACTTCACGTTGTAACAATCTTAGGTTTTATGGATTTGTTTTACACAGTGTACCATTGCTTTGTTATGCTGGGGAATTATACGTTTCCTATTTACCAAAGCAGCACAATTTCGATGTAATATTTAGTTAAACTGGCCAAACTGCGGGCGGTAATGTCTGCAGTTATGTTCCTTCCATGTTCAAACACATGGATGTCAACTTTCATATCCCATCTGACACAAAACAAAATACTTCTGTTAATGGAGTCCTTTTTTGGTTTGATAATGGTTTTTCATTTTGTGAAAACCATTCAATTTTTAATCATAATTTTGTGTAAGGATGCGATGCAAAAATAAAAGGTTGGCATTCCTGGTTGAAAGTATTCTTTCAGACGCTGGAACTTAGCTTTCGATTTTCAAGTAAATTATTATGAAGAATCCAGATTTCAACTATACAAGTTTTCCCAATTAAATTCTTATTTCTACAATACGAAGGTGGACTGATAATTCTATAGCATGACTATAAAGGATTAATGCTAGAGCTGTGAAATCTTGCCTGCATTAATTTCAACTCTTCTCATTAATAACTGTATTATTTATTTCCCGGTAAACTGACATCTAGCAGTTCAAAGAAGACTTCAGAAGTAACAAGTAGTGACTTCTCTTTAAATTGGATAGAATTTGGCATCGTCGTGTTATCAAGTATGTACAGAAAAAGAGTTTAAACATTAAGGGTATTCATGCTGACACTTGCTACGTTAGGTATGATACACTAACTTTATCAACAGTACAAAAGTGGGCAGCTGTGTTTAGGAGGGGATGAGAGAATCTTGAATGTGTACCAAGGTCTAGACGAGGTAAACATTGATCGTGTTCACCACATGATAATGGATAAATCAAATAGCCAATGCTATTATCATAAACCATGTATTGAAAATATTCGGCACAATGAACTTTGGCATGACCATGATTTCTGCTCGATGAGTTCCACGTCTTCTGACACCTGATCAAAAGCGTACTGCGTACTTAGCATCATGGTAAAATCTGACATTGTTTGAAGCAGATCCAGATGGTTTCCTTGAACTTTTCCTAACCCAAGTTGAGTGTTGGGTTCATCTCTTTGATCCCGAAACAAAGAAGACAATCCATGCAATGGAAACATCCGTCCTTACCTGTCCCAAAATTTCCAATGTCGTCTCATTTGCAGTGAAGATAACGGTTTTGTGTTTATTGACTGTCTTATTTATTTATTATGTTTATTGACTATCTACATACCATCTATGGAGAGTAAGATGCTAACTTGCTGAGGTAGTTACGAAAGGCTACTAAGAGCAAACGCCCTGGAAACCTAACAAAAGCGGACGTTTCATCATGACAGGGCTCCAGCACACAATGATTCCTGTTTATGAATGTGGCTTTTAACTGGTTGATAACCCTTCACATTCTCATGATAGGACTATCATCTGTTCCCCAACATGATAAAACACATGTCTTGGTATCAGTATCGCATGTATTCATGCTTGATTTTGACGACCTTTTAGATCAACGAAGTGAACAGTCTTTTAGCAGTTAGATGTTAGTTTACCTGGAAAGAAACAATGCAGTTATTAATAAGAAGAGTTAAAATGAATTTAAATGCATTATTTCATAGATCTAACATCTGTTTTTTTTTATAGTCAGCCAAAACTCTTAAAAGACATATCCAGGTAGAAAAGATGATAATCTAATTATTGATGCCTTTTCCAACTATTCAATCATAATTCTACTTTGGTTGGTTGAGTTATAACTGAGGAAAAGTTAATATTCATACCTGTAAAGAAAAAGAGAGAGACAAGAACGTCATATGAAAATGGCGCCTTTTCTCTTGAAACCGCTCTTACTGTAAAATCTGTCGTTAATTTTTATTGTATTCAAGAATCTATTTTTGAATTGTAATAAAACCCAAACATATAGATTTATACATTCTTTTTCTTTCCCGAGAATTAGCAAGAAAAAAGTACATTTTATTTCATTTGATTTTTTTTATAAAGAAGTAAATTTTATTTTATTATATGACATTTTTATCGAGAATTAAATTTTATTTTGTTATAGTTTTATTTACAAGAATAATTTTATTAGATTAAATTTAATATTTTATTTACAATAATATTTTTATTAGATTACATTTTTATGAAGAAGTAATTTTATTTTATCAGATTCTTTATTTACAAGAATAATTTTATATTTACAAGTTTATAAAAAATTTATGAACCAACAACGATGAAGATTTAACATTTTTTAAAACCGTGTTCTCCCCAAGCAAGCCAGTAAAGCCACGAAGACACAAGGGGTTACTTGGTGTGGAAGAATTAGAAAGCAGAAATATTACTAAGGACTGCGAACAAAAGCAGAGTAGTCAGAAGGACATTACATAGTGATTGACATTGCATTTGGATAGCTTGAAAATCGACGAATTTGTAATACGATGCTTTCTCGTTATATTTTTGCATCACTGAGTCGTTTCCATTTCTACATAAGGAAAATCACATTTCAGATTATTTTAAGGAGACCCTATTTATTTTATGAAGGTTTGATCGAAAAATAAATATAAAGAAGCTGCCAGTGTTGATTGAAAGTTAACATTATTTTTAATAAGATATACTAGTCTATATATATATATATATATATATATATATATATATATATATATATATATATATATATATATATATATATGTTTTTTTTTGGCGAGGGGTCGTTTGGGGACTTTGTGGCACGTAGTGCACCAGGTTTCTGTATTCGGCCCTTCAAAAAGTGTGGATGGTTCCGCACAAACTCTCACCACTATAATCGAATTTCATGTGCTGGTGTCAGGATGCCAGTTCCTAGGAACTGAGCTGCTTGACCCTCGAATACGACGGCAGAGGCGAATATATATATATATATATATATATATATATATATATATACACATATATATATATGTGCGTGTGTATGTGGTTTGTTAAATAGTATGGATAAGTTATGTCTATCAATTTAGACATTTATTATATCTTAAAATTACCTAATAAGTTTTGTTCTACTGCTAAATTTGCAAAAATACGTATTGACTTTATTTTTAGTATATAATTATATTTAATATTAATTAATATTGTTAATATGGATTTTGGAAAATTTGCCGATAAGACAAAACAATTTATTCGGAAATTTGAAAGATCCTTTAGCCAGAACTATTAGGTTGGTTAAAAAATAATGTCGTTTTCTCACATATGTTACTATGTGAGAAAACGACATTATTTTTGCACCAAACTAATAGTTCATGTTATTTATCAAAACATAATTGAGGGGGATTCTTGCCTTACTAGATTAAGATTTTCCCATCGATACTATGCATGATGCTGAACGCGTTCAGACATTTCTAAACTGTTAACTTCATTCGACCGCTTTCACAGTCAAATGGTTAAAAATAACTTACACCGAATGGAGGCTGTCGTTCTTACAGATGATCATCATTCTTCGAACTTCGTTGACTGGAATTACAGAATCATAAAAAAAGAACTGGGCTAAATCAGAGAAACCACATTACTTGATAAATTTCAATAGCAGCAACAACAAAAATATTGCTCACAAAACTGTATGAGAAAAATGATATCATGAAGATGTTGATTTTCAGCACTTCTTCGAGGAAAAAGTTAGGAAGAAAACCCCCATCAATACTGAAAAAGGCATTAATATCAACTGAACTTGGGAAACTTATTTTCTTGAAAGATTGTTTGAAGAGAAATGATTTTATAAATTTCAATCGATAATAGCATTAGCTGTTACGTTAATTAATGTCGAATGTGTTCATTTAAGAAGACAGCTCCCATTAACATTGCAATATATATATATATATATATATATATATATATATATATATATATATATATATATATATATATATATATATATATTGTAATGTTGTAATCTTCTTCCTCCGTAAACCCTAAATACATCTTGTTTCTCTTTACTTCCCCCTTCTTTCTTTTTTCTTTTTCATTTTCTCTCTTCTCTCCTTCCATTTCAACATATCTTTTCCGTTAAGTTGACCGATTAAATAGGTCAATGTTTGGTCCCTCCTTCCTCCTTACTAAGTATGATAGAAAGAAATATTAAAATAAACCCTCTCTAAACTCGACCATGTTTCTCACACCACCCCTCGTTACCTTCCCTGTTAAATTATTAGGTTGGTGACGTTTTTTGACGTTAAAAAATACGTTAACAAACGTCATTATTTTTGCACCAACCTAATACATAAACTTAATGCTACCCGTCAAAAGTGTAAATTTTCGTTTCATTTTTCGTTTCACCTTTTGGAAGTGATGTCTGCTGATCCAGCGTCCTTTAAAAGGTCTCTGGCGAAAGAAACTTTTACAATGGAGCCTTAAAGTGGTCTGTTTTTCTTTAAAATATTAGCTTTGAATTTACTTTGAGCTCTCAGGAATTAATCCTCCTTGGGACTACTCATACGGATTACCAAGTTTTCGTAACTTAACTATATATATATGTATGTATATATATATATATATATATATATATATATATATATATATATATATATATGGTTTTGTATTTTATACGAGTTTCGTTGCAAACAGCTGGCTAGTTGCTGCTATTGAGCTCCAAATCAGCCCCAAAGTTCTGCATATCCGAGCTCTTTCGGTAATTTTTTAGTCATTATCAAGGGCGATATTTATTTTATTTTATTTTTTATCTGAATGTGTTAGTTTGTTTATGCATATGGCTGAAGTTATAGGAATGTTTTTTTTTTTAAGTTAGAGCATTGTGTCTGTATTCGTCGTAAATGTTATTGATTGTTGGCTTTTTCTTTTTTATTATTAGGGCTTCCATTGTGTTTAATTTTTTTAACATGTGGATGAAGTTATTATGTTTGTGTTTTCTACCCGTATGTTTCGAATGGAGTTTGGTAGGTTTTCGTGAGTGTTTAAATGAATCCTAATTGAGCAATGGTCGGGTAGGTGTAACATCAGTCGTTTTGATAGGTATGAAGTAGTATGACCAATGCAATTATTTATGAGTTTGGTTTGATCAGAAACACAATTCTTTAAGGGACATTGAACTGATTAATAATCTTGGTTCTTTGTAGTTTTGACTTTGCAGGTGTGTTGTTATTTATGATGACAACGTTAGCGGTTTTAAATTTTTTGTGGTAGATAATTTAATTTTCTTATTCAGGTCGACTAAGGTTGAGTATTTTTTATAAGACGTATTTCTAAGGGAATATTAGTCTTGCTTAGAATTAACATGTATTTGGCTTTTGTAGATGTTAATATTATTGTATTTATATGTACGTTCGGTACCGCTATTAGTTATTTAGAAAGAAATAATCTAATCTAAAGGTCGATGACGTCGTTAGGAAAACCGTTGTTAACTAGCGTCTGTTTTACATTATTGAGTTCTTTAAAGAAAAGAAGGAGAGAGGATAAAAATAACACTGACAGCTCATTTTAACACATATATTTATCAAAATTAAACACAAATATCTTGAAATACTAGATAGTGAATTTATTCAATAAAATTGCCTTTGGCTTCAACCACGGACTCCAGACGATTTCGGAGTCTACTGCATCTCTTCTGAACGGTTTAAATGTTGAAGTTGGTGAATGCTGCTATAATCCTTGCGTTCTGTTCATCTTTGGCGTTACAAGGAGTTTTTTTTTTTTTTTATCTCTCTCTCAACTGCGCGCACACATAATAATCAAGGTGGGTGCAGTCCGGGGAGAGGTGTCCAGAAGTAATGGGTGATGTGATCGCAGAAAATGTCTGATAGCAATGAATGAGTACTCCAGCCTGCTTGACATTGTGCAGAGTCCTGTTACTAGATATAGGATCTTCCAGCAACCACCCTCTTGAACCAGGGCAGTACTACCAACTCAAGGCGCTTAATATAGGCCTCCGTGTCGAGTCTGTGGCCCTGTGAGAAGATGAATGGAACGTATAACGTCGCAATCACTAGTGATCCCGACAAACACTTTCGTAATCACTATTAAGACTCATCCAACACTCTTTCCGGGTCCTCTGCATTTGACACACAAACACTCTGAAATGGTCGTATTTGAGCTTCCGGTACGAATGCAATGCAGTACAGCAGATTTTTATCCTAATTTCTGACGGAGTGAACTGCATCATGGTACTCTTTTTTTTCTCACAGACGGTTTCAAACTGACCCTATTATACTGTGCAGTCAATAAAATAAAAAAATAAAAAAAGCAAACAACGAGCATGCGTGAAATTAAAAATATAAAATGGCGACAATTTACCCATCGTATCCGCCTCTCTCTCTCCCTATATATATATATATATATATATATATATATAGAGAGAGAGAGAGAGAGAGAGAGTGAGAGAGAGAGAGAATCATCCTTGATAATGGCTAAAGGTATAGCCAAAAGCGCTCGGAAATATAAAACATTTGGACAGTTCTTACACGCCCTTTGTATAGAAAAGAAAGATCTTGTTAGAACACAAGAAAAATTAAATAAAAAGCTTAACCGTAGTACCTTTTCTGTCGTTTTTAATGAAACATGCATAAACGAAGGATTGCTGCCTAAATATACAACTCTCTCTCTCTCTCTATATATATATATATATACATGAAGAGAGATAGAGAGAGTAAGTGAGAGCGACCAATTTCTTGTTTTAAATATTTATATATCATAACTTAATAATAGTTACGTAAGACTTACCTTTACATAAGACTTACCATATTCAGAAATAAAAATGCATAAAGGCAGTAGCTGCATTTATTAATCTTTTTTCTGGTATAAGCCTCTACACTTCTCTAAAAAGATAAGCCGTGTAAGACCGGGTAAGAAGTTTAATAGAAGTAGTTAGGTCCGCCTATCGTCCTGTTCACACTCCTCCTCGGTCTTTTGAAAAGGAGTAGATGTTTATCCCTTGATTCTTGCTTATAATTGGAATTCCGGTTCCTTCTAAAGTCTTTTTATTCTCTTTCACTCCGAGTGACTCATTTCCTTTTAGCAGCATTACCATCTTTCTTAGAGTGAATAAAATAAAAAAAAAGTTAAAGCTATTCAAAGAGAAAAAAAAAAAACAATTAGAAAGACTCCATTCAATAAATTTCTTCACTTGAATCCAAGGTTGTCACAGATCAAATCAACGTTTGATCTAACTCCTGGGCCGTTTTTCTTAAGAAAATATTTTTTCTCTTTTTAAAACTAGATTATGATGAAATAAACCCGCTGAGTAAATAATTACATTGCAAACATGATACGATCCATTCCAATACTTTAATATTTGCGCTATTATTCGATGTCCTTTTCGAATTTGATTACTTTCTGAAGTCTGTCTTAACCCGCATGTTTATTTATTTCCATTCAGACATTTTCCGTTTCGATCTCAAGGCACCCAGATAAACCATTTGGTCTCTTCATCTTTCTTTTTTCTAACACAATTGTCACATGACATTCGCTTCAAATTCTTCGTTTCCGCTCTTTCTGACATTCGTCCGTGCTCGGAATGTTCGCAGTTAATGCAATGAAAAAGAAACTCACTTTTCCCCATGTTTTTTCTTCTTTTTTTTCTTCCCTATCACTCTGTCCGATTGAGCTGCGACCGACCGTGTCATTCGCACGTGTTCATTGTCCCAGGCGGTGTGTCAGCATCGATTTCTATGCGTCAAACTCAGCCAATACTGTGACCCCATCCTTATTGACAATACAAGCACTAGTTTCAGCGATCAGGGTCTGGAAATGTCATATTTTTTTTAATGCATAGCATTCCCTTTCCTGCTTATTTTCTTTAAAACTTCTTTTAAAAAAATTACCGGGTCAATTTCGGTAAAAAAAAAATTGCTCTCAAACCAAATGGCACTAGTTCACATTCAACAATAGGTATCTAGCATTTAACAGACCCATTTTTGCTAGAATTTACTGATCTAAGAGTGAAATTTCTGAACAACATTGAATTAGGAAGTGGTTTTGTATATAGTTTCATATAAAAATATGTTTCTATACGGAAGCGTCAATTGATCTGACGTGCTATACCCGTGCTTATTAGAGGTCTTGTAAAAAACGAATCAACCTTATAAATCAATTTTACGTGATATGAAATATTGCACTGAAATGAAGGAATTGGTATTGTCTATGTTTAAAAATAAATTCTTTAACCTTATATAAGTATGGAAAATCGAATGGCAATGCGTTCGACTCAAAATCCCTAGAAGGTTACCTGAAGAAAGTCGGAGAGCAAAACAACCGAAACATTACGAATATAATAACCAAAATGAGTATGCTTATTAGACAAGGGTATACAAGTATATTCGTGGCCGACTTGGATGCAAAATAATGCATAAAGACTGATGTGAAACTTATATGGCAATGGCTAGATCATTTTAATAAGATTTGTTTGATTCATTTTCTACGCCTTATCAACGCTTTGTAGGTTATTTAAAGCCATAAAATATTTTAGATTGTAAAAATATTAAATTGTAGCATTGAATGACCCATAAGGAGTTGAACAAAACCCAAACCAGACTAACACAACTGTCAATACATATATATATATATATATATATATATATATATATATATATTACACAACACAATACAAAATTACTTCATATGGGCAAGGGGGAGATGCGTTTTTCTTGTGCAATTTATATGCTCCCATAATAAATACATTGAGCTCTTTTTGAGATATCAGTTTTAATATTTGATATTACTGGGATCCATATGGATTATTTACCAATGGATTTATTATCAACGGATTACTATATATATATATATATATATATATATGCACACACACACACATATATATATATATATATATATATATTAAAATATATTTATATATAGTAATATATATATATACATATATTAATATATATATATATATATATATATATATATATATATATATATATATATATATATATACAAATCTAAAAGAACGAAGAATAAAATTGCAACGTTCAAAACATTAATTTAAAACCGGGCTTAATACCAAAGTAGAGCAATAAATATTTATTATACACTGTTACATTAGAATATGTAAGTATTGACTACAAAATTGTATATATCGTTTCAATTTTTAAAATAAAACGTCTCTTCAGGTGGTTAACCAATTTTGTAGTGGATACTTACATGTTCTAATTCAGCAGTGTATAATATATATATATATATATATATATATATATATATATATATATATATATATATATATATATATATATATAAGTCTGGCTCTTATCGCATTGAAATAGTGAAAGTTGCCTTCCCAAAGCTGAGCAAACGGAAAAATTTCATTACCAACCATGACAAGATTGTTGAACGGTTACCTATATATTAGCGAATGCTGGCAATCTCTTAACAGATGATGAAGAGACAGAAGACAGAAGACAACAGAAATGTGCTTCTATAGGAGGATGCTGAAAATACTGTGAGTAATGAGCAACTGGTTTTATGGAAAATGGTCCCTTATACTTAGAATCAGTACACCAGGTATATCGAAAACTGTCTGGTAAAACTGTCCCGAAAAATATTTCCATAAATTCTTGGTGATTAAATAATCTATTCAGTATACAGTTCATTCATTACTGTAAATATCGTTTAAATCTGATTTTGGTAATTTTTTAAAAAACGGGGTAGCGTTTTTTGCTTCATTTTGAAAAAAAAATGCAACCATTTCTTGGTAGTTATTGTAAACAAATCTATTATTTTAAATGCTACGAGTATTTTCATGTACGTGTCTTAAGTTCAGCAAAATGGCTGAACACTAACAGCTGAAACTTTATAAGGATAACTATTGTCATAAATCAACAACCAACGCCAGACAGGTGCTTACGTTTTTGTTAGTATTATTTAGTATTACCGGTTCATCCAGTCGGTGTTGAAAACCAAGTATAAAGCTAAAATTTCAATGATTGATTTACAAAGCAGGAGTAGTGTCATTGTTATCGGCGTGGGAAGTAAAATCGGTAAGTTGAATGCAAATTTCAGAATAATCTGTTGCACTCACTTTTCAAATCTATCTCTGGTCCCCCTAGCTATGGATTAAATCGCAGACTATGATTGTATCTTTAGCTTTGGTTGGAAGCAAATTATGAAAGATAACTCTTACATCAAAACCGCGGAAAAATCAATAGAAAACTACTCCACTATCTTTTCTAAGAAGTCATAACAATTTACAGATAACAAGGAAAAGGAACCTGTGAATACCTATAATCGCCTATACCCTGAAGGATAACGGAAAAGCATCGTCTTCTTGGAAGAGTGTCGCCAACAAAATCTTACTCTTTCAATTAAACCTTGCAACATATTTTGTTTGGTAAATATAGATAAGTAGATATTTTGTATATTTTAGCGGAAGTTTTGCATTGTTCAGTTTTTATCGAAGGTTCCAGAATAATTCTGTTGTAGCAAATTTTTAAATATTTTTTCTCTTCTTTTTTTTTTTACAATATTCTTACCACAGTCCGGGGGTCTCTCATGGCAGAGGTAATTTATACGCATAGGAGGGGAAGATAACGGTTAACTCTAGGCTTGAACAGGTTAAGATTGTTGTAATCAGGGAAATATCCAGTTTGTAGTTGGTTCCTCAGAGCAGTGGTTCGCTGAATTGACGTCTCACCGAGGGAATACGAAGGAAATGTGGATCGTTTGCTACAGAGTAATTGGCATAGCGAGTCCCAGCCGTGAAAATTAGAGCTAGCGGAACCAAACAATGCAGTTCGTCCGGAGTTCTTTCTAGCAATAGAAGCCACATTTCACTGTGAGCAGTAGGAAGATAGAAAATACTTTGTCGGCCAAAAGGAATCGGTGATGTTTTGGAGGTCTATCGAGACTGGAAAGTAAGGACTGGGCAGCTCACGCACAAATATAACAGCAATACTCCATTTTCGGCCTGATCTGGCTCTTGTAAAGGTTAAGAATAGCGTGAGGGGATCAGGTATATACTGTACTGATACATGGAGCCGATCAGTTTTTCTGGATCGTATGTAAGAGTTCCATTTGAGGTCAAGGGGTGAGTTTAAGGCCCTATAGTCTCTGAAGGTACAGAGCCTCTGCGAAGGGTTATCAGTTCATCGTAACTAGCGATGTTCTTGAGCAAACTCGAGCTACACATACATTAATAATTACTAGCATTCATGATAAAGTACATAAAAGTAAAACATGCTTATATAAAGACGATTTTCTATAAATATTATTTTAGGGAGCTAACTGATAATCCTCAGTATACAAAGAACTAATACACCTCTATTAAGTGAACTGTTCCATGAGGAATATAAGCATAATGGCGTTGGTCTCAGAGGTGGGGGTGCTTTCCATCTTAGGCTTGGGTAGGCTCAAGAGGTCGAATACTCAGCCTTCAGACAGAGAAGAAACCAAATGAGGCTATAGCGAAAGGCAGATTCTCGTCTGGGGAAGTAGACAAACCAGGAATTTCTGCCTGAGCCTACGGGATCGGATTGCCCACATAAAAATCGGCCTTGTGCCACATCCTGCCACGTGGGAAAGTCGGGCAAATACCGGTCTTGCTTTTCAGCTTAGGCTTAAGCTTGGATAGGCTCAAGACATCGAACTGTCTACTTTCGGGCAGACTGGAACTCAGACGAGACTTTGCCGAAGGTCAGAGTCATTTCTGGGGAGGTAAACAAACCCGACCTCATGTATGCGGGTGTACAGGGAATTTTGCCTGAGCCTACGGGATCGGATTGCCCACATAAAAGTCGGCCTTGTGCCACATCCTGCCTCGTAGGAAGGTCGGGTAAATACCTGTCTTTCTTTCCAGGTTAGGCTTAGGCTTGGATAGGCTCAAGATATTGAAGACGAGGCTTTGCCGCAGGTCAGATTCGCGTCTGGGGAGGTAGACAAACCCGACTTGCTTTTCAGCTTCAGACGAACTTTAAATATCTACTTGTATTATTCTTTAAAATAAAACCTTAAACTTTGTAAGTTGCTCTTCTAGTTATTATTTCAATAACCACTCCGGATAACATTACACAAAGTATAAACACTGAAGAATGGATTCTGGATTGATCAATTGTTACAAAAGTTTGGTTTCAGCTGTGCGATATTGTTTTTCAGAAATCAAATACGAACATGCAGCTTATGCATGTTAACTATTATACGCGCTGAAGATTAAAAGAATGTTCCAGCATATTCGCAAACTCACGTAAAGTATGTGTTCTTTAAAAAAATTAATTTAATTACTTTTTCTTTTTTTTTTAAACATGAAAAGAGATTCGATGGCAGGAGTCATAACCCCGTTCGATTTCTCGTAGCAATCAAATTTCTTTCGTTTGTAGCAAGAAAAGCTGTCGTCGATATCATACGGTAAACTTTGATCTCCAGCATCAAAACAGTCAACTCCTTTTGTCTGTTGTTTATTAATCGACCTTATAAACACAACTGAAAAGGGTGGTTGATGGTCGTGTGGGTAGGAGAAAAGAAATGGTGGGTATAGGTGTTGGAAGAGAAAATGAAAGAAACGAAATTAGAGACAGAGAGAGAGAGAGAGAGAGAGAGAGAGAGAGAAAGAGACGGAGAGAATGAGAGGAAAGGGCTGGGTTGGTGGCAACCTATGTTTAGAAAATGAAGTAACGGGAGTCTATAAAAAAAAAACAAAAAACAAAAAAAAACAAGACAACCGAATACCACCAACAATTTTCGTCCTGTGAGTTAACGGTTAATTTTTTATTTCCGGTCCGACGATCAAAAGAATATTTTCCACTAAACTCGGGCTGATTAAGGCGAATTCTAGAAAGCGGTTGGGTTAGAGAGGTAAGAAGTTTGATATGGAAAACAACCGTTTCTAAGCAACTCTTGAAATAATATGTCAATAAGGGCAATGATTACAACAACAGTAACAATACTACTACTACTACTACTACTACATTTTTGTAATGATTTCACCCCAAGCAAGGCAATAAAAGCCACTCGGAGTTACCGAGATGGAAAGAAATGGAGGGTAAATTTTCTCCTATCTTGTCGACCTCGCTGTCTCAGGGCATAATGGAACCCAGACGAGGCTATGCCGAAGGGCAGAGTCTCGTCTGGGGATGTAGACAGCAATCCGGCCTCATGTATACGGGATCTATATTAAATTTTTGCCCGAGCCTACGGGTTCTGAACGCCGCACGTAAAAAAAAAAAAAACGGCCTTGTGCCACATGCTTTTGTAGGGGAGGCCTTGGGTAAATGCCGAAAGGGAAAAAAACAAATAATAAGAAATAAGCGAATCTGAAGATGGCGATTGACATTGCATTTAAATTTTGAAAATCGTTGAATTCATACCATTTTCAAAGCTGTTTGCCTGTAAGTTAATTTAACGAACACACTGGAATTTGAATTCGGCTCTCCGATTCTTCCATCCATTACACCACAAAACATTCATTAAAGCGAAAATATATTGAAAGTAGACTAATTTCAGAATATTCTACAGTAAATCTACTCCCAGAATTCGTCCATCCATTACATCACAAAGCATTCATTAAGGCAAAACTATATTGAAAGCGGACTAATTTTAGAATAGTCTACAGTAAATCTATTCCCAGAATCATAAAACGTTTCTCGTTTCCTTCCAAAAGTACAACTGAAAAGAAGGAGTATTTTACAATTCTAGTTATGTGCCATGCGTGATACATGCTTAGGCGATCATGTATCATTCGATACATGAGTCAGATTTTTTCCCGCTGTATGTTGCCATTTCTTTTTGCGTTTGACCAGTTACCATCCAAGGCTATAGAATCTGATCTGTCCCTGCTATTTCCCCATAGTTGGTGGGAGAAGAAGAAGATCCATACCTTTCCTAAGTGTATTAGCACATGGATGTAATGGATTTGAACTCAGCTCACCGATTCCTCAATTTGTTGTCGCTATCCATTACTCCATCGTGCCTTCTTAAGTAAGAAAATAGTTGGAAATCAGCGATGTTTTTTTTTTACTCTTCGATAAGATGAAATAAATTTGGAACATTAGTTTTAAATAGTTCCATAGACAGATCAATAAGCTCGTTGCCTAATGGGAAAGAAATAGCATTTATGAGATACAAAAATATTTATAATAAATATAATTTTGCTCTTTGAAAATGTATTTAATTCAGTGGTGATTATTCAGCACAATGACCAAACATTTTATTATGTTCGGAAAATAATGTCCGACTTTAGAATAAACCATTTAGTTGTGTTCTAATATATTATTATAATAATAACAGAAAAATATATTACTCATTCCTAATGATTAAAGTGTCATTTTATATCAATCTCTTTCAGAATTTAACGTATAAAATTATATACGTCTCAACTTGAAAATGATAAAATAAAGAAGAGATGCGTTTATATTTTCTATGAGTTCCAGTTTGGTCAAAATGCTTCTGAAACTGCTGCAAACATTAACAGAGCAAGAGGTGAGGGATCCACTTGTGATCGAAAAGTAGGACACTAGATTCTGAAGTTCCGCAGTGGGGATACGAGTCTTAAAGATCACAGTGGCAGAGGGCATCAATCTACATATGAGAATCAACGTCTGAGAACACTAGTCGAACACCCACGTCAAATGTCTAAGATAATGGATGTCAGCCTCTCAGTAATATTGGGCAATCTCAAGAGAATTGACAATGTGAAGAAACTCAATAGACTTCACATTTCAGTCAGTCAATTGTGTGCCATGTGTGATACACGCGTAGGCGATCACGTATCTTTTGATACATTACTGACAAGGCAGATTTTTTCCCGCAGTAGGTTGCCATTTCTTTCTGCGGTAGACCAGTTGCCATCCTAGTTTATAGAACCCAGTCTGTCCTGCTATTTACCCATAACTGGGGTGAGGAGAAAAAGAGAGTTTATAGCTTTCCCAAAGGTTATTAGCACGTAAGTGAATGTAATAGATTCGACTGGAATTCGAACTCGGTTCTCCGATTCTTCATCGGAGCTGCTATCCATTACTCCACAGTTCGGCATTTTGAAGTTCGATTCTGCATCCTAGAAATTTGACTGGTTCATTTCTTGATCGAACAATGACTTGTGATGCGAAATGGACCTTTCATGACAATCGTAAACCATCGGCTGCATGGATTGATCATGACGAAAGACTTAAACAATTTCCAAAGAACTCTGACCAGAACATCAGTGCCTAAGTTTACTGATGGCAACTCTATGAAATGCACATTCTGTTAAGCAGAAAGCAACCAGTACTGGTTAATCAACGTGGTCCAATTTTGTTTCAGGACAATGCTCGGCTACATGTTACCAGGATGGTAATGCAGAATTTCTCTGACTTAGGATACGAGGATTTGCCACATTCACCATTTCTCGTAATCTCTCATTCCCTGAATACCACTATTTCAAATACCTTGACAATTTTTTAAACCAAAAGCCATTTCGTTGTAAAGAAGATGCAGAAACTGCATTCAAATATATTTCTGTATTCATACTTTTAGAGTTTATCATATAAGTATAGATACCCTCGTAAATTGATGACAGGTATGAACAGATGTTCAGTATTCCTATTGTAACTGATGTAATAGAGTCTATCTTCTTCAATTACTTTAAAGTACTTTCATTAATAAAAAAAAAACTGAATGCAGTTACTGATATAACAGAAGTAGTCTGTATTTATTCAATGGAAGTTAGCCGAGGACATGAAGGGGGAAAACAAGCAACATGAAGACCAATTTCAGACCATAACTATTTTGGAGTTTTTGAAATTCATTTTGTCAGTGTGCTATCAAGGATGTAAAAGAGGGTACATTTATAAAGCAATTGATAGGTTTGATTGAACGATCAACGAAAAATAAGAAAGAAACCATTTTCCACTATTTACGCGGGTTTTCATTATATGGGCGGATTCAATTATCAAGTTAAATGACTGTTAAACAATCAACTTATTGAGTGAAGTTTGTAATAGATTGCTTGAAAATTGAGGGAGATTAAGGTTCAAATTTCTGTTGAAATCGATATTTCGTTTTTCGCTAAACGCAGTAGCGTAGAAATAAAAGTGAGGCATCGTTGAGCTCGTCATAATGTAAGTAAGCTACATATCGAATTTGAACGAAATCGGAGGAAAAAAGTTGAATTTATAGGTTTTTGATCGGCTTTATCGATTATTGATTTTTCAAAAATAATTATCGATTTTTACGCTAAGAACCTAACACTTACATTTTACAATGTTTGTGGCAAGTTTGGTCAAAATCGGTTGGATGGATCTCGAGTGAAAAGGTATCATACAGAAAGACATACAGACACCTTCTGTTGTATTATAGAGAGAAATTTGAGGAAAATATTTCCATAATTAGTAAAAGAACTATTGAAAGTATATATTAGGTGGGTGCAAAAATAATGACGTATTAATGTCCTTTTTTTGACGTTAAAAATACGTCAAAAAACGACGTTATCACGTCATTATTTTTGCACCAACCTAATACATGGAAAATACAAACATAATAATGGCTGCAGTAATAATAAATTATTAAGAAGGAAAGAAAGGAATTTGTGGCAAAGTATTGTTCTACGCTCATCAACAGACAACACAAAATAAAAAAATGTGATAAAGGAAACGGACATGAATCACAAGACTTTCACATTTTTGCCATTTATAACGAAGATTTCAACGCTGTTCCTCTTCACACAATCCATGTGTCATTTTGTTATAGCTGGAAAGAGTGTTTTATTATTTTCTAAAATGTCAATTTGAAAAAATAAAGGATCTTTTTTTAAACTTCCTTTCAGATCATTGATTAAACCATATCTACGGAGAGTGTTGAATCTTCAAGCATTGGATTCTGGGCTGTCGTGACGTTCCTGTTATTGCAGAAGAAAATCACCAAACAAAATCCTTGAGTGCACGATGCAAAGAATAAGTGACACATTTCCATCATACCCAGCTGGAAGAAAAGGTGTTCCAACTTTCTGCGTGGAAATTTTGAAGGTAAAGATACAGCCCAATCTTTGAGTCCTTCAACGGTATCAGCTCCTAAAATTGTTGCTCATTTTGAAAGCCGAATTTTGGCCGACCGAATTCCCGGCCAAAAGAATTGCTGAGTCACGAGAGATATCCCTGGAATGCGTTAGGTCTATATTTCATGAGCAGTTTGGAATGCGGAAGCTGTCAGATAAGAGGATGCCAACGAGAAACGATATCGAGTTAAAACCTTTAAGTTGAATTTGCAGATTTTCTGCGAACTAGCGACAAACTTTCACGAAATACTCATGGTTGATGAAACACGTTTGTGCAACTATAATTTGGAGACTAAACCACAATTCATGCAGTAGTGGTATTCGAGTTTTCTGCTGTCGAAGAAATTCAAAACCCAAAATCAGCAGGGAATCTATAACCCGCTCGAAAAATCGGTTCAGTGTCATGCTAGACAATCTTTATCGTTAGAATAACGACTTACACATTTATAAGTCTACCTGCCGTACATTCATTGAATATTGCTGTCACCTATGGTTAGGTGCTTCTGCTATGTATCTAAAGTTACTTGATGAAATACAAATACGAATATGCAATGTCATTTGTCCTAACCGGGCATCTCAGCTTCAGTTACTTAATCACGGCGAAGACGTATCTTCCCTGTACCTTTTTGTCGTAGTATCTTTCCTCTAATTAAACTATTATGGACTCTTCCACTTACCATAAAGTAGTAGAACTCGTGGGGAACAGTGCCAAACAGTTCATCTGTCGAACTCTCTGCCCCGAGAAGAGAGCAACTCGGACGAGGCCTTGCCGAAGGGCAAAGTTTCGTCCGGGGAGGTAGACAGGCCCTTAACCGGTTTATACGGATTCAAAGGGAATATTTTTGGCCGAGCCTACGGGGTCGGAGAACTCACGGTAAACTCTGCCTTGTGCCACATAGATCCCTCGTGGAGGAGGACTGTTAAATATTAACAGTGATAGACTGAATGCTGGTCTATCGATACACACTCCCAAGTCGTGTAACAGATTTCTGTTGTATTTACTGTTCAAAACACTATTTATCTGCAACCTCTTGTTTTGTTATTTCTTAACCAACTACTTGGTCACAACACTTTTATATAAATATTTTAATAGTAATTGTTCTGATGAACTTTCCTCTGTGGTATCTAGACGTTATGAATTTAAATGCAGTACTAGATTGGCGGCAACGTTTCATCATTTTCAGCTGAAATTTCAAGATATAACCGCAAGTTCTCTGCTAACATTTACTTTTCTATTGAATGTCTCGCTTTTGGAACTCTCTCCTGGCCTCTTGCTTCCCAGTCAAGTTTGATTTTCAAATATCTAAATACGGTGTCAATCGTTATCTTCTGTCTTCTTAATTCCTGTTCTTTTATTGTTGTCCCTAATTTACAATGTTTTCTCTTTCTCATATTCTCTCACACTCAGTAACTCCTTGAATCTTAGTGGCTTTATTGATTTGCTTGTGGAGAAATGATAAAAAATAGCGATAAAGAAAGTATTTTGATGACTGATTATAAATGGAAGGTCCAAAGCATATAAAAAATAACTCTAATGTGAAAGACCGTAAAAATAGCGAAGAAACCTTCTGAAATGAGTTAACTTTTTAAGAATAATGCATCTTCTGATAGATCTTACAAGACGGATTTTTACAATAATTTTCATTCAGTACAAGGCCCAAGAACCACTCGATATAGAGGGTTACAGAGTAATAGGTAAGGTGCACAATTTATGTGATGAAGATAACGGTTAGCCCTAGACTTGAACAGGTTAAAATAGCAGTGTTCGGGGAAGCAACCTTTCGGGAGTCGGTTCGACAATGGATGCCTCGAAGAATTTGGGGTTCCACTGCATTGAACGTCTATACTACCCATCCAAAACTTGCCTGAACTTACTGTTTTTTTGTTTTCATGTCTTAAAAAGGATTCTTGAAAAGGAGAATGATTTCGAATAATTTGTTGCTGAAGAAACATCAGGCTTTTTTCGAAGATTATAGAAGAAATTCGTGAAAAGATGTACCAAGCTTTTTAAATCTGAACGTTGAATAGTCGGTGCCGAATAGACGAGGTGGCCGTTTATTTCTTTAGGACATTTCCCCCCCCCCCGCCACGATTACCACGTTTATTAATTTCGCTTTTTTTTCATACTTCAAATGATATTCCAACCTTCATTTTTATTAATATCATCCTGTTTATTGCATATTGAGAAAAATTCGGACCTCTTCAATTAAGGTTCTAAATGCTACATTCATGTCACAAGTCTGGCCATAAAATATTCAACACCTTAATGTAGAAGATAATTATGACGATTACAAAAAACAATAATTGAAATTAGCTGACTTATTGAGAAATCCTCTGGAAACAGAACAGGCCGTGACTTGATTACTCTTGATTAAAACGGATTTGATGCGTTAAATAAAAATGAAATATATCGAGAACAAATAAAAATAACTACTACTACTACTACTACTACTACTACTACTACTACTAATAATAATAATAATAATAATAATAATAATAAATGCTTTGAGAAGTTGCAGTACCTTGAGATAAGAATATCAAAATGGCGGGGACAGGAGAAACTGCAGAGGCACCATTATCTCTCAGGGCAAATCGGAGAAATGTACCAAGATGTAGTTAATGTTGTCCCTATTGTGGTTGGCCGTTTTGGTATTAATTCCCAGAATCTCTCAACCTCATAAGATTCCTTGAAGATACCTGAAATCATTGAGAATGTGCAGGTGGCACTGCTGCAAGAAACAGCTCATGTGAAAGAGTCGCTAAGCTGAAATTAGGAGCGGCCATTTGACCCTCAGCAACCGGCTGATGCACCTTAATTCGAATCAAAATATTTTAGTTGAGTGACGTGCCGTCTTTCCTCGTCATATTAAAAGAAATTTAAAAGCTGCTTGCGAAAAGAACATTTGGGGTGACTCTTATGCTTTGAGGAAATCCAAGAATAGGTTTCAAAAATGGAGGACATTAAAGTCAATTTTTTCAGTTTATTTTAATACCACTGCTTATCATTCAATCCGGGGACTCGCGCTACAACTGGAATTATTGATGTTCTCATGTGCCACATTTTTTTAGATTTCGATTTCAAGGTCCTTGTATTTTGATAGCTTTTTTCAGATCTTCAAAGATATATGGACTGCCATATCAATAAGGAGGCATTTTTGTGTTTGCGGTCTCTAATAATGATGCCTGGGTGATTAGGTAATAGATTTGATTGTTCTGCCTGTGTGTATTGTGAAGTCCCTTAAAATTGCTACAGGCCCTATCTACGTAACCGGGTCTGGGTGATGTTCGCACCAATTATTATTATTATTATTATTATTATTGTTATTATTATTGTTATTATTATTGTTATTATTATTATTATTATTATTGTTGTTGTTGTCGTTGTTGTATCTGACTCAGGAGCTTCAAGTGCTTCAGAAACGTATTACTTGAAAGGAGATTAAATGCCGAGTTGATATATGTTGTAGTTTTCTTTTTGTGCCACCAGTCCTCGAGTTTAAAGATTTTAAGTGACAAGACTGATAATGAAAAGTTACTGCTGCCTTTGGTGAGATGATAATTCAACCACGCCTCTTCTCTGTTAACCAATGGATAAATTCTAGGATAGTCATGAGCAAACAGTAATAACGTCTATTAATATTTCGTTTGCTTTCTTTTATTCTCACTTGTTCACTTACGCTCTCTACGCAAACAATGATTAAGTACAATGATTAAGTACAATGTTTCTTGAATTAGGCATACTTTAGTTCTGCGATTCTCAACCGCCGGGCGATTCTTTTAAGTGTGTCGCGAATTATTGTCACTGCATATTGAAGAAATCACGAAAAAACACCAGGCACAGATTTCATTCTAAATAGTTGAACAGAAACATTGAAATAAACTAAGTTCATATTTTTGTGTCTATTTTAAAAAAAAAAATACATTGTTTTATTTTATAACATTTAAACGCATATCCTTTTAAAAAGTGTGTCGTGATATTTTTATTTGCCCCTAGGTGTACCGTTGCTAAAAAGGTTGAGAAAAACCGCTTCAGTTGACGGAAACGTTATTATCATTTTAAACCATTGGCAATTTTCACTAAGGAAGGTCATACGTGTAAACATCGTTTGCTTTAGAAACTGGAGATGTTCATAATAATTTTACTTGGAGTAGAAATGCATTTTTATTTTTAAAAATATTTTGTTGTTGTTGTATTTCTCTTGAAAATAAGTTAATCACATTGTTAACATTGATAATATTATACCAAGATTTCATCTTCTTAACTACAGAAATAATCATTCATTTCAAAGAAAAATAATAAACTTTACCCAATTTCTAAGGCCGGTGCTTACGCTTGTTTTCAGTCAGTTATGTGCTATGCGTAATACACGCGTAGGCGATCTTATATCTTTCGATACATGACTGACGAGGCAGAATTTTTCCCGCAATAGGTTATCATTTCGGTCTGTTCTGCTATTTATCCATAGCTGGGGGGTGGAGAAGAAGAAGATTCATACCTTCCCCAAGGGTATTAGCACGTAAGTGAATGTAATGGATTCAACTCTCCGATTCCTCAATCCGAGCCGCTTATCCATTACTCCACCATACAGCGGAAATGACTGAAGAACTTTCAATGAAAAATAATCTTGATATATTTTTTTAGTAGTGAGGCCTTATATTGAACCATATTTGATTCGTCCCACGGTCCGATAAAGTCAGTCCATTACTTTTGTAGGAGGGAAGTCTCTTGCCGCGATGAGGATAAAAAGAAATATTTTTCAGACCCTACGACTCTCCATAATGACGATGATAATCTTTGTAATGATGACTTACAAAATTCAAACATTCAACAGAAAAAGAATCATCTGTGCAGAGAAGATTTAATATTATTTGACAAAAATAAAACTAAAAATGGAAATATTAGCTGTTAGTTTTCAGCCAATATTGGAATTAAATTTAATATCGAAATAAGTGTAATTTCAAATATGAAAATAGGAAAACACAGTCTACAGAAGGAAATCGCACAGGTGACAATGAGAAGTTAGAACATTGAATGGGAAAGACATCTAGAAAGATCTTGTAATTCAATAAAACAGGAAGAATTGACCAAAAAGTAAAAAAGAAAAAAGAAAAAGAAAACAAATGGTTGAAGACGTGAATAAATGGCGGAAATAAATCGCAGAATTCGTTGTTAGCATTCATTCAAATATTCGTGGAACGTGACCAGCAACACGAATTAGTTTTCCCAGCATCTATTATTTTGAGTTATAAGTCATTTTCGTTTTAGGAACCAATCGTGATGACAAAAGCAGCATTCCAATTAACCGTTCCTTACATATGCTGTAACAGGTAATGAAAAGTGGATTGCATACAACAATGTTCAACGCAAAAGGCAGTGATTTGACAAGGATAAATATTCACAATCGACGCCAAATGTTGAGTTACATGAAAGTCATTTAGTGTTATGTCTGTTATGGGGGAAGTTGGGTTTATTATTTATTTATAGTTCTTAAAACACAGTGAAACACGAGAGGCACATTTATGCTTTTAGTTTGGTTGAAGAACGCCCTGTACATGTCCGGAGGAAAAAGTGGTCCTCTATCATAACGCATAACAAAGGAAAATATTCTGGAATTCAGTTGGTTTGTTATACTCCTCATGTAATATTCACTTCACCCTTGCATAGACCGACTATTAACTGTTTCGATTGTTGTAAAATGTTTGAACGACGAAAGATTTCTCTAATGAAAACTAAATGCAATTGTTTGTCGGAAAATACCTCACATCAATATTAACGGAATTTTACCCAAAATATATCGAATAGCTGACTGATAAGTGGCAATGAGTCATTAGAAATTATGGTGAATATGTAACTAAATAAAAAGTAATTCTACTTTACCTTTTTATAAGAATAAATTCATAATCAATAACAGATATTGCATATGACTTATAATAGTTTTTATCGTTCCTTACATTTTTTTGTACTCATGGAAAAATACATTTTTTTATGTGTTCTTAAATAATATTTTTCAGTTAACTTCGCTAAATACATGTACTATTTGGCAAACTTGGGTCTTCATATCCGCATCATGAACGTGTTTTTCCATTGACACCGCTGTTATTTTAACTACCTCCACTCCTCGGGAATATATATTGTTTTAAAAAGCGATGATTGGAATTGTAATAAAACCTAAAAATATTGAAGGGAATTTATACACTTTCTTTGTTTTTGAGAATTTACAACAAATGATAATAAATACTATTTATTTATTTATTAAATTGTTTGTTGCAATGGTTGGCAAAACATAGGCTCTGTCTATATTTCTCAGATGAGGTATTATGTACACTATTTACATTATTCGGACTATTGTCCTCATCTTTGCCGCCATATTTATTACAACGTTTCGGCCCTTCAGTATCTGTCTATATTTCTCAGATGAGGTATTATGTACACTATTTACATTATTCGGACTATTGCCCACATCTTTGTCGCCATATTTATTACAATGTTTCGGTCCTTCAGTATCTGTCTATATTTCTCAGATGAGGTATTATGTACACTATTTACATTATTCGGACTATTGTCCTCATCTTTGTCGCCATATTTATTACAACGTTTCGGCCCTTCAGTATCTGTCTATATTTCTCAGATGAGGTATTATGTACACTATTTACATTATTCGGACTATTGTCCTCATCTTTGTCGCCATATTTATTACAACGTTTCGGCCGTTGTACGCTCCGAACTTCTTCAGGTGGTTGGATTGTCGAACTGAACACTTTATTTTGCTCACCGGGGTAGACTGTTCTAGTTCCACGTGCCATGTGTAATGGATGTCAGTTATCAGTTATCTCCTGTTAATTTCGCTCTGAAAGTTCTCTACTGCCTTAGCCGGGTATTGAACTCACACTCTTTGGGTCCTGTGACTGGATTTAACTAACGCCTTTATCCACTGTGGCATGTGTCCTTGTTGTAATAAATATGGCGACAAAGATGAGGACAATAGTCTGAATAATGTAAATAATTATCTAATGTGTTCTTAAATAATATTTTCAGTTACCTTCGCTAAATACATGTACTATTTAGCAAACTTAAGTGTTCATGCCCGCAACATAAACGGAGTGTCAAAAGGAGTTTTTCCATTGACGCCGCTGTTATTTTAACTACCTCCACTCCTCGGGAATATTGTTTTAAAAAAGATGATTGGAATTATAATAAAACCTAAAAATATTAAAGTGAATTTATACATTTTTTTTTGTTTTTGAGAACAACAAAAGATAATAAATAATATTTATTTATTTATTAGATTGTTTGTTGGAATGGTTGGTAAAACATGGGCAATTGCCACCCGAGGAAGGCCGGAGTGTTGTGATAACAAAAACAGCGATGAGGAAAATAGTCATAATGTAAGTAATGTAGGTAATGATTACTCCTCAGCTCAGAAATTTAAACATAATTTTTTAAAAAACTTTTTATTACTTCATAGAATCTGTGGAAACAAAACTGGGCTCGATTATAAGCGAGAGCTAGGAAGAAAATTAATTTTTCCTGACATTTCGATTTTACACAATCGCCTATTCCAAGAGTACAGCGTCGCACATCAAATAAAAGTGCAGGATTTTCCTTGCCCATATTTGCCAGTTATCTGATTTACGACCAAAGGCTATCATTTTCAAGTGAGTTTAGGACTGAAGCGATTACCAGTGTTCAAATTTTCGTCTAAACAGAACAGCCCCGCATTCAGTAAGTAAATGCTACGCTATTACAATCAATTACCTTGCTTATATTTTTATATATAGAAGTAAAGTTTTGAAATGAAGGTAAATATTTGAAAATATTTAAAAGATAGTATTTATATTTACATTAAAAGGGGACCATGCAATTTCCGAGGTTATAGCGCGAGCTATTTGCGAGTCAACTGCAAATACCCACAAACTAAAGGTGTGACCTATTTACTGGTGCGACTAAACGTGAGTATGTAGGGTACTCATTTTCTTCTTTTTTTCTTTCTACTCTCTATTATCCTATCTCTTTCTCTCCTCTTCTATTCACTTTCTTTCTTTCTTTCTTTCTTATTTATACATTCCGATTGTCATTTATTTTTTCTTTTGGTTTCTGAGGTCGACATAATTATCAACCCCTCAGCACACACGACATCATAAGGAATCTGAAGTAGACAGTGGCGTATCTGTAGTCCAGGCAAGTACCCTGTGCTTGAGTATAAGTGAAAACAAGGGAGAAAATGAATTTTTCGCGATATTTCGATTTTACGCAATCGCCTCTTCCAACTGTGTCGCGCGTCACATCGAGTAAAAGACATCGATCTGCACTGATTATATTTACGATTTATTATCTGATTTACAACGAATGACTATCATTTTCAAGTGAGTTTAGGATTGAAGCGATTACCAGTATCTCCATTTTCGTCTAAACAGAGCAGCCCCGCACTTGATAAGTAAATACCACGCAATTACAATAAATCACTTTTCCTATGTTTTAATATATGTAAACAAAGTTTTGAAATAAAGTTGAATATTTGGAAAGAATATTTAAAAAATATTAGTTATATTTACTTTAAAAAAAGGACCATATAACTCCTCAGATCATATCGCGACGTATCTGCGAGTTAACCGTAAATACCCAGTTTGACAACCACAAACTAAACGTTCGACCTATCTACTGGTGCGAACTCTACACCTGTATATACTGTATTTCCTCGGAAACTACAACGTATACAAGGAGCATGCTAACACCGTTGGACAAAAGCAGGTCTTCAGCGGCAAAATCACTATGATCCCGCATAACTACAGTCCATGTTTAGGAACGAATCAGAGCCTTTATTTTGCCCTAAAAAAATCTGCACAAGCGGAAACAATTAACTTTTTCACACACATAAATGTCACCACTGCTGAAAACGCATGATCCCTGCCTGACCGTGCTGACATCCACATTATAATCTTCGTAAACGTTATGCGTTGATAAATGTCAAGAGATTCCATCTTTGCGTATGACAGAATTCAGTGATATATTATCCTGTGCCCTTTCACGACAGACATCATTCTGCAACATTGCCGTTCAGCTGATATATTAATAAGGCAAAAGAGTGCGGATTATTTGTTGGAAGGTTAACATTCTACTGCTGTACCAACAGCATGTAAGATAACCGAATAAAATAGAAAACCTTGTATCGGCGAAACTGTCTTTGGTCTGGTCAGAGATTGATTTTGCTGGCAGCATGTAGCCCTGTGTAACATGCCATGTGGTGATCGTCTATCTGCAATCATCGGCCACACTAATGCCATGAAGCAAAATCCTTCTTAGCATAACGCCTTGACAATCTAACAAATCAAGGTAACGGTTTTGTAACAGATGTCAGGAAAAACCTACTGGATTCTAGATCAACTTTAGTGTTACAAGGAGATATATAAGAACTTATCCGAAAGGGATTATCATACGATTAACGGAGTTGAGCAACGCATAGTCAGTACGTAGATGGGTGACTTCTTATGAATACCAGATGCTGTAAGCTTGCTTGTGCGGCTCTGAATTGGATATCGGGGGTTCATAGCTGGGTCCTTAACAGGTGCCACCACCACGAGTTTACCCTGACCCGGGGTGGTAGCACCTGTTAGGGTTCTATCTATGGGCAAATAGTGTACCCCCGAAGAAAAACTATAACATGAAAGACACTATGAAAGTGCAAAAATATTTTGTTACAATGGAAACACCAGTAAACCATTTTTATATACTATATATAGTGAAATTCTAGTAAAATTACGAACAATATATTTATAAAGAAAAATGACCAACAATGCATTTTATAGTAGAATTACCAACAATATATTTTATAGCAAAATGTCCAACAATAAATTTAATATTTTATTGAAGGCATACAATTGCGTTTAAAATACATTTAGTTGAATTCATAAAATTGCATTCAAAATGTTTAGATTTCAGGATTAAATAAACTTAGAGTTTAATATGTCACTAAGCAAAATGAACAAACCGGCGATCGGAAAAAAAGTAATACTCTTTTGGTGGGTACATGATAAGGTCAATATGGCGGTTGGGGTAGAACAGACCCGCCCGGTTCCAACATATTTTCCTATATTCTTACGGTATACTTGACAACTTGTCATTGAGGAGAACAACAGATTTGATTTAATCTATCTATCTATCTATCTATCTATCTATCTATCTATCTATCTATCTATCTATCTATCTATCTATCTATCTATCTATCTATCTCAGTCTGTAACCTATCTATCTATCTATCTATCTATCTATCTATCTATCTATCTATCTATCTCAGTCTGTAACCTATCTATCTATCTATCTATCTATCTATCTATCTATCTATCTATCTATCGATCTCAGTCTGTAACCTATCTATCTATCTATCTATCTATCTCAGTCTGTAACCTATCTATCTATCTATCTATCTATCTCAGTCTGTAACCTATCTATCTATATATCTATCTATCTATCTATCTATCTCAGTCTGTAACCTATCTATCTATCTATCTATCTATCTATCTATCTATCTATCTATATATATATATATATGCATGTTTCATTAAAAACGACAGACAAGGTACTACGGTTAAGCTTTTTATTTAATTTTTCTTGTGTCCGAACAAGAGCTTTCTTTTCTGGACAAAGGGTGTGTAAGAACTGTCCAAATGTTTTATATTTTCGATCGCTTTCGGCTATACCCTTAAGGAACTGTGTTCCTGATCAAACCGGACTCATAAATAATTACATCGGTTACACAACCACATGCTTATCCAGACGTCTTACGTTACACC
>OZ010583.1:101049389-101139389 GCA_963932145.1 Acanthosepion lycidas
TAATATTTGGTGGTTCTTGAGGCAGATCAAGTAAAGAGCAAACTTGGTCTGAGTTCAGCTTTTTTTTACTTGGTGATATTGTAATTGATTTTAATAAAGCTGGATGATTTACATTGCTCCACAGATTTCCTATTCTTTAATTTTTAAAGGTCTACAAGAAAGTTCCAATCTAGTAATAAATATAATAGTCATCATTAGATTCCAAAGTATATTTGATTCTTTAGCATGATCACCTACAGCATGTTCTGCAGCATAACTCCAGTGGGTATCTCTTGGGCATGATTGTCTGACGGAATCCACAAGTCTTCACGGTGGTTTTGAATTCAGAGATATCCTTGTAGATTGGCAGCCATCTACAGCAAAAGATGGCTAGTCTGCTTTATTATTTATAGGGCAATGGCGGACTGAGCAGCGTGTCAGCTTCTCCAATGGAAGCCCTGATAGAATGCCTCCCCATATATCAAATAAAAATGCAGTAAAGAAACTACCACAGACAACTGTTTTAGTAATAAAAAGAAATAAAACCTTTAGAAAGTAATCTGCACACTATCAGTTACTCAAGTCCAATGTGAGAGAACATTTTCAAAGATAAAGGTCATGAAGACAAGGTTAAGAAATTTGGTGCCTAAGGAGAATTTGTAATCATACATGTTGCTATTGAAAAGGAATAGTAAGATGAACTGGATGCAGTAACAATTATTTGCAGATTAAAACAATCATATAGTGATCACAAACGATTGCTCTTAATATAGATGGCTTCATGCAATATTCTGTTGTGTTTTTTAACTATATGTTAATGTGTGAATTGAACTATTTAAAAATACTAAACAATAACTTAACATTTTGTATTTACATTTGGTATCTACTGTCAGTAATATGTACAGTATATGTACACTGTAATTACTAAATACACATTTTTCTACTAATATTTTAATTCAACCCTTTTTCCAGATGTTTTTTAATTTTATTTAATTGTTATGAAAATGATAGCATTGTTGTTTTGGGTAGGTCCTCTTTATTTTCTGGCAAACAATTTATTTAGACCCAGTTCACTATTAGTATGGGGATTTGAATTTAGAGGTTTTCTTCTGCTAGACTTGTCACGCAAGGCCAGAGAAGCTATTACGTCCTGCTATTTAGCTATTAGATGAAGGCAGGTGAATTCCTACCTTTTCCACAGGTGTAGTGCGAACTCATCTCAACGGCGGAAGAGTGCAGCACCAGCCAGGCTGGCGTAACCAAGGGGGACCTAAACAGACCAAGCATCTGACAGCCTGATGCAATTATGATTGCCGGATCCCGCCTGTCTCAATCCCCATTTTGGTCAAATATATGTGCTTCTCCGTCGTATAAAATTGTCCATCAAAATCAATTTCATGCGAATGGTCTCTCTTGGGTTCACTGCCATCTACGCCACTACCACCACCAGGGGAGAGAATGGGTATAGGGGAAGAGGATGGTGATCACGGTGATTCGATACGAGTAGGTGCTGAAATAAATATAGATATAGTGAGAAGTGGACCAAAATGACTTGGCGAGGATTTTATCACAGCACACTAATTTCATATCAGATATTGATTCAGTTTTTCAATCGCGATTTTATTCTGTAATTTGCGGGAACAGTAACATTGATTAACTCATAGATCTTGTTTTCTTTGATCGAATCTCGTTTTTGTTCTGAATTAACAGATCTTTTTGAATTTCAATGGTCAAATAATTTTAGTTGTTTTTTCAAAGACAATTTGGTTTGTATTCATGCCATTTGTCTGAATTGTTATTGTCATTGTCATATCCCAGACATTTGCAGTATTCTCATGGGATCACCGTTCTTGCCTAGTCGTGTGTGTATGCTAATCTGCTTCTACTTATGTCAGTTATCATATATTACAAGACTTATTTTTATCAGTTTTGAGGGCAAAAGAGAAGTAGGCCAACCAAATTACGCTGGGATAGAAACAGACGAATCCCAGTATATCCATCATGGCACCTAGTCTAATAAGAGTGTCGTAGGGACATGTGTCATAGCCAAATATACGCGATACGGCAACTCGTTTTGATAAAAAATCAAATCAAAATCATGCCAGTAGGGGGTCCTGTCGGAAAATTCGGTTGACTCAGACTGATTTCTATTGCAGGTGTTCCCAAATATTTAGATGTGATACACCGAACAAATAACTCCCCCAAAATGCAACTGTGATGCAATGCTACTATTCTAACTCATGCATAGGGTATCAGCCGCTAGAGTACATCTTGGGAAAGGTATCGATCCATTTCCTGCCTGCCCAGCTATGGGTTAAATAGTAAAACTGCTATCTTGAAAACGCCATTGCTGTTCTCAGTAATGCGGTATTAAAATGAAATTATTCTTACAATCTGAAATGTCTTTCGGCTTTAAATAACCCTTAAAGGGTTGATAATCCGCAAAAAATCAACAAATCAATCTTACTTTTATTAGATAAATTGTCGCCAGACGAACATCCATGGCTATATCGCTACAATCTGTAGCTAGAGAAATATCTCGTGCAGACTTCGTTTTTTTTTTTTTGCTTTTTTTTTTAGCTAGCATGTCGTTCGCCCTGTGTAAATATTGTCAGCAAAAGTCAAATAAACCTTAGGACACTTACATTAGAACTCCAAAATAAAATAAAACCATGCATTCGTGTATAACTCTTGTGTTAAATTTATTTTTTATAAAGCATTCGTGTTTCTTATGTGTAAGTGATTTAGATTTTGTTATAAGGGTTTTCTAAAAAAAGAAAAATAATACTTCGTTCTAATGCGAACAGGCCGTCCTTACGGAAAAACAAACTAGATTCCGTACTCAACTGTTTGAAGCTAACAAGCAGATCTGTGTTACTGAACAGAATATTTACTGCACCCCATCAACAACTAAAATGGATAACACATGTAACTCGAAGAGAAAATAATGACATATTCAAGATGTTGACATTCCATATTACTTCAAATAAATGGTTAGGAAGGAAAACTCTGTCAATACAGGAAAGAGCGATAACAGATACTGAACTTCGGAAGCATATTTTGCCGAAAAATTGTTTTAATTGAAAGATTTAATAAATTTCAACCAGCAGTAGTAATGACTGCTCAGTAAATGAATGACAAATCTTATAAGGAAACGGCTACTATTACCATTTCTATTATCCTCTTGATTCCCCAAACAAAGCAAGTACATCTTAACAGTTCTAATCATTTAAGGTCAGGTTCCATGATAGTCATGCCTGCTATAGCAGCAGAGCATTGACGTTCACTAACAGTAGCTAATGGTTCAAAATGGTGATTAAATGACATCACGTATCCTCTTTTTTCTACCAGCGCAATGAAATCCAATATCTGCAATGTTTTCCTATTTTTATTTACCAGATCCAGTTTTCTGGTCTAGGCTGGGTAATGCATTTGAAGTTTAAATTCCCTGAAAATTTTATTCATTTCATTTCATTCTCTGTGCATAAGGTGCGATGGATAATTTGTCGTCTAAATTACGCAAAACGGAAAATAACACTTACAACTTATTTTAATCGATATATTTACCAAAGTTATACAAAAATATCTGGAAATACTAAAGAGTAAAATTATTGAACAAAATCACCATTGGCTTCAATCATGGCCTCCAGACGACTTCAGATTCTCCTGCATTTTTTTTGGAGGGTCTCCTTGTTTAAGTTTGTGATGGCTGCCATAATACTTGCCTTCAGTTCATCTTTGGTGTTACAAGAAGTTTTCTTGGTCTGTCGCTCATCTGCGCCACACACATAACAATCGATGAGTTGCAATATGGGAAGTTAGGTGGCCAGATGTAATGGGTGATGTGATTGCAGAATTTATCTGACAGCAACGATTGCTTGTATGTCATGACATGGGATCTTCTAGTAGCCACCCTCTTGACCCAGGGACGCACTATCTCCTGAAGGCACTTGATGTAGGGCTCCGTGTTGATTCTGAGGCCTCACCAACAAATTCAGGATATCTTTTCGTGCTGCTGTACCTTCGTAATCACCATTAGATTCATCGAACTCTTCCCAAATCTTCTGCACTGCCCCCAAATTAACGCCCAAATACTCTGAAATGTTTGTGTTGGAGCTTCCGGCGTGAATGCCAAGCATTACAGCATGCCGTTTCCAAATTTCTGGTGGAGTGAATTAGTCTATACGAAAAAGAGCCGTCTATACGAAAAAGAGCATTATGCTCTTTTTCGTATAGACGGTTCCCATCTGACCCTACTATATAGTGCAGTCGTCAAAATCAAAAACAAACAACGCGCATGCGCGAAATGAAAAAAAAATGGCGACACTTTACCCATCGCACCATACATATCATTCCAGTCGGTTGCACAGTTCCCAGCAGATCGCATTCCACACCCAATCAAATCTGTTCCTGTATTCTTTCTGACCGTATTCGATTATTATTATTTCCTTTGATTCTGAGCTGCTGCTTGGAGAATTTCTCCGATTTGCCCTGCCATAACTTGGTACCTTTGTATTTTCACCTGTACGCTTCAGGTACTATATGGCTTATCAGGATCCATTTAACATTTATTATTATTATTGTTATTATTATTATTAGTAGTACTAGTAGTAGTATTATCTGATATCCTATCCGACATTTCGATGTTTCGACCGGGTGATTATGGCCATATCTGTAACCTGCAACATGATCCATCACAAGAAATGCTGTCACCTGCACATTCCGACTGATGTCAAATATTCCCAAGGCGCCTTGTGGAAATGATCCCGAATCTGCCAACCACAGTAATAAGCTGAGCTGATGTTTGGTAGATTTATTTGATTTGCTCAACCGGCACCTCTTTATATTCATCTGTTCCATCTTCTAAATGTTCTTATCCAACGAGTTTACGGCCACATCCTGTTGAAACACGGATTTCCTTACGATCACCGAAGTTAATCAACATCTCGCCTGGTCAGTACATAGATGGGTGGCCGCTGATGAATACAAGTTATACTAAGCTTCAATATGCTTGTGGTATATGGATAATAGCTCGGAATTGTTAATTGGAGAGCCGAATTGAAATTCCAGTTGTTTTTTTTTTATATTCACTTACGCGCAAATACTCTTGGGAAGGATATGAATCCACCTCTTCTCTCCCCAGCTATGATTTAATTAGTAAAACTTGTATCACTAACAATTATTATTCCAATTCTTACAAACTAAAAATATTTCTCTCTTTAAATAACCTGTAATGGGTTGATAAGCCGTACAAAACAAATGAATCAATCTTATCCCAAGGTAACGAAAGGACCATTATTATTATTATTATTATTATTATTATTTCATTTCCTATGATTTCTGGTGTATACTCATTTCTTTCCGGGTTCCAACCTGAGACCTAATGCCAGAAATGGTATCATGATATTTTCCACTGAGCATTTTTTGAGGAAAAGCAAAAACAAAACAAAACAAAAAAAAAATAACAAGACAAAAAAAAAAAAAACAAACAAACAAAAAAACAAAAACAAAAAAAAACAAAACATAAGATCAAACAGATTTCACGTAGATAAAGCCCTTCGTAATGTGTGAGCTGTACTCGTGAGTACAATTTTTTGTATTTCTTTAAAGTTATTGGTTACTAGGAATCCCTTGAATGAGTCTATTGAATATTTTTCAATCAATCCTGGGGCACCAACTACAACTAGATTTGTTGATGTCCTCATCTACCACATTTTTGAGATTTCGATTTCAAGATCTTTGTGCTTTGATAGTTTTTTGAAAATCTTCAATGATATGTTACACGTTGCAGGGACTATTATTATTATTATTATTATTATTATTATTATTATTATTATTATTATTATTATTTTCTTTGATTTCTGGCGTTTACACATTTCTTTCCGGATCCCTCCCAGGGACCTAAGGTTAGAGATGACATCATGACACTTTCTACTGACAAAAAAAAAAAAAAAAAAATTACATAGATAAAGCCCTTCGTAAAGTGTGGGCTGTACTTGTAAGATCAATTTTTTGTATCTCTTTGAGGCATGGACTTCCAGGAATCCCTTCAATTAGTCTACTGGAATCTTTTCCAACCAATGCTACGACTCCAACCACAACAGGGATTGTTGATGTTACCATATGTCACATTTTTGAGATTTATTATTATTATTATTATTATTATTATTATTATTATTATTATTATTATTATTTGTTATTGAGTTATTACAAGATTTATTAATATTGGCATATTTTCTTTGCATTTTCTTGGTATGTTCTGTTCATGACAAAAAAAAAGGATTTATAGAATAAATTAAGTCCTTTGTACAATGTTTTCCTTGTCCTGCGAGGGTCACAATTGTGGGACATTCTGTATAAAATGAATTTTCTTCATTTAGGGATGGTCATCACCATGGGACGTTACAATAACATTCTTTTCCAAACAGTTATATGATTTGTTCTATTATGAAATGTTCAGCATAACAATTTTCATACATCTCAATGTAGGAAGCTCTCTAGTAAAGCCCGTGTATTATTCTACTTGTTCTAATTCGTCAGGCGTTCAACCCGTAAACCTACGTCAACTATTTATACAAAGTATTTCATTCTTGGGCAATGTTTGTGTTTGGTCTTCTCCTTGAAAATGGAATCGTTTGTCGGCACTCTGAAACCTTCGAGTGGGGTCACCGTCTGACTTTGATAAAGCAAACTTTTATATGTGAATCCTGAAAAATAAATGATTTATTTTCATATTAAATGAACCAGACAGAACGTGGGAAAAGTCCGTTTCGTGTGACCTTCGGTGCTACCCGCAGTTGAAGACTCGTAGGTCCGAGATCTCGCGAGATCAAACTATATCCAGGTGATCATTAAGTGTTGTAGCGTGATTAATGACGAGCCCAGGGACAATTATACGCGTCACTGGAGTAGTCTTTAATCACGTGACAGACCACCAACAATCTATTTTGCTGACTGTACCGAACAGCTGCTATTTCTATTCGACAAGCCCTTGTTTGCTTCTTGTGATTTCTTCACCTCCAAGTTCTCCATTGCTTTGAATATTTTTATCTTCAAAAGAACGCTGAATCATTATTATCACGATTATTATTATTATTAATATTATTATTATTAAACAAATGAATAACGTAAAAATTCCAATATTTTGCAACACTTAAAGAAAGCGATTTAAGAAAAGAAAAGAAAAAGAAAAGAAGACATCGTGTTTAACAATGTTTTGACAGTATGTTTTTCTTCTTCAAGTTATGTATAAAATTTACGTACAATTATAAAAGATATAAAAAATACAAATTTCTGTACAAACGTCGCTTTTCTTGAGAAAAAAATACGGTTGTACTGGTAATCAACGCGACAATGCGAATTAAAACGCAACTAGCGTGAATGGAATGCAGCTTAAACGTTAGTATATATATTAGGTTGGTGCAAAAATAATGACGTAATAATGTTGTTTTTTGACGTATTTTTTAACGTCAAAAAACGACATTATTACGTCATTATTACGTCATTATATATATATATATATATGTGTGTGTGTGTGTGTGTGTGTGTATCTATGTATGTATGTATGTATGTATGTATGTATCATCTTGAAATATTCCATCTGCTGATTTGTTAGTAAGAGTAATTAAAGGGTTTAGTATAAATCTTAAGAAATTTTCTTGTCGTTTTATTCATACCCCCGGCGTGCGACGTTATTAATTTGCATATGTAATTATCTTCACGCGTTTTAAGGGTTGGTTGAAAAGCTGTGGATCCTAGATTTTTATTCTTTTCTTCTTCTTCTTCTTCTTCTTCTTCTTCTTCTTCTTCTTATTATTATTATTATTATTATTGTCGTCATTATTTTTATAAACATCAACATTCCTTTTCTCTCTATACCTGTCTCTATCTCTCTACATATGTAGATTTGTATCTTCGAATTTCTACGGCGCAATTTTACACCTACGAAGCTGAACTTTCTAATTATGATACATATAATTTGTAGTCTGTGTGTCTTTTTCTGCGTGGTTCATTTTCTTTTCAAATTTTTTGAGTAATGGATAGCAGCTCGGATTGATTAATCGTAGAGCCAAGTTCGAATTCCAGACGAATCTATTACATTCACTTACGTGCTAATACGCTTGGGAAAAGTATGAATCCTCTTCGTTTTCCCCCACAGCTATGGGTAAATAGCAGGACAGATCGGGTTCTATAGCCTTGGATGGCAACTGGTCTACCACAGAAAGAAATGGCAAACTACTGCGGGGAAAAAAATCTGCCTCGTCAGTCATGTATCAAACGATACATAATCATCTAAGCGTGTATCACGCAGGCACATAAGTGACTGATTTAAAATTATCTATATAGATAAATTATTACATTAAATTATTTATAGAGGTAAATCATTAAATTTAATTAAAATTTTAAAATTAAAATAAATTATTGAAATTATTTATGCCTATTTTTTAAAAATGAAGGTAATAACCTAATACCAATTTTTAAGGTGATGTTTCTTTCCTCGTTAATTCTGCTGGGAGGTTAACATATAGAAGAAGGATCAAGCTTTAATCTTTTAGAATCCAACACTATTGTTAATGAACCTTCTTTCGAAACAGTACGGGCTGGGAAAATATGGTATATAATGTTTTATGTATTAGGACGGTATTAGGAAAATGAATGACGAAGTGAAAAACAATTCAAATGTTTAAAATTATAACATTGCAACATTATCAGCATTTGCTACTTATGCATAATTATAAACAACATTTGCATTTTTATATTCCCCCTCATCTTCATTCGCATATACAGTGTAACCCGGATATAACAGACCCGGATATAAGAGAAACCCGGATATAAGAGAGATTTTGTGTGTGTGTATGTGTGAAAATATATAGAAAATATGAAAGAACTGGTTAGGTAAATAATAATTATTATTTAATAATTATTATTTTTAAAAAATAGTGCTCGATACAAAAGCGTGTTGGAATCATATTTTTAAATAAATAATTATATACATGTAGCGTGTTGGAATCATATTTTTAAATAAATCATTATATATATATATATATATATATATATATATATATATATATATATATATATATGTATATATATATACATATATATAAAATAAATAATTATATATATATATATATATATATATATATATATATATATATATATATATATATACATGCACATTTATATTATTACTTAAACGTTATTTTTAGTGGATGCCCATATTTGAGTCGTTGCTGCGTTTATTTATTAAACAGTATCTTTCTTTATTTTCGTCTACCGGCCAGATTGTTCGAAAAATACACACATTTGCTTAGTTTCGTAAAGGTAGTACGAGTCTAATAGGTTCACTCGGCAAAACAAATGCACACTTCTTGCTTCGATCTCCAATACACCACTCGCCGCACCGAAGGACAATCTCAACACCTGTTAAATGAGCGTACCATGTTTTTATGCACCTCACCCAGCCAACTCTCAGCCAATGAGAGCCCAGAACCAGCCAATGAGCGCTCAGAACCAGCCAATAAAAATGGCTACACACCATTGCAAAACATACACGCGACTGTGGCCCTTTTGGGTTGGCGAGATCACACATATTTAGCACAGATAAAACTCTTCGTAATAATTGAAATATACTTGTGAGTATAATTTATATCATGCACTTGAATCACAGCCAAACATAAGTGATAAAGTGAAAGGTTTCTGTTTGAATGTCTGGAATTGAGTGTTATCATTATTTACATGATTTACACACGGAATATTGTCCTCATCTTTATTGGGTTTTTTAAAATTTTATTTCGGCCGTTGTACCCGCTTTTATCGATCTGGGTAACCTGCAGGGAATTCTGAACTGAGCGATTTATTTAATCTCTACAAATAGTTTATTCTCATTCCAATGACAATGTCTTGTGAGATCACGTCTATTTCTTATTTACTAATGCTCCGTTATTGTCCATCCTATTTTCGCTGAGCCCAAGTACACACTACGCGGCCCATAGTGATGCCATTGATTTGTTGTTAAGTTCCTTTTTTTATCAGACCCAAAGCTCCAACCATAACAGGAAAAGTTTTAAAGTACCTCATTTTTTTCTATTCCCATCTCCACGTTTTTGTATTTGTCTACTTTTTCAATAAATCTTCGCAGAGATGTTTTATCACTTGGTATGCTAATGTCAGTCAGTGAATAAACTTTTTCCTTTAAGTCTTCTTCTTCTTCTTCTTCTTCTTCTAATTATTATTATTATTATTATTATTACTATGAAAATAATAAATATATTGAAAATAATAATAATTATTGTTATTGTTATTATTAGTATATTGAAAATAATAATATTGTTATATTGAAAATAATGATGACAATAATATTAATAATTATTATTATATTGAAATTAATAAAAATAATAATTATTATTTTATTGAAAATAATAGTTAATAATAAATATCCAGAAACGATTGATCATCTTGTATCAGGTTGCACGATATTGGCACCCACTGAATATAAAACCCGACATGACAGTGTGGGCCAATATCTGCACTGGAAAATCTGCAACTTCTACAGGAAGGAAACTGAAAGAAACTGGTATGAACACCACCTAGACCTGGTTACGGAGATAGGACCTGTTACAATTCTATGGGACTACACAATACACACTGACAGAACAATCAAAGCTAACCGCCCAGATATTGTTATTAAAGACCACAAACAAAAACGGTGCCTCCTTATTGATATGACAGTCCCTGCTGACTGCAATGTATCTTTGAAGATATTCAAAAAGCTGTCAAAATACAAGGACCATCTCGAAAATGTGGCATATGGGAACATCAACAATCCCTGTTGTAGTTGGAGCCCTAGGACTGGTTGGAAAAGATTGCAGTAGACTAATTGAAGGGATTCATGGAAGTCTATGCCTCAAGGAGATACAAAAAATTGTTCTGACAAGTATAGCACACACTTTACGAAGGGCTTTATCTACGTAATGTTTTTTTTTTGTCAGTGGAAAGTGTCATGATGCCATTTCTAATCTTAGATCCCTGGGCGGTACCCGGAAAGAAATGTGTAAACGCCAGAAATCAAAGAAAATAATAATAATAATAATAATAATAATAATAATAATAATAATAATAATAATTAACAACATAATCATCATTATTATCATCTTACATTTCTTTTATATATTCATTTTCGTCCGAGTCCCAACCAGAGAGATAATGTAAGAAGTGTCATCATGACATTTTTTTTCCATTGAACCGTTTTGTAAAAACTAAAAATAAACAACTGAAGATCACAGAGATTTTACATAGATAAATCCTTTGGGAGAGATAGATTTTGTATAGCCTTAAGGCATGGGCTACTAAGATCTCTTCAATGAGTTTATCACAACATTTCTAATCAAACTCAGGGACCCAAACCACAACTGGAATTATTGATGTGTTGTGTGCCACATTTTTGAGTATTTCACTTCAAGGTACATTACAGTCTGCAGGAAAAGCACGTTCTGTTCTTGTGCTCTTTGATCACTAAGTCCGGGGGATTAGCTTTGATTTTTATGTTAGTGTGTATTATAAAGTTTCATAAATGTGTTACATGTCTTCTGTCTGTAAACGTGTTCATACCTATTTCTTGCAGTTTGTACAAGTTATAGATTTTCCAGTGCAAATATTTGCGCACCTTGTCATATCGTATTTTATTATTATTAGTGTCATTATTTGGAGACACGGTGAAGGCATGGATAGCGGCTCGGATTGAGGAATCGGAGAGCCGAGTTCGAATTCCGGTCGAATCCATTACATTCACTTTTGTGCTCATACTCTTGGGAAAGGTATGAATCCTTTTCTTCTCCCCCAAGCTATGGGTAAATAGTAGAACAGGCCGGATTCTATAGCCTTAGATGACAACTCGTCTACCGCAGAAAGAAATGGCAACCTACATCGTCAATGATGTATTGAAACATAACTGACTGACTGAGTGTCATTATTATAAAAGGTAGCGTTTCTGTAATGAATAGTACAATAAAATAGAGAATGCTATCAGAAGATCCTAGAAATAAACGTTTAACTATTGCACTTAAAACTACAGGGTCGAGATTGAATGAATTACAAATTTGATAAAATTTTGGGGCAGTTTTGACCATCATGTTTATGGGGTCTGGGAAAATTTGAAAAAAGGCGAATAAGATATAAAGAGATCCATTAAACATTTGATGTGAATACGTGCAATTATTAGTATTATTTTATTGCCTTTGATTTCTGGTGTATACTCATTACTTTCCGGGTCCTCAAAAAATGAGCTAAGGAAAGAAATCACATCATTTTCCACTAAGCATTTTTTGAGGAAACAAAACAAAAAACTAACATAAAGAATTAACGAGTGAGGAGCTGAGCGGAGAAAGCAAATACATATAAAGATATATAAGTACATATAAAGATATTTAGATTAGATGAACGTTTTTTTCTATACTTAAAGAAGTTAAGAAAATAGTAATCAGAGGCTCTTCCTCTTTGAAGTCTGTTCTCATTAATATGCTGTCTGAGTGGAATTTCCCCATCATCAATAGATTACGAAGTCAACGGAGATTATTCGACCCTGTGTGCATGTCAAAGTGGGTCCCAACTGTAAATGTCTGGACATGTGGAACAAAGGGATGTAGCTCGCCTGAACATTTGCCATGGAAAAACAACAGAATAGCAATAGGCTTGCAATGCTTTGTGAATATATTTTCTCTAATTAATACATGCGTTAAATTTAGTGGCTACACATGTTTGGGAAGATATTTCTTTTTTCAAAATAGTATAATTGTTTTCTACGAGCCTGTATTTTAGGGAGCATTTAATAAAGATAATACAAACTTCGGTATGGCTTGAACCTCTGTCCTTCTTATGCTGGAAAAAAATCATTCTTATTTCGTAAAGCAAATACGTCTTTTTATCATTATGTTCTGGATTTATTGATGTGCCGACATATACCTATACGTAAGTTCAGGCGTGTAGTTGTATATTTTTGGTCGACTTTGTTCTGAGTTTAACGTCTATGGAAAGCAGGCATTTCAAATAATGATTTTCCATGGAGGAGGTCTTTTCTCTCAGGAGTTTATCACAACAAAATTCTCCTCCTCCGACCACATGGCTTTGTGCCAGATTAAACTATCTGAGTAAATATCTATATATGTCGACAGAAAAAAAAAGAAAGAAAGAGATAAAGTAGGAAAATGTATGTCTTAACATTTTCGCGCCAACAAAGATATGATTAACAAAATTCTGCTTGGATATTTGCTCAGATTTTTGGAAACTGGGTCCACCCGATAATTTCTCAACATCACCAAAGTTATCTTTATAAAATTTATATTATATTAATTCAGAAATAATTTCCGATTTGGGGAATCAATTGTAATGACGAATTTATCATACGTAGCAGTTAATAAATTATGAGTACGCTAACATAAAAACGTTAATTTTCTTTGTTTCACCATTCGGTCAGCTTTAGATCCACTGAATTGACCGGGTGTAATCGATTACTATTTTTTCCTTAAATTAGGCCATTTGAAGTGGTGTGCAGTAATATGAATCTATTTTCAGTGTGTATGATGAAATTTGTTTGACCGCGAAACATATTGTGTCATCCGTGATTGCAACAGATTTTTATTACGCCCAGACAATATTGTCTCGACTGTCGATTAGGTGTCCTACGGTCATTGTCTGCGATGGACGTCAATCAAAGGAAGCGTACGGAAATTGTAACGTTGCACGAACACACTGGCAAGTCTTACCAGGGAGCAAATCAAAGTACGATAGACTGACCCGGAAACTCTCCTGATTTAAAACCAATCGAGTATATGTGGTCAATTTGCAAGGAACGACTTCGTGGAATGGACATACGAAGTACTAACATATGCACTGGGTCTTGTTTCATTGGATAAATACGAAGAAAAGTAAATAATAACGGAATTATTCATTTTGTTTCAATTAATTTGCACAAAGGGGTAGCTTATATTTTGAACGTGGCAGCGTACACACTAGATTAAAGGAACAATCTTCGTCGCTCACATGTCAACACAAAGCCACATGCGAAAATAACAGAAGAAAATATTTCTAACCCGGTTTTGTCTATTCCACACAGACTTTCGTATTCACCAACCTATGCACCAGCCGGCAAAATCATGTAATCTCTAATGAAAACCAGATTCAAGATAGATAAGGAACAAACGTGGATAGATAATGAACATAGATAGATAGATAGATAGATAGATAGATAGATAGATATTACACGCATTACAAAGTAGATAGCTAAATAGAAAGAAACAAACAAAAATATTACACGCATTGCAAAGGAGATAGATAGATAGATAGATAGATAGATAGATATCAGTAAACTGTGATAGATAGATAGATATCAGTAAACTGTGATAGATAGATATCAGTAAACTGATAGATAGATAGATAGATAGATAGATATCAGTAAACTGATAGATAGATAGATAGATAGATAGATAGATAGATATGTTTACAGACACATACTCATGTTAACCATGTCTTCAGCAGCCACCAACGATTATCAGCGACCAGCGATCACCAGCGACCATCTGGTTCCCACCGACCACGTCTTCTACCAATCCACTCGGCGATTCAGGTTTCGCTCCCTGCTGCTCATCACCACGAAGATCACCAGTGGTTTCAACCGCCTACCCACGGCTATGACTGCCTGATACACCAACCCAATACACCAACTGTTCGTCAACCTTCGGCATCACTCGAGTTGCTCCGGTCATTATCAACTGCTGGCGCATCTAAGACCAACAGTCAACTTGCCTGCACTACCAACCCGGCATATAAAACATCCAAATTCTTCAATTGTATTATTCCTTTTTTTTCCTTCCAATAATAAATGTTGGTTTATTTTACTTAAACTCCTTGTTCGCGTCATCCCAGTCTTGGCCTGTGTCATTTCTTCAATTTTAATGTTCGCAGGTTCGTCTAACATCGACATTCGGACCCCACAGCAATATATATATATATATATATATATATATATATATATATATATATATATAAATAAAATGGAATTCTGCTTTCATTTTTGTTGAAAAAATTTGATAAACAAAACACGGAAATTATTTATGACTTAAACTAGTATATCTGTCATGTTATCATTTGCCGGCTAATGAGAAGAGGAGATTAAATCCCATATACGCAAGGCTGGTTTAACCATTAACCAAAATAAATACATGCTTAGGGCATCAAGAGGAGGGGTCACCATAAAAATTCTAATGATATGATGTTGTTGTACACATCTAAAGAAATAAGTCGAACACGGTTAGAATCATCAGGGCGCCATTATGAAGGGGGACAACTGATCTGCAGCGAATCTTTTTTGACATTCTGATTGGTTAATAAAGGAATGCGCTAAGGGAGATAATGAGGATTGTATTTACTCAATACAACACATCTTCTCCCTTGAATAAGTTAGTATTACTAATTATCTTAATGGGATTTAATTATTCTAGCCATATTTTTATGCAATTCTGAAACATGCTGGTTTGCTGATGACACGGCCGTTTCCGGTCACAGATCTGTTAGAATCTGGTCGTGGCTCATTTGACAGTCGATGCACGGCTGTGATTGTTTCTTTCTTGGTTGGTCTTGTTCTGGGATGGAATTAATGGTCACCCTCTCTCGATGCTCGCATCTTGCTTTCGGTTCATTCTATATTTATTTATTTGCATTACTTATAAAAACTCCATGCTAGCATACTTAACTCGGAGATGTATGGGGGCCCCTATTGGTCTTAATCCGACCCTGCATATACGCAGCATTACTGTTTCTTCAACCCCGGACTTGGTCAATTACTGTCATCTAATAGGTGTCTGACTTTGAGCTTTTCAGATATTAACCACAAATTCTAACATTACTACCCATACAGACGTAAAAAATGGATCATCAAGTTTATACACTGACATTTAATTGTAAACTGAACTTTGATCGAAACGTTTCATGGTATAATGTTCGATTATATATATATATATATATATATATATATATATATATATATATATATATGTGTGTGTGTGTGTGTGTGTATATATGTATTTAATATATATATAATAATAATGGACTCTGCCGTTGGTTTCGACGTATGAGGATCTGACAGCTTATTGATTCCGTTATGAAATTTTCTGCGATAATCTTAAGTGGCATATAAGACCCGCTAGTGATTTACAAAGGAGGCCAGATATGGAGCAAGTGTGAGGATTGTGAGATGAGTTCACTGTTAGATTGGGTGACCTTTTAGATCTTGCTCTCGCTTCTTGAAGGTGATTCAGACAAGCAGATTGACAATTGCTGAGTCCACTAAAACACGTTGATCTCCATTCTACCCGCTCCAAAGCTAAGCGCTCAAGGTTGTTATGTGGTATATTGTATATATATATATATATATATATATATATATATATATATATATATATATATATATATACATATGTGTGTGTGTGTGTGTGTGTGTGTGTATTTATATATAATTATCAAATCTGAATTAAGTGTGTTAACAAATGAGATTATCTTGAAAAATAAATATTTAATTTTCATCATTATGCTACGGATTTATTGAAGAACATACATGTACAAGCATATGGGGCTCTTCGACGTGGTGAAATGTTTAGCAAAGTTGTCTTGCAAAATCAGTTACAACTGAAAGTCGAGGTCGACCCTCAGTAGGTACCCCATACTTTCGGCATCGTGGCACATCTACGCCACACTTAGAAAGCCTTCATGGACAAGCATATGAACTTTCAATTGATAGAAACATCTATCTATCTATCTATCTATCTATCTATCTATCTATCTATCACTTAGCTGACGCATTTCACCTCTAGAGTTTCGTAGATGAACTCTCCAGCAATCACTCAACAACAGAATGCGATATATAGATATATATGAACAAACTGCAATAGATAGATAGATATGAATTGAATGCAATAGATAGACATATAGATAAGAATAGACTGCGATAGATTAAATAGATAGATAGATAGATAGATAGATAAGGAACATATAATAAGGACATAAGATAAAGAAATTATGAACAGATAGATAGATAGATAGATAGATAGATAGATAGATAGAGAGAGAGAGAGAGAGAGAGATAGATAGATCAACTGATGAACAGTATTCGAGAAAGTGAAACTACATCTACATGTGCTTTCTCTCATTATCGATCTGTTTAACCCTCGGGATGTTATTGTCAGCTTGTTTATCCAAACACATCTTGTTCTAACTGGGAAAAGGAATATTAAAATACATAACTGTGAGAGAACTTGTAGACTTTTTCAGAGACTAGTGAACATTCAATTTGTAATTTAATCTCATATTCATTACTACAATCAGACGTCATGTTAAAACGTCGTTCGTTATATCTTCATATCCGCAAGCTTGTCAGACTTCAACTCCTTTTGACAGAGGTTCATTTCAAAATAGAAATAGAATAAATTCATTTTTTGTGTATTAACTGTGTTAGATCATGTTATTTCCATAAACGGAATACTTTTCAGGAAAGTTTTCAACAGTCGCAGAAGGATCACACGTCTTATCCACCTTCTGGTCGGTTGTCCGTTTCTTCTACTGAACCAGTAATTGATTTTTTTCAGCACCAAGCGTAGGAATTGAACTCACAACACCCAGGAAGTTATTAGGTTGGTGCAAAAATAATGACGTAATAATGTCGTTTTTTGACGTATTTTTTAACGTCAAAAAACGACATTATTACGTCATTATTTTTGCACCAACCTAATAAGATATGTTATAACTAACGGTTAAATCCACTAGGATCTACTGGAAAATCTAATGGTGAAATTCTGGAGATTAATAACGAATATATGTATTCAATGGTGTATTACGTCCATATCACGTTGAATCGAACCTGGTCAGTGCCTAGAGGGGTGATCGCATAGGAATACTAGGTACTGTAAGATTGGGTGTGCGAGTGGTGTAGTAGATAATGGTTAGAAAATGTTAATCGGGGGCCGAGATCCAATTCTCATCGGGTTCATTATATTCACTTACGCGCCAATATCTTTGGGAAAGGTATGAATCATTCTTTTATCCTATCAACTATGGGTTAATTAGTAAGACTTATATCACTAAAATCTTTATCATTTAAAAAAAATTGCATACAAAATATTTATATTTTGAGATTAAAGAACCCACAGGGATTGATATATCTTTAAACGAAATAAAAAAACAAAACAAAAAAAAAAAACAAACAAAAAAAAACATCACCAGCAACCAATCAGTGTAACTCTATAAGTCTCCGGACTCAAATGATGGAAATCTATTAGGTTGGTGCAAAAATAATGACGTAATAATTACGTTTTTTGACGTTAAAAAATACGTCAAAAAACGACATTATTATGTCATTATTTTTGCACCAACCTAATATCAGTGTCTTGACTCAGAGGGTGGAAATATATGAGTCCTTTGGATCCAGTGTTCGGTGACTAAAGTGGGTGTGTATGTGCGTTCTGACTCTGCTCCTGGGTATGTAGGTTTGTCCACACAGAAGTCGAGTGACGGTATGAGTGTCATGACTCAGGTCGTGGGTCTTTATCCGTGTCCACGCTCAGGTGATGCGGCTGGGTGAATGTCTAGACTCAAGTGGTGGGAATGTATATATGTCCCGGCTCAGGTACTGAAATTTTGTGTGTTCTATTCTTTGGCATCTGAGAGCATCTATTTTGATACTCTCAGATGTCATTCATCTCACTGGTAGGCCTAACACGTGCGCTGATTTTTTCAGTCCTCTAGGTTTGTTCTTTGCCTATTAGTAAACAATCTCGCTTCAAAACATGTTTTGCTTCATCAGTACGTCTCTGGAATCTTACAGTAAACGCTTTCACGTTTCATATTTCGAAATTTCTTTTATCTCGTTTGACAGAGTTTAGCTTTAAAATAGAGAGTCGAAATACAGATTGATGTCAAGTCTTTTCAACTTCTTTGTTTGCTTATTAGTTGTATACGGCCTGGTTATTTGCTGTAAGCCAGAAAAAGAATTATATCCAAGAATTATACAGTTGCAAAAAAGCTCAGCCGGTTTCTCCTGTCAATGGAACATCTACTGATCGTAAAGGGCTTATCAGATATTGCTATTTACGCATATTTTGCCGCGACGTAGTGGCATAAAAAGAGATCCATTGACCTGTGTTCTCAAATAAGAACTCATTGACTGCTTGTTAATTTAGTTCGAAACACTGTCGATCGTTGTATAATGATTCATAACCGTAGGGAAACGTTTAAACCGGGTTATTGGTGTTCTATGATATTATAAACAGCCGTCAAAATAAGAAGTAATGTATTTTTTATTTATTAATCCGACAGGCTGAATAGCACCTTTCAGCGAAGTCCTTCTTGTCATAGATTTTCGAATTTTCATATAAACTAAGTTTCGTATCCAAACGTAAACAAAGCAATTTGTAAAGAAGTAATGGATCTTTTTATTTATTAATTCAACAGATGTTATCACTTTAAACGTTATATTTAGTGGATATTCATATTGACTAAGACACTCCGTTTATTAGCTAAACAGTAGAAAGCGATAAAAAACAATACATTTTTGAGTTGCCAGCTGCACTTTTCAGGCATCATGTGCATGATTGCAACAACCACTTGTGAAAAATTTCAAGTCATTTCTTGCCCACTTTCCCTGCTTCATCACGATTGACTTTTTGTCAACTTTTGCTGTACACCAATAAATAGGTGTCTTTATATTGTTTGCCTGTATAATAATAAATTGTCCATCGGTGATATCAATTTAATTCCAATATTATTTAAGAGGTACCATCCTATTAAAATATTAGAAGGTAATAGTGAAGTATTTTTTGTGCGGAACCTGGGCAACATAAAATAAACTTGACCTAATATATCCATCGCTCGCTTTGTATCCTGTCATTACATTGCAACCTTGAGTCATCATTTTATTCCACTTTCGACTGCCTAAGTACTGTTTGGTTACTTTAAGTAATGTAAGGAGGCTCAATCTTGAGTTCATTTATCTAGTTAATCATGGAATGATAGATTTTTGCTTGTCACTTTTTAGTTTGAGGGTCACCAATATTCTCATGTTGACGACAGGAGGCGCATCCTCTTTCACATCTCCATCTTCACAGTACTCCTCATTATTACCGTAGTTTACCAAATCCTTGTCAACAGCAGCAGCAGCATAATCTTCGTCCTCCACATCAGATCTGTCAGTGCATTCTTCCCTTGGCTGATTCTTCTCTCTAATCTGCTTGCCAACAGGACCACGCCAATGCTCAAGACCACTTGGTTTACCTTCATAGTGATAGAAAATAGCGCGGAAAGGCAGTTAATTTCTGTGAAACTGACAGAGGAAATAATAGAGCAGGTGACTAAAATTTCCAGATAGTGAATGATTCCATTTTCTGATTTTACAATTACATTGGTTCTATCAATGCCAACACATGCAATGCCCTGCTGTCTTAGATTTCTCGTCATGAATTCTCGAAATTTCATATCTCTTCAGTTCCGTATCCAAACGTAAAGGAAGGAAATTCTAAAGAAGTAACGAGTTCTTTATTTATTAATCCGACAGATTTTTTTCATTTTAAACGTTATTTTTACAGGATATTTGAGTAGACACTCCATTTGTTTTTTACCGACATGAATATTCAAGAAATGTTATTAGAGAAAAAAATATACGCTCTCCAGTAGGATTCGAATCTGCGTTCTCCTTGGCAAAGTGAACCGTCGTTAGATTCGACGTGCTTTAGACCGACTCAGTTTCGATCTGTCAGTTACGCGAATTATAAGCGTTTCATCAATTTTTTCTTTTCTCTCGCCCTTCTATAAATTATATATAGTTTAATGATCACTCACTCAAAACCTCTTGATCCCACTTACTTGGGCAACAGTATTAAACCTGCCAGATAATGATTTTAGCTTTTTTTTATATCATCATTATGGCTGTTGCTGTCTGAGAGGGATGATGCCATATGGCAGAATGATCTTCTTCATTTTTCCACTATGTGCAGCATTGAAGACTTCATTATCTCAGTTTTACTTTATAACCAAGACACCAAGTCAATATACTGAAAAAAATATTGACCGATATTGACTATGCAGGTAAGATAGCTATTACTGCAAGCACCATTATCAATGGCACAGTTCTTCTACATCATCTAGAAAATGCTACCAATAATGTACTCTATGTCAATGCCTCTAAAACTGAATTCATAGCCTTCAACCAGCAAGTCCCAATACAAACTGTCTCATGTGAATCAATAAAATTTATCGAATCTTTTATATATCTAGGAAGTGAGATACATTCTACTAAAAACGATGTGAAAATTCGCATATCTAAAGTTAAAAAGCTAATTCGCTTAGCTAAAGCCTGGACCGCTTTGAATAAAATGGATAAAATCTGGAAATTCTTACGAGCCACAGTCGATCGGTGTTAATGTATGGTGCCAGTGTTTTGGACATTAATTAAAACCTTATTGTCTAAGCTTGACTGAACCTACACTCAGATACTGAGAGCTATACTTAAAATCCCTTGAAAACAACATCCAACTAAATCACATATTTATGAACCCATCCCTGACATTTCTACAATTTTACGCGAATGATTAATGTGTTTTGCAGAACATTGCTGGCGAGAAAAACAAGAAAAACTTTTCTGGACACATCGCCATGGAGCAAAATGGATTGGTCGCCCAGCAACCACTTACAGTTATAATCGTACAACATCCTCATCGGCCGTTCAACACTTCCAACACTGCATCTGGTCGCTGAAGGGATCGCTTCAATCCAGAGCTAACCCTATCCCATTTTGTGATTTAAGGTTGATCATAAGGCAGCAACGATCAAATCGTCACAGCTATCTTCGTATTGGGCTGGTCCAAACAGGACGATGACACACAGGAAAAAAAATAACTCGAATAAATTGAACTAAAAGTAAATACTGTTTTTATATCAGTCCTTCGTACAATAATTGGTTATATCAGAGTTCGCATGCAATTAATTATCAGCCCAACACTCGTTTAAATCGGAAGTGATATTATCGTTGTTGATTTGGTAAAGTTTAGTTTGCTGCTTTGTTAAAGTTTGGCACAAGGCTGGAGTTGGAGGCTTTCGTCGGCAGATAATCACGTGGGCCTCTCTGCTGTCTCCAGTCTCGTCTCCGTCTCTTCTGTTATTATAGCCACAGAATAACCACCCTAATAACCTTATCTTGATGAAGGGCCCTTGATCGTTGGCGGGATTACTCATGAATGTCCGATCTAACTCGATCGAATAAAAAATAAAAGATGTTGATGCTGAGCTTTCTGTAGCAAATCGGTATTTGAGGGGATGTAGTTGCTAATCCCATGCACAGCCTGTTTTGAATTCAGGGTTTTCTTCTTGAGTAGTTGCCAACCAAATCTGAAGAGTCCATTCTGTTCTATTATTTAAGTCATAGGCTTGGGGGCGAAGCGATGGATTCATATCCTTTCGAAGAGTATTAGCGCGAAATATAATGTAACGAATTCGACTGGAATTCGAACTCGGATCTCTGACGTGTTGTTCCATTCCACGACCAGCACCTCCATGGCCGTAATATATTGTTATTTTGTGACCATATAATTGGAGAGGGGAATTAGCAATAAAATTAATAGGAGGTAACTGATAACTGACAACCATTAGGCATGGTATGTAGAACTAGAACAGTCTCCCCCAGCGAGCGAAATAAAGGGTTCAGTCCGACATTCCAAACGATGTTGTACGCTCCGGACTTCCCGAAGTAGGCCAGAGCGTACAACGACCGAAACTGTGATAAATATGGCAACAAATATGAGGATGATAGTCTGAACAATGTGAATAGTGTACATAATACTTTATCTCAGAAATATAGACAGTGTAGTGCAGAAATATAGATAGGTAGTGTTTTAAGAAATACCTGCCCATCATCAAAAGCATAGATTGGGTATTTCATTCTAAGGTGCAGCTACTAACTACCTATTAACTTTTCATCGTTTATTATAAGAAAAAAAAACAGTCTATTTTAAGGCAAAAAATGGCTTCTCTTTAAGCATGCAGTCAACAGAGTAGCAATACGATTGGATGTCTTCTTCGAACTGATAATCCGATTATAGATTATCAAGAAAATCACAGAAGATCAAGATATTACACGACGAAAAAATCTTCACTAATTGTACAGGCGAAAATTTAATTGCTCTGTACTACCCAATCACGCCCATTGCCTAATAATGGGTACGGTGTCTGCCAATCAAAATGTACCCCGGGTAGTAAGTACGTAGGCGTTGAAGGGATGTGCAGTAGACATAACTATAAATCATTCTTTGCCGTTGCTCTTCTTGTTATTATGCGATGTGAAAGAGACGAACATAAAAACGACAACAATAATAACAATGAGAAAACTGAGAAAGGAGAATTGTGACAAGACTTGCAAAGATATCAGTAGTCACGAGAAGCGACAAAGTAGTGGAAATTTAGGCTGCCTTATCAAGCTAACAATGCCAATTGAAAATAAGCAAAACTTTAAAAGATGCTAGTGTGATTGATTAAGAAGAGTAAGATAGGGAAAGACGAGAAACTTGTCAAGAATAGCTGAAATATTGCAAACGAATGTTTCAGAGAGGGGTTTATGACTACTAAGCTCGTCTTGCGAAACTTTACTTTCGAGTAGTGAGTTAAACGCTCACACGATACCCTATATTTGTATCCATCTGCCAAAAAGTGGCTAAGATTAGTAACTGAAAAAATAATCTGTTTTATACCAATCCTTCTCAAAAGGAAAAACAAGTTGTGTTTTTTTCTACACCCTTGAGCAAATTAATTGAAACAAAACAAATAATTCCATTATTATTTACTTTTTTTCGTATTTTTCTCATGAAACATGACCCAGTGCACATGTTAGATCTTTGTATGTCGATTCCACGAAGCCGTTCCTTGCAGATTGACCACAAATTCTCGATTGGATTTAAATCAGGAGAGTTTCCGGGCCAGTCTATCGTACTTTCATTTGCTCACTGGTAAGACTTTCTTCCTTTGAGTAACGTCCATCGCAGACAATGGCCGAGGACACCTAATCGACAGTCGGGACAATAGTGTCTGGGAGAGATAAAATCTGATGCAATCACGGATGACGCAATATTTTTCGAGGCCAAACAAATTTCATCATGCCCCCCGAAAATAGATTCATATTACTGCACATCACTGCAAATGACCTAACCTGAGAAAAAAATAGAAATCGATTACACCCTGTCACTCCAGTGGGTCTAAAACTGACCGTATGGTGAAAGACAGGAAATTAAAGTGGTTGTTTGGATTAATTTGCACAGGGGTGTAGATTGAGTATGCACTCTAAATTATATCAAAATGAAAACATGTGACTTCTGCTCGGACTGTGTGAATAGCATAGCGGATATCTGCTCGAAGAGAACAAATGGCAAATGGAGTCCAAATTCTACGCTAGTCTCTTATATATATTTTCGCAGTAATTCATGGTAGAGTTGGCTCTTTAACTTTGGGCAACAACCAATATAAAAGAATGAACAGTCCTCAATTCCAAAGAGTAGGAAAGGTAACAGTAACCGATTCCACTCTTTCCTAAGAATGCATGAAAATTCCAAATAATAAAGAAAATAAATCTGTGGAAAGGCATGGTCGCTTACATCAAGGAAAGTCGTGGCACTAAAATAAACTGGTAATACTATTAAAAATATTACGCCATTCCTAAAGAGAGACTTGATCTCAGATTACAGAAATAGAAAACGCATGATTACTTAATTTATTCTTCGCCATATAAAATAAAGTCAGGTTATATTTTTTTTTATTCATTGTGAAGGATGAAATATTAATAAAAACAGAATCTCTTTTAACGATTTTAAACATAACGATCAAAATATAATTTGACGTTCAAATTCTAAGTAAAAAAAAAAGCAGTGTGGAATTTCTGTTGGGTCTACTAGTATCTGGTACGTTTAGTATCAGGAAGAAGTTCCTGAGACACCATGATGGTGACTATTGTTATTTTATATAGTAGTGATTGTAATATCGTTCACACCAATGCGTTTTAATGTGACTGGTGGAGTCTTATCTCTATCAGATAGCTTTGTTTACCAGAGCAGTGACCAAAGAGCTGCGTCTCTCAACCCCCAAGGCCATCAATCGTGACTTAGCGGCTCCCAGCGCTGTTTGTCCGCAATCGCCATATTTACATTTACGTGACTGCATCGCCAGAAAACGCTATTATTGAAATGGAGCGATAACCCCGCCACCAAGACGGCCTTACCCTCGCCTTTTTCTTTTTCCTTTTTTTCAAACAGTGTCAATCGGTGGGGCAAGTTTTGGCGTATGGAATGCAAGCGATTAGAATATTTTCTCCCCTGGTGAGAATTGGAATTAGGTTTTGGTAAATTTCGCAAATATAATCATGGAAGTAGCTGAAGATATTTTTCAAGAAATGCCGCAATGATGGCAGAAATGATAACAACGTCATTTCTATGGAAGGAAATTACCTTTTTAAAAAGTTTAAATTCAATAATGATAACTAGCAGTACTCGTGAAGATTTCACGGTTTTCCTATTTTTCATTTTTTAGAGGGTTCATATTTTTTAACTTAGTCATTGAATTTTGATTACCGCGACTATAAAATACTCGTGGAGAATCCACGGCTGCATCGTAAAATATTTGGGATCTTTTCTGTTTATTCAGCCAAATAATGCAAAGTTACTTATCGCAAATATTAATTCGCTCCAAGAAATTATAAATTTTAAATAAAAGTTTTTTTTTATTACATTGTTGGCGCTCTTTTGAAATTAAACATTTTAAATAAAAATTTATTTGGCTTGCCTCGCAACAGCTACAACCCTCAGAATAAAAAAAATATATACCAAAAATCAGTTATTTACTCACATTTTGTAAGTCTGGATGATATTCTATGTGTTTACAAGGATTATTTTCAATTTGAAAAAAAAAAAGAAACAAATCTATTTTTGGCTTGTTTATCAGAGTGAGCGCGAACGTTGACTGCCATACTTATAAATAACGCACCCATGTCGCGATTTGGGAAAAATCGCAAATGTTAACCCAGCCGGATTGTAATGGAAGGGCCTCGCTCTGGGAGAATTTGGTGTGTATTTTAGTAAATACTAGCAGCATGGCCCGGCGTTGCCCATGCATGATTAAAAAATCGTACGACTCATACAGCAATCGCTATCACTTGACTTAAAATATTTTTGCTCTTCCTTGCCTTTAAAGGAGTGCCCTTGCCGTGCTGATGTTGCTACATGCCTTACTTCTTGCCTATCTCACACTGCGAATTTTTTCTAAGCTCTATACTAAACATTAAATCTGTTACGAAAAAAGTGCTAAACAAAATGAACACAAAACGATCAGCTTTAAAATGGACTCGTAACTGAAAAAAACGAATGAAAAAAGAATCTTAACAACAAATACTTTTTCACACCCAACCCAGTTCTGCAGAATCAGAATCAACGTTGAGTTTAAGCAAGCGAATGAGCCAATTGGAGTAAAGTGCCATGCAGATTTAAATTTTTTCCACTTGTGACGAATGCAGCTATCAATATTTTTTTGTATGCTAGCATGCTAGTTAACATTCGTGCCAGTCAGCTGTTGGCTCTCACGCTGGCCAATAGAATCTTCCTGCCTATTCGTGGCAGACAGCTATAGGCTCTCACTCTGGCCAGTACAAAATGGCCGCAAACTATATGAAAACTGCCGTAGAAGCATGAAAAAATCGATTATTTCCACTATCGATGGGAGTTGGGAAATGCAAAGTCAATCTTGGTCTTCTCGTTAACTTGGAGCATGTGCATATAAATTTTGGTGCAAATCCGTCGAAATTTGTTGCCGTGCATTCATTACACACACACACACACACACACACACACACACACACACACACACACACACACACATCCTGCCTTTTATAGATAGAGATAAATTCTTTTTATTTTGAGGTGAATTAACAGAAAATATCGAATATTTGAGCTTAACAACTTACAATAAATATTACAATAACAATTAAAATTATGAACGTAGGTCATTATTTATTTTCAATAATCTCTTTGTATGCTAACCTAACGCATATTTCATTAATAAAAGATAATTATCAATGACATTTCAATAAGATTGAAGATACATTAGATACTGTTATATACCATAACTATGAACACTAATGGGTATGTTCCAATCCTCATAAATACGTTGGACACTAATAAATGAGGGTAATATGCTGTCCAAGTAGTCCACCACTAGCAGTGGTTTACCTACTTCATGCCGCTGGCGAGTATTGTTCTTTCTTTCTTTCTTTCTTTCCCCGATTTCTATTTCTTTCCTATTTATGTTTTGTTTTAATCGTTAAAGCCAAGAATAATCTCCGATATTTAGAATTCTTCCGTCTCTACACGCACAACAAAAAGTTATACAAAGCATGAATTAATAAGGTTAATTAATAAGGTTTATTAGCGAATTCACTTCGCTAATAAAGTGTTAACCCACTAACCACTCGTTGAATGATACGATCTTTTTAGATGTTCCGTATGTTCCACAAATATGCTAGTACTTTCGATAGGTCATCCTGTCATCATCGTACATGGATATTATTTTTCTTTTTAGGAAAAATTCAGGTAACACCCGAGACGAAAAGAAATGTAATGCAAGTCGAAATATTTTTTTTTTTTTTTTAAATATGTGATTGTTAAAATGGCACTTTCCAAAGGTGCCGCACGCTGGGATCAACCTTGATCCAATCCGATAACAAATCGCCTGTGGAACTCCCTTCCATATTCCAGTTACCCTGAGAGCTATAATCTACAACTATTCAAATGTAATGTCAATCGACATCTCCAGTTGTCTTGAGCTATCCACTACCCTTCTCCTCATCCTTTCCTCTATCTATCCTATCTGATCTTCCTCCAAATCTTCTGTAACCCCTTGCGTCCTAGTGGCTTCCCGCCTTGCATGGGGTGAAACGCTTAAAAAAAAATCGACCATGGTGAGATTCGAACTCGGGTCTCATGGTCATAAAACGAGTGCTCTAACCACTCGGCCACGCACTACCATGCGTGCGTACATACACACATACATACATACATACATGTACTTCTAAAAACGAAGCGGGTAATTACGAGATTGCTACATAAAAGCACCTTCCCTGATACAAATGGGCTATCGAATCTCGAAGACTGATTTTGTTCCGAAATAAATGAAAGGAGGCCTAAGGGCACCTTGGCCAAAATAATGACGAAAAAGTCAAGTGCAGAAAAGTTGAATTTTTTAATATCATTTTACCCCACGCAAGGTGATAAAGCCACGAAGTCGCCAGAGGTTCCTTAGAATGAGAAGTATTTAGTGGGAAGAAAAGACAATAAAAGAACAGGATTCAAAGAAGACAGATGATGGCGATTGACGTCGCATTTTAATTTTTCAAGATCGTAGGTGTCAACGAATCAAGAAATCGTAAGAGAGTTCCACAGGCGAGAAAAGAAAACATTAGAGTAGATCTTAAGGTGACATCTAGCTATGTCAACAATAAAACGGTGAGAACTAGTTGCCAATCTAGTAGCGCGCTGAAATTAATATGGTCGATGTACAAACGATGAAAGTTGATTAGAAAAATTGCCGTGAAAATATTCTACAAAATTGACTGAAGTCGTGATGCCAGATTAGGACCGATAATATTACACACTCTTTGAGTTTTCTCGAAAATCTCAAGATATCTTACAGGAGCTCCATGGCAGCAATATCCGATGCATGGGGGAATGGTAGATTCTTAAATTTGCAAGATAGATTGTAGCGAGAAAAATTGTATGGCTCAACACAGTGAACCAACTTTCCTATTCAATATAATCAATCGTCTCATGTCTGTAAAAATGACACAGTCGAATCTAATGATCAATCTAATAAAATTAAATTGACATGAAGAATTATGATTAAAATATTAAATCATGAAGCAGATAAAGAATGACATTCGAACTTGTGAGATAAAAATTTTCGAGTATTCATTTTTTTTTTGGCATTTGTTAATTCTTTTTTTTTTTTACTGCAACGCTCAAATATCTGTTGCGTGAATCGGAAATTAACAAGCTCATTACCAGATTCACAATCGCATTCCTTATTTTCCAGGGTTAGGATTCCGATGGCTGCTGACTTTTCAATTTCGATAAAATGTGTGTGTGTATATATATATATATATATATATATATATATATATATATATATATATATATACACACACACACACACACACACACACACACACACACACACACATATATATATATATATATATGTATTAGGTTGGTGCAAAAATAATGTCGTTTTCTCACTATGTGAGAAAACGACATTATTTCTGCACCAACCTAATATATATATATATATATATATATATATATATATATATATAAATATAATTATTTATTTTTAAAGAAAAAAAATGTATAACATAAATATGTTATAAAATCACTACAAAAATAGCCATTTTGTTTCAACACCCTCGGTGTCTTATCAAGTGATGACGTTGAATGTAAAAAAAAACAAAAAACATTCAACGTCATCACTTGATAAGACACCGAGGGTGTTGAAACAAAATGGCTATTTTTGTAGTGATTTTATAACATATTTATGTTATACATTTTTTTTCTTTAAAAATAAATAATTATATCTGCTCTACTTTGTATTGAGCACTCTTTTAAGAATAGTAATTGTTGGTTATTGGAATTCATTCCATATACACCAATCATATACTTGGGCATATATATATATATATATATATATATATATATATATATATATTAGTTAAAATTGGTTGTATTTTTGGAGTAAAGGTACTCATTATGAAAGATCGGTTTGGTTTGGTTTGTTTTACGGTATATCAACCTCAATGATATATTTAATGCCGACAATTTTTATTTTTGGTAATATTTTTTCAAAAGGTTTTTCTGGGAATATTTATTTTTTCAAGAATTTATTGCTAGTAATGTATTGCTGCTAACATTTTTTCTTGAAAAATTTATTGCTGCTAATATTTTTTACAAACATATATTGTTGGTATTAAAATCTATTTTTACACTTTGATAGTGTTGACCCCAGTTTGGGTGTTTACTGTTTGCCCGTAACTGGGACCCTGACAGTTGTTACCACCCCAGGTCACGGTAGACCTGGGAACACCAGCAATTATGAGATGGTTCCGCGCTCCTCAAAACCTCCTGATCAGAGACCTTGGTGTTGGATTGTAACTGTCATTTTCACGCATTTAAGCCATCTGTTAATCCTGTTTGTGTGGTCCCTACATATAGGCTACTCGGAAAGAAGGGAAGCGGCAAATAGGATTTTATCTGCATCTTATTTGTGACTAATGTTTCATTTTATTTATAGTCTTGACGGTGATGTCTTTATTTTATTTATAGCGAGACGCCGGGGCCTGGTCACTTATTCCGACTTAAACTCAACCCAGACTTTAAGTGGAACGCGTACAAGATGACAAAGTGGTCGGTTCCCTTTGCCGCTCCAGTAAATACCTGACTCTTCCCCCTATCCTCTACCTTTACAGGAACCAGATCTACCAAAAATAGATCACTGCACTCATATTTGGAAAGGGGGCGGCCAATCTTTACTTGTCACCATCGATAGAGTCCAAAAGCAACTCCGTGTCCTGTTAATTTTATTTTTTTCTTTATGCGTGTAGTGAACACTTTTTAATACTACTGTTTCCTGGTCTAATTCAACTCTGACCCCCAAATTATATATATATATATATATATATATATATATATATATATATATATGGATGATAATATATATGTATATATTATCATCCACAGACAGACTGTTTCGGTATCACAGCTCATCAGTGTAGCTAGACATCCGGTTGCCTCTAGCTAGGATCGAAACCTGGCTGAATTGGCGTCAGTCGGAGATTTTACCCCTAGACTGTCGGTGCACGGCAGGGATGAAGGTGAATTTAAGCGTAATTATTTTTGGATAAAGACACGGTGACTGAGAGAATTCAATTCACTTTACCGAAGAGTCTTGCATTGCCGTAATAGTCACTGTTTACAAACTCACACTTCCTCCCCAGAGAGCTCAACCAAAATAAATTTTTCAGGAGCATAATATATATATATATATATATATATATATATATATATATATATATATATATATATATACTTTTAAGGAAGAAAAATATTGTTGAACATATTCTGAAGTTGAGCTACCAAATTTTTATTTCATGATGTTTACTGTCTGCCAATTCAAAGAATACCGCGCGTCTCGTTTGACGTCCCTGGTTGGTTAATATATCTATTTGAAAAGAAAGATTCAAATAATCGAAGTCGGTTTTGTACAAAAATTGAATTAACGGTTGTTGACTGGGTCAGGAAATGGCTAGTTAACTTTAATGCCTCAAAAACAAAACTGCTTTCTATTACCCACCACACAGAACCATCACTACCTCCCTTTATAATGTCTAATGCCCAACTCCACGTAAGCGCCTCTTTGCGCCTGCTTGGTCTCACACTGACCTGAGATGGAACAATTACATTGAATCAATAGCTTCATCTACCGCAAGGAAAGTTGGTTCTTTGTGTCACGGTAGAAAGTCCATTTTCAAATCTATAAATCAACCATTCGACCTTGCATGGAACAATGCTGTCATATATGCATTGGAGCCCCCCACCTCTGTTCGTCTTAGGGTCCTCGACAAAATCCAGAGGCAGATATACAATGTGGTTGGCCCTGATCTGGCATCTCGTTTACAATCTCTCTCTCATAGACGTGCCGTCGCCACCCTCTGCCTTTTCTACAAATACTTTCACGGTCCCACACATTCAATGTCGAAACGGTTAAGTGTAGACATCTCTTCTACTCCACGTCTCGCACTTCCCGCCTGTGGAACTTTTTTCCTCTTACTTGCTTCGCTTCTCCAAATATTCAGATGCAATGTCAATCAATATCTCCAGGTGCCTTGATCTACTCCCTGTCTTTCTCCTCATCATTTCCTCTTTCACGCCTCTTTGCGCTTGCTCCCACTTTCTGTAACCCATTTCGTGCTAGTGGCACTCCTGCCTTGCTTAGGGTGAAAATCTTTAAAAATATTTCCTGTGTGATGAGTTTTCAATACTTAAATATATTAGCATTTTTCTACAAATCTGGACCATGGCTCCACAAATATATATATATATATATATATATATATATATATATATATATATATATATATATACTATTTACATTATTCGGACTATTGTCCTCATCTTTGTCGCCATATTTATTACAACGTTTCGGCCGTTGTGAGCTCCAGCCTTCTTCAGGTGGTAGGAATGTAGAACTGAAAGAATGTGAGTTCAATACCCGGTTAAGGCAGTGGAGAACTTGGAGAGGGGAATTAACAGGAGATAACTGATAATTGACGGCCATTAAACATGGCACGTGGAACTAGAACAGTCTACCCCAGTGAGCTAAATAAAGGTTTCAGTTCGACATTGCAACCAACTGAAGAAGGCCGGAGCGTACAACCGTCGAAACTTTGTAATAAACATGGCGACAAATATGAGGACAATTGTCCGAATAATGTAAATAGTGTACATAATGCCTCATCCCAGAAATATATATATATATATATATATATATATATATATATATATATATGTGTGTGTGTGTGTGTGTGTGTGTGTGTATGTGTGTGTCTGTGTGTGTGTTTGGGCCTTGAGTCTAAAGTATATAGCTGAGAAATAGAATTAAATGCGTATCTTGCATTTCGAAAACTATATGAATATCGTTCAGCAAATGTTTTGAATGGAGAAGATTCGATTCTATGGAGATGCAAAATGGCAACCACTTATCAGCTGGATAAACGGAATCTGCACATCACATCCGAATTCCGGTTGAATCTGTTTACCTTCACTTCACTATAGTGCTCTTCGGAGAAGTAGGAATCCATCTATGTGAGAAATTAGGTAAACCATTTTCCTACATTACAGCAGAAGTAGAAGTAATAACTGTTACAGTAGAAGTCAAAATGCTGTTACATCCATTGGCCACCCCGACAGAAAGCATGTCCTTTATTCGCTATTAAAATAAAATACATGCTGTGCAGAATATATTTAAATGTTCTTCTTCAAATATCTCGCAGTTGTCGCTTGTGTAACTCAATTCCACATTTTGGTTTTCCAGTCAAATTTGATTTTCAAAAATTTAATTAATAATGTCAATTGTTATTTTTGTTTTCTTCATTTCAGTTCTCTCCTTAATAATGTTTGTTTTATCTGATATACTCTCACACTCAGTAATTCCTTGCGTCTTATTGGCTTTATTATCTTTCTTGGAGTGAATATATATATATATATATATATATATATATATATATATATATATTGACTGTTTAAAATGACAAAAACCGTCAACTCACATTTAAAACCGAACGCTTTTTCAGATTAGTTTTCTCGCATACGATTTTATTTTTCATTGGCTCTAAAGTGATCACGTGATTTCAAACAATAACCAAGACTCATATTTCATTTGCTGAGATTTTCTGTCGCGTAATTATGGAAGTTCATTTTTTTTTCTGGCGTTTTTCTATTTTTTGAAAGTTATATTAAAAGAATTTTTTTTAATGAGAATTCAGCCGATGAGAGTCGATTTCGCAGATTATTTTAATTAAAAATATCAAAAATCGATTATCGTTCGTCTAGTATTGCATAGAGGATAGATATGAATGAAGAGAAAAAATTATAAGATTAGAATGATTACTGATATGCAGACAAGATTGCATCGAAACCAAAACAAAAGGAAAGGAAGATAGAAAGTCAGGGACATAGAATTATGAATATAAAAACAATTATGACTAAAGAAAAAACTAGAACTCATACTAAAATAGTTTGTCCCAGAAAACGAAATATAGAATGAACCTAAAACAGCACGGGGTGTCATACCATCTTTTCCTTATTCATATTAAAAAAAGAAGAAATTCTAAATGTTGAGTTGAATTGTAATTTTAAACTAAATAAAAACACAGAAAAGAAATTTAGCAGAAAATATTGAAGACATGCGTTTTGACTTAATCGTCAGAAAAGAATAAAAGGGTTACAAGAGGAAAATGAAAACATTTGAATGTTTTTTATTTTAAAACGAATAATAATGAAAAAACATAGACACAGCTACGCAGAGGAAAACTTAACAGGGAAACTGGGTGGTTCATAATCAGGGTAGAGAAAAATTCAACTGCTACGTTGATTGTGGTTGCCAGCCAAAGCCATGAGCACTGCGTGTCATTCCATTTCATATGCGAGTATAGAAGCTGCGACGTTAATATTTGCGATACACCTGCAAAAAAAATGAGAACGTTAAAATTTGGCACATGCGTAATATTAGATTAGGTCGCCATCCATTTATGCCTCTGATAGCTGTGAGGGAAAATGTTGGGAAGACTGCGACTTGTTAAAAACAAAACAAAACATTAACCTAAGAACGTTCGTGTTCTTAAACAGTCTTGTCAGATGGAGATTTTTTTTATATGGATGCCATGCATGGCGACAAAGCCGTTCAGAAATATCTAAACTATCAGCTGGATGCAACCGCTTTCTCAAAATCGATGGTTAAAATGGCTTTTAGCGAGTGAATCCTGTAGGTGTTAGCGAGGATATTTCTTCTTCAACACTTGTGGACTGGTGCCACGGAATGACGAACTCAATGCTATATCAAACAACAGAAACTTTATCGAGTTTCAACAACAGCAACATGTAAAAATACATAGCAAATATAAAGAAAAAATAGTAAAAAGTTGTTGACGTTCTACAGTACTTCAAACAAAATGTTATGAAGGAAACCCCTCATCAATAATGGAAAGAAAGATAACAGCTACTAGATTTGGTAATCTTGTTTGCCTGAAAAATGGTTTCCATATGAATATTTCAATCGACAATGACTGCTCAGTCAATGAATGTCGAAATTTTTCCTTGAAAGAAAAAAGCTATTAGTTTGGTGCAAAAATAATGACGTTTTTTGACGTATTTAATAACGTCAAAAAACGTCATTATTTTTGCACCAACCTAATAATAGGTGCAAAAATAATGAGGCAATAATGTCGTTTTTTGACGTATTTTTAACGTCAAAAAACGACATTATTACGTCTATTTTTGCACCAACCTAATATTAACATTACCAAATATGTATTGTTAAATATCTGGCGCATTTTATTTATATATATATGTATATACATATAATGGACTCTCCAGTGGTATTCGACCATCTCAGTTTTTAGGAACCGTTAGCCAGACACCAGCACATATAATTTGATTATAGTGGTGAAGGTTTTCAGCAGAACCAATCAAACTTTTTGAAGGGCTGAATACAGACGACCCTCCGCAGGTTTTGAGTTCAGAGTTGTCCTTCTCCTAGGACCAGTTGTTTCGCTATTTACCCATACCTGCTGGAGGGCGAAGAAGAGGGTTAATACCTTTCATAGGTTATTAGCACATAAGTGAATATAAAAGATTCAATTGGAATTCGACTCTCTGATTCCTCAATCCGAACCACTACCGACTAGCCCACCGTGCCTTGTCTATCCACCGCTACAGCTTTACCTGTGTGCATAAAAATGGCTTCATTATTCTTACTGAAAATCTAATGGCGAACACGAAGGAACTTTTTGAGACTTGGCTGCTAAAGACGACTATGACAATGACCTTTCTATTCGAAATATTATCAACAATAAAATCGACTTAAAAACAAGGAAAGCGATACTTATGCTTAGAATGATATCAGAACAAGCAATACAAAGACTGAAGGGCGCATGATTACCTTTTATAGATTGTGCAAGACTGATAAGGTACGTCACAAAGAATTGTTGGAACTGCTTAGTAACATTGACATATTTGCGAAGAGTATTAGAATAATCCAGAATCTATACCGACAGCGAAGCACCATGCATACGGATAGAAAATGAATTCAGTAAATATACAAAAACAGAAAGCGGTGTAATACAAGGATGTATCTACTCGCCAGATTTATTCAACCTATACAGCTAGGCAATTCTGAGAGAATTAGAAGTCCTACCAGGATTCATTATTGGCGGCCACAATCTTAATAACATTAGGTATGCAGATGAGACAGTGTTGATAGTAGACAAAGAAAATACATTAGAAAAACTCTTATAGAAAGTAGTGAAGTAAAAGCGAGAAGAAATGACTAAAAATCAATTGAAAGGAGACAGAATGTATGGTTGCTATCAAAAGGAGCAGCGTGACATGCAAATTACAAATTGCAGATATCAAAATCAAGTAAGTACAATATCTGTCTATATTTCTGAGATGAGGTATTATGTACATTATTTACATTATTCGGACTATTGTCCTCACCTTTGTCGCCATATTTATTACAACGTTTCGGCCGTTGTACGCTCCGGGACATGGAACTAGAACAGTCTACCCCAGTGAGCGAAATAAATGGTTCAGTTCGACATTCCAATTCCACTTGAAGAAGACCGGAGCGTACAACGGCTGAAACGTTGTGATAAATATGGCGACAAAGATGAGGACAATAGACCGAATAATGTAAATAATGTACAAGTACAATAATTTAAATAAGTGGGATGTGTTTGAACAGAAAGTGAGATACGGAAAATCCGAAATCACATTAGTATAAAGAATATTGGTTTGGTTTGTTTTGTTTTACGGCATATCAACACCTCAATGGGTTATTTAATGCTAACAAAATTTTTGTTGCTGGGAATATTTTTTTCCTTTATAAATCTATTTTTGGTAATATATTTTTCTTCAAAAATGTATTGCTGTCAATATTTTTTTATTATTAAAGTATTTCTGGTATTAAAATCCATCTTTACACTTTCATAGTTTTTTTACTCCAGTTTGGGGCTTAAATATTTGCCCTATAGCTGGGACCCTAACAGGTATTACCACCCCGGATCAGGATGCACCTGGGAACACCAGCAATTAAGAGGTGGTTCCACGCTCCTCAAAACCTTCTGATCAGAGGCTTTGCTGTTGGACATAGTTTATTGTTTTACTCAGGACGCGGGTGTAGTTGATCGTTATCCCAGGATGGAAAGAATGACATCTTTCAAAAGCTAAATATTCAGGAAAAGGAAATTAATCGTTAGAAACAAAGAAAAGAGGACTTGTTATGTAATATCAGTCTTTCTATATATCAGTGAATACTGGGCAATTTTATCACAACTGAAGAAAGGACGTGAAACAACAGAAATCTGGTTCTGTTTATATTTCTGAGATGAGGTATTATGTACATTATTTACATTATTCGGACTATTGTCCTCATCTTTGTCGCCATATTTATCACAACGTTTCGGCCGTTGTACGCTCCGGCCTTCTTCAGTATCTGTCTATATTTCTGAGATGAGGTATTATGTACATTATTTACATTATTCGGACTATTGTCCTCATCTTTGTCGCCATATTAAATACAACGTTTCGGCCGTTGTACGATCCGGCCTTCTTCAGTATCAGTCTATATTTCTGAGATGAGGTATTATGTACATTGTTTACATTATTCGGACTATAGTCCTCATCTTTGTCGCCATATTTATCACAACGTTTCGGCCGTTGTACGCTCCGGCCTTCTTCAGGTGGAATTGGAATGTCGAACTGAACCCTTTATTTCGCTCACTGGGGTAGACTGTTCTAGTTCCGCTGTCACTGGACATGGACACATGGCACAGTGGATAAAGGCGTTGGTTAGATCCAGTAATATGACCCAAAGAGTGTGAGTTCAATACCCGGTTAAGGCAGTGGAGAACTTTCAGAGGGAAATTAACAGGAGATAACTGATAACTGACATCCATCAAACATGGCACGTGGAACTAGAAGAGTCTACCCCAGTAAGCGAAATAAAGGGTTCAGTTCGACATTCCAACCACCTGAAGAAGGCCGGAGCGTACAACGGCCGAAACGTTGTAATAAATATGGCGACAAAGATGAGGACAATAGTCCTAATAATGTAAATAATATAGAAATCTGGTTCTACAAAAGGATGTTGAGAATACCATTAAACGAACATATGAGCAACGTTTTAGAAAATGAGGAAATGAACTCGGAAAATATGACACGTATAGAAGGCAGGAGGGACAGGAAAACATTACATAGCCTACCTAACGAGCTTGTTTAAATGGATGGCAGAAGAGGATTTAGGAGATGTAGCAAAAAGTACAATATACGAAGAGTTACCCTGGACAGGACATTGAGAAGACACGGCACAGGGAAAAAAGAAAAAAAGAAGAATCTCAGTGGACAGCAGAGGAGGAATGAAAAGGAGACTTAAAAAACTGATTCTCTTCTCTGGAATCATTTGCGGTCAGTAGGAAGCAAGGGATGAAAAAACAGAGAAATGCAGAGACGAAAGGTCGACCAGATAACTTTAATTGCTGAAGAGAACCGCAGGCTAACAGCTGTAGAAAAATGTTGAAATCACAACATGAGATCTTCCTTACGCTCCTTCACTGTCTCCTGCAACCATTTTGGGAAGGCTTACATTTCCTGCATAGACATCGATGGCCAACTAATGGCAAGGAATAAACGACAAGAAAAATCCCCAAATCAATCCATAATATGTATATATTATATATATGAATGAAGACAAAAGGAAAATTTATCCGAGCCGTCGGCTAAGATATATTTTCCTTTTGTATTTATTCATATTTTCCTTTTACAGATATACAAAATCTGAAATTTTAAAACACACACACGGCGACACATACACATACACAAACACACACACACACACATATATATATATTCATATATTAAAATAATAAGAAATATATATATATATATTTCCTACTACTATAAAAGTTATTTTGTAATAACTGTGTGTGAGTAGACACGTGTTTCTTTACACACAATTTGAATGATGTCTACCGGCCTGCGCATTTGAGAGAATGAAGAAATTGTGCTCTTCGCCAGGGTTGGGATACGCACATCGGTCGGCATAAATCTCATTATTTATCTCCATCCTATCCTCTATAGGCCGTCTTCTCAACCATGGGTATCAACAAAATAATATTGGAATAGAAAATAATGTCCAATAAAAAAATATCGCATACACACACACACATATATATATATATATATATATATATATAGTGTATTTGGGCAGCAATTCCTCGCAGAACCATTTTTGTTGTTTTTAATGAAATATATATATATTAGGTTGGTGCAAAAATAATGACGTAATAATGTCGTTTTTTGACGTTAAAAAATACGTCAAAAAACGACATTATTACGTCATTATTTTTGCACCAACCTAATATATATATATATATATATATATATACACACACACACACACACACACACATATATATATATATATAGTTATAATGATACATATATACTTATTTTAGTTATAATAATAATAATAATAATAATATATATATATATATATATATATATATATATATATATATATATATATATATATATATATATTAATATGTGAAGCAAATATTATTTTATATGATTAATGGCATATAACATACGGAAGTTAAAAAAATAAAATGCATCATAAATTGGTAAAAGAACAAACACACTAACTCTAAGCAAGGATAGTCTTCCCTTCTTGATCCTATAGCTACCCCCCTCTAATTAATCCTCGCCTTCGAAACATGGTGCCTAAAGGCGGAAGTATATTTGCTTAGAGTTGTACTACAGTCGTTCTTCTTTGAATCATGCACTGAGTCACTGGCGTGTTTGTTGAAAATAAATACGTTCAAATTAACCGGTAGCTGAGGGGAAAAATCACAGACTATTGCGAAATCCGTCGGGTTTCGTTCCTGGCCTGTGGCAATCGGATGTCTACCCGCACTGAGGGTCTATGATACAGTAGAACAGTTTACCTATGCATGACAATATATGTGTATAACTCTGCACGTTCAATTTTAAGAATTGTGTATTGAGAACTTTCTTAAAATATCCATTCCTTGGTCTGACCTAACAGTATTTTATATTCTCTCGCTCTCTCTCTCACACACACACACACACACACACATATATATATATATATATATATATATATATATATATATATATATATATATATATATATATATATATATATATATATATATATATATATATATATATATATGTGCTAAGATATGGTACGAATAGATTGCATCTATGAATTTAACATCTTCGATTTTATTTAAACTTCATCAGAAAATGAAATATAAAGGAGAAAATAAAATTTTGGCATTATTATTTTTGTGTTTTTTTGTTTTTTTTTCATTTGTTTAGGAGACCTCACGTGTACCTCTCCTGTCAAGCAGTATTCATGTGTATAATTCATGGGTGTATGTGCTTAATAATCTGAGGGATTTGGATGATAATGTGTATTCGTTTGTATGGGTTTATGCGTTTGAGCGACTAGTAGGCAATTTCATCTATGTTTGATTTTTTAGGAGAGATTTCATTCATCAGATATTTTTTTTTGTAGTTCAGCAATGTCATGGTCCCAAAATTGCCGGATTAAGAAGTCGAACTGTATTTCTCTCTCTCTGTCTGTATATATATATATATATATATATATATATATATATATATATATAGTTTTAAAATCAAGGAATTTATTAATGGTAATAGTCCCTAAGGCCCTTTCGTCCAACATCTCATCAGGAGAAAATCGTTGGAAAAATTAATAAATTAAATGAAAAGAACAACAACGAAAATGAAGAGCAAAAAAATAGGGGGGGGGAGGAAACATGCTAAAATCAATAACATATAAGTATATATATTTATAACGAGGGGAGGGGAAATCGCGTGTAAATAATTAGCGAGGGACAGTTAAAATAAAATATCCCCCACACAACAAATTAAGAGACTCCACAAAATCCATCTGTCGGCAATTCACTCCTGAGAATGATTCTGGAGGAAATCGAAAGTACTTGGGTTAACAAAAATTACGGCACTTTCCTTGATAAATTCCATAATATATATATATATATATATATATATATATATAATAAATAATATATTTTTCATAATAAAAATCTTAGGAGGATTTATGAAGCAGGTATAATATCCATCTCACGCACGGTGAATACTAGACCTGGTTTCTTTAGTATTTCCCCTTTTTTAGCGAGATTAATGCTCGACAAGCGTACATACAATTTTCCATCATAATAGAATTTTTTTCATTTTTTCGTTTTCATTCAAAATACTTAAATTTTAGGAATACGTTTTGAAAGCGTCGCCCATTTGACGACAACGTGACCATGCTTAAACGGAAAGCTGATCATTTAAAATTTTCAGTTATCTGTTTTGGATAAGTCTTGTTTTTACTAACATCAATTATGTTTAGTTTGTATTTGTGTTTATTTTAAGTTTATTATTGGGTTCATTTCCCTCCCCTCTCATTTTATCATTATTAGAATTGTATATATATATATCATCATTAGAATTTTCATGGTATGGGGCGCGATTTTGGTAGGTCTCCCTTGAGAGCACGTGGTATTATGGTGGTTGAAGGATTATTTGGTGATGGACGAGTTCTTTTGGTGAATGTGTAAAATGTAATGTACGAATGGGTCGCGAATCTGATTAGCTAGGTATAAGATAGTTAGTGTTGACCAGCCTCTACCCCTCCCCTTTATTGGCCTTGTGCCACAATTTGTACTTTTTGTTCAAATAAATACCAGTCTTGTTTTTATGTCCATCGTCTTTGTCATGTTGAACTGATTATGTTAATTGTATTTTAATGAATATTGTCCTGAAGAAGGTTTATTAAACCGAAACGTCAGACGTTGACATTTCATTCATATTAAAACAACATAATTACATTTAAGGATTTTTGTTTGTTTTTTCCAAATAGTTTTCTCCATTCTGTCGTATTTATATCCATTTATATTTGCTTATATATATATATATATATATATATATATATATATATATATATATATATATATATATATATATAATATATATAATTTATATATTACTCTTCAACAAAACATGCAACATGCTTGAATATATATATATATATATATATATATATATATATATATATATATATATATATATATATATATATATGCACGTTGTCCCACGTATATTATATGTGTGAAGGGAATTTACTTGGCGATTAGGATACTTGCGTCATTTGCGCTGGTATCTATGGATGGCATTGCAGTCCGTGTAATAGCTCTGATTTCGAATGATGAGCTTCATGGCGTGCAGTCTAACCTCGCTTGGGATGTTGCCACAATAAAATATACTTTGCAGCTCTGCGGGCTTTTTTCCGAAATGTTGGCCAAAATTTTTCAAAATTTCCTGCGTGTTGTACTATTAAAAAAAAAAAAACTGTTCAATTTAAAATTAATGAGTTGTCCGAAATTTTTTTTGTATGTATGGTGTCGTGTTTTTGTTTGTTTTCTAAAGTCAGGAAATTGTTCATTTTTTTGTTTTGTTTTATTTTCAAATAAAAATAAAATTCCGAATCATTCTCTAGCAGGCGCAACTGTATACATTACTTCTATTGTTGTACTACTGAGATATCTTGCCCCTTTCCACGAACGGGAAATGGTGTATCTAGATCTTGATAAAAAGTCCTCATTTTTCAAACATTTGTCAAATACCGATCAGTGTAAAGAAAAATGGAATTTGATTGGTTTTCCGTCATCGATATGGCGGACACACCATACAAATAGGCCATTAAAAAAAGATTTTGGATTGCTAAAAGCAGCCTCATTTAAATAATCAAGTTAAATCTTGAGGACACAAAAATAGATTTGTAGAATTACAAGAAGTGTTTGTTGCACAAACCGTCTCCTTTTTTTTTTCTCTTTCCTCTTCTTCTCTTTCTAAGAATGTTTAATTATTGTCTGCTACGAATAAGTTCATTTTCCTCTTTTTTTCTCTCCCTTTTTCTCTCTGTCGTTGTCTGTGTATATGTGTGCTTGTATATATTTGCGTGAGCTGACGTGTATTTTCACAAAACGAGAAATATTTCGGCTCGTGCGAAATGTGAACCGAGCCATTTTTCAAGGAACTCCGAATTCCAATATCGCCAATATTCCTCTTCAAAATTCATCCCCCTCCCCCGCATAATATGAGGCACCACCTCCCATTTTGAAGCGAATAAATCATACGGTGACTCAAATATGCATATCGCCACTTTTTTCTTTAGCTTTCAGTATTCTTATTCTTCCTCATTCTGGCTCTTGTTTCCATCACATCTCCTCATCTTTCTTGCAATCAATCTTCACTGAGGGCCCCGCTAGAAGGGCATTTTGCCAAATTAGGCTCAGCTTAATAAATAACTATATACACTAGTGTGTGCGTGTGTATGTATGAACATATCTGCACGGGTAACTGTATGGGGCTTCATATTATTATTATTATTAGGTTGGTGCAAAAATAATGTCATTTTATCACATAGTAACATATGTGAGAAAACGACATTATTTTTGCACCAACCTAATAGATGTAGATCAAATCTGACGTGGATAGAAGGATCCGCAAGATTATCAAACTAACAACACAAACACACACTCACTAACACACATACAAACACACACACACACATATATATTAGGTTGGTGCAAAAATAATGACGTAATAATGTCGTTTTTGACGTTAAAAATACGTCAAAAAACGACATTATTGCGTCATTATTTTTGCACCAACCTAATATATATATATATATATATATATATATATATATATATGTATGTATGTATGTGTGTGCGCGCGTGTGTGTGTATGTGTGCGTGTGTGTGTAGCCCGGCGTTCCACGCCATTCAGCCCCAGAGGAACCGTCCGGTTAGCAAGGTTAAATTACTGTTTTTAAACTTCAAATTTTCCATGATTTCCACGAACGCTCATATCTGCTCGAAGCGTATCTTAGCGTAAACAAATGACAAGTATTTTAATATATTTTCTGTTTACACGTTATTTTTATAGATACAAATATTTAAGTAAATGCTATGTTTATAATAAACAGTATTGACAACAGATACCGGCTGAGAAAGCCCACAGAAAACATGTGTCCTCCGATTGGAATTGAAACTGCATGGTCGATTTATCAGGAAGGTAACTTTATCGGTCTACGAGGAGGCGACCCCAGCATGCGGCACCTTGAAAAGAATCTGAAAATCATATCCCGGGTTGACCCAAGCCGTGTGAATGAAAGTGGGTAAACAAAAATGTATGGGAGCATTCAATGGTTGAGCTAGTACGAAATCTTAAGTCATCAGGACCTAGAGTTTGAGCGGACTGGCCTTGTTCAGACTGTTGACCATTCCAGATAATGCGCTATCTCCGACAAACTGTAACTAAGGCCAGCTCAGCATAATTGCAGTATAAACCACAGGTGGGCTCTGTGGATCTTGAACAAAAACAAATGTTCATGAGAAGGCATCTGCTACAGGGATTGGCTAACCGCTCTAGCAGACAGGGATAGTCGGATACTAGTGGCCAGCCATTATATATATATATATATATATATATATATATATATATATATATATATATATATATATATATAATTAAAATGTCACTTAAAACACCATGAGGTGATATTTATTTCGTTGAGGTCAGTAAAAATGGCCTCAACTCTTCAGACCTTTGAATACAAATGTAAATGGAAAAAAAATCACTCCAATGCTTTCTCTCTCTCTCTGACATAGAGCTATCACCGGATCTATTTGTCTTGGAAATTCCATACGGATTACCAATATCTTTATTATCTATCTATCTATCTATCTATCTACAGTGGGGGAAACAAATATTGTTACACAAATATTTTAATTTGATGTATTTCCAACTACTGAATAAACATACCTTTATCATACTGATATCTCACTGTTATATTATTGTTCGTTTAGTGACACTGATTCCTGATGAAAGCAAATCATCCTGCGACTCTTGACTGGATTTTGTTTAATTTGATGCATTAATTTCCTTTAAGATCTTGAAGAAATCTTCTGTGGAGCACCTGTACATCTTTAGTTTTCAACAGTTTTGAGTTTTTCCTTCCTTGCAATGAATAAACTAATGGTAGTAAATGGAATATTCCGGATGTCAGTGATTTTTCTGTATTTTTTACCTTCTTTCCAGAGCTTAAGAATTTATTAAACTGTATATTTATTTTCGTATCCCGGGTGAATATTTGAGAAATCTTATTAAAGAAAATATTCGAGAAAAATATGCCCTAAAATTCGAATCTTCGTCCCATTAGATAGGAGACAAAAATAATTAATTAAACGGCTTAATACATTATGTTGTTTAATAAATAAACAGAACGTCTACTCAAATATGGGTATCAACTAAAAATATCGTTTGAATAAGAAAATCTGTCGAAATAATAAATGAAAATCCAACTCTCTCTCTCTCTCTCTCTCTCTCTCTATATATATATATATATATATATATATATATATATATATATATATATATATATATATATCACATTGATTGTTGGTCTTAATAAAATAGTACTCTATGCAATATAACAGAGCTATAAGCTTTATGCATGAAACTCCGAGTCGTGCTACTGGTGAGGAAAATATGTATGACTAGCAGCATGGCCCGGTGTTGCCCGTGCTTGATTCAAAAATCGTACGACTCATACAGTAATCGCTATCACTTGACTTAAAATATTTTTGCCCTTCCTTGCCTTTAAAGGAGTGCCTTTTGCCGTGCTGATGTTGTTACATGCCCTACTTCTTGCCTATCTCACACTTCAAATTTTTTCTAAGCTCTATACTAAACATTAAATCTGTTACGAAAAAAGAACTAAACAAAATGAATACAAAACGATCAGCTTTAAAAAAGGACTCGTAACTGGGAAAACCGAATGAAAAAAGAATTTTAACAACAAATGCTTTTTCACACCCAACCCAGTTCTTCGGAATCAGAATCAACGTTGAGTTTAAGCAAGCAAATGAGCCAATTGGAGTAAAGTGCCATGCAGATTTAAATTTTTTCCAGTTGTGACGAATGCAGCTATCGATTTTTTTCATGCTAGTTAACATTCGTGTCAGTCAGCTGTTAGCTCTCATGCTGGCCAATAGAATCTTCCTGCCTATTCGTGGCAGCCACCTATATGCTCTCAGTCTGGCCAGTAGAAAATGGCCGCAAACTACATAAAACTGCCGTAGAAGCAAGAAAAAAATCGATTATTTCCACTATCGATGGGAGTTAGAAAATGCAAAGTCAGTCTTGGCCTGCCCGCTAACTTGGAGCATGTGCATGGAAATTTTGGTGCAAATCCGTCGAAAATTGTGGCCATGCATTCGTTACACACACACACACACACACACACACACACACACACACACACACACACACACACACACACACATCCAGCCTTTTATAGATAGAGATTTATTATATATACCTGTTGCCCGTACAGAAATAAACAAACAAAGCGTTAGGAAATTAATTAGCCTCTACAACCTGACGAAACCTCAATGTTTGGAACCATGATAGCGAAAGTGTTTGATCCTGTTCCTATTTTTTAGCATACATATATATATATATATATATATATATATATATATATATATATATATATATACTAATGTAGCCGTGCAGTAAAAAATGATAGCTAATTTTTTTTATTATAACGCCGTGAATCATATATTCAGATATATCATATAGTGACGCATGCATTTTTTTGTGGCAACGTTAATAAAAACAAGTGATATCCTTCTTTGAAAGTAATTGTTACTTGTCAATAAATACTTATTTAGGCCTTCAGATGTAACAGAAGATATATAAGCATAATTATTATATGGTTATATATATATATATATATATATATATATATATATATATATATATATATGTGTGTGTGTGTGTGTGTGCGTGCGTGAGTTTGTGTGCATTTTTTTGTGCGAAATTATATTGTTTAATATTTGCCATAATTATAAGGAAGAATGCATAATATCGAGGATTAAGTCTCTGAAGATACAAACATGTAGAAATCTACATTGAGTTACTGCTTATTGTGTGGACCCTACATATATAAATCACTGAGAGCTTATGGCAAGATCTAACCTTAGTTCCCACTGCAGACCAGAAAACAAATTCCGATCACGCCACCTAGAGCAACATCACGATTCAGAATCGAGTAACAGACTTTATTTCTCATTCTAGACTTTGAAACTGAAAATGTATAACTATAAAAAATATAAGAAAAATAAATAAACATAATAAAAATAAAATAAAAAATAAATAAATATCCCCAAAGTCAGGACTAAAAATAATTTTCACACACACACACACGCTCATATATATATATATATATATATATGTGTGTGTGTGTGTGTGTGTGTGTGTGAAGGAGGGAGTGAAAAATATGAGTTGGAAATATACAAGACAATTTTTTTTTTACTTATATACGCAAAAGAAGATAAAATTTGGAATTGTCATAAGATTTTCATTAAGAGCCCTTAGAATTTGCAGCCACGAATATTTAGCCGAAGAAAAATATTACATAAAAATACGTTTAGAATTGTCAATTATACGAGTTATATTCATATACAATGCCACAATAAAAGCGTATAAATTATAAACTAAAAACAAAATCATGCAGATTACATTATATACAAACTCCAATACTGAAAATTATTTTAGCTAAGATTAGCTAATTTCATTACAAGCTAATAATTCAACAACAGTTTTAAAAATGTATCAATTGAAAAATCAGCTATGAGTTAAATAGCACAGTGGGTCCTGTTGTTTTCGTTGACAAAATGACAGCATCTTACTGCAGAATTTCTTTTGCGAAGTCAATCACGAATCGAAAAGTGACGTTATCAATCAAACGTTCATCTAAGGAATGATTGCAGAGCTCGTGCCTTATATATATATATATATATATATATATATATATATATATATATATATATATACTATAGATAGGTTAGTTAATAAAACGAGGATAAACGAAAGAGCACCAATATAATCAGTACGAAAAAGATTTATTAAATTTTAATTATTAACCATATGACACAAATAAAGCACAGAAAGAAAGGTTTTAAGTTCGGAATTTTCGGACACGCCTGTGTCCTTCATCAACGGACCGAAATATAAACAGAGAAATGGGAATTACTCACAGACAGATTTGTTTGTAGACGGTGTATTTCCTGGCTGAAATCATATTGTTAGCAAAACCTTGATCTCTGTCTGATTCCTCAGTGTGCGAAAGTTTTTATGAAAATAAACTTAAACTTAAAATTTATATATATATATATATATATATATATATATATATATATATGATTCGGCTCTATCTCTTCTATTGTTCTCCCTCCTTCATAATGTTTCTGTCTTTTAATTCCTTCCCACCCAGTAACCCCTTGTGTCTTAGTGTGTCTACTGCCTTGCTTGGGGTAAATTCTTTCTTGTTGAATGTACGAACAAAAGTTCCTCGTAAAAGTAGCAATGGTTCTTCAATGGTTCTTCTTCAACAATGACGTCTTCCGGGGTACAACACGCCTTCCAGCCATTTCGATTAAGAGTTCGAGTAATCTTTAACCTTGAAGCAATAACTCTGATTGCTGTCAAATTGACATTTATCGCAGCACTTATTATCTTAGAACCATTGTTGACCATTCTAATTAGCATCTGCTCACCCAGTTCTGAAGAGTCCACGATTATGTTGATCACGCCATGCTGAAATTCATAGATGCATCCAGCATCAACAATCTTCGCAGATAGAATAGTTTGTCCACCATAAGAAGGTTGCAAAAAGATTGTGCATATCACGCTGCCTTGCCACGTTTTATACTAGAAGTTTCTGCATTTTAGAACATTCTAAGGATGCCGTAACCTTTACTATTCGGGGTGTATTTTTATGTAGACCAAATCAGTATTTTTGCCATGAAATAATCAAGTTGCTATGTAGGTGTCAATAATTTTGAACAGTACTTTGGCTGATATTGCCATATAAACATCGTTATCACAGAGAGAGAAATTCAACAAAAACATTTCTGATAGGGGCTGCCAATTATTGTGCGCATATATATATATATATATATATATATATATATATATATATATATATATATATATATATATATATATATATTTCAAAAATAAGATTCCATCGTGACACATAAATTACTATGTTTCTAAGCTGGTCATCTGTATTCAAGGTTTATTTCAATATTAAAACTTAACTGTTGGATGACTGTTTCATCCTCAAGCGATGTTGGAATAACTAAGCAACGAAATGTTTTACTCATTTATAGTTTTGAGATAGAGGTGTAATCTGGAGTTAGTTTTTCATTATCCAAGTTTTTGGAGTTTTGTAAGGTTGGTTGTTTTTTTGTCTGCCTACAATGGCTAATTTTATCAGGGTCCGTTGTTTTTTTTTATTACTATCTGCTGAAACTCTAACTGATTGATGTTGTAGTTACGGTTCTTTTTGGTGTTTATTTATTTGAATTTTTTGGGCTGATGATTTCTTGAAGGGGCTTTAAGATTTGATTGGTTTGTATTTTTAAACCTATTGTTTTAATTGAATTTGTTAATATTTTTTATATTATATTTTATAATTTTTATATATTATTATTATTATTATATTTTTATTCATTTATGAAATGCTAATTATTTAAGGCAGATATTCGGTGGTGTCTGCAGAAAAACGTTATTTCATGTCTTTGATTTAATAAATTTTGGTTTTTTAGATACTTGATAATGTGTAGATTTTCATGGAGGCATAAAGGGCATGGGTCATCCCAGGTTCTACAAGTTCTTGTTTCATTTATTATTTTCCATTTTGTTTTTTCTTAAATTATAATTTAGGCTCTATTTCTGTATCGAGCACTGTTTATTTTTTAATAAAAAACAAAAATACTAAAGAAATTAAGATCATCAATTTAATAGTTCTTTCCTATTATACCAACACACACACACACACACACACACACACACACACACACACACACACACATATATATATATATATATATATATATATATATATATATATATGTTTCAAGAACTCCGGCGACCCCTCTGACCCTTCCAACTACCGTCCTATCAGTCTCCTTCTCCTCTTTGGCAAAGTCTTTGAAGCCCTAATCAATATCGAGGTGGTAAACCACCTCACATCCCATAATCTGCTCTCAGACAAGCAATATGGTTTCCGCTTTGCCCGATCTACAGCTGATGTGCTTACGGCCATCACTGAATCTGTCTACCGAGCTCTTCAAAATAACGGGGTAGCCCGTGCCGTGGCACTAGACATCTCCAAAGCATTTGATAGGGTTTGGCATGCCGGCCTTCTTCGCAAGCTCCAGCGTTATGGGTTGATTATATAACCTAATACAATCATTCCTGTCAAACCGTGAATTGAAGGTCGTTCTCAACGGATTCTCATCCAGTTCCTATCCTACGAACGCAGGTGTTCCTCAAGGCTCCATCCTAGGCCCCACTCTATTCCTTATCTACATAAATGACCTTCCTGGCGCCATAACTTCCCAAGTTGGCATCTACGCAGATGACACCACAATTTATTCCTGCCTCAAAAACAAATCTAGTCTCACTGACAAAACTCACCTGTCCGTGCGTCTCGAAAAAAACCTCCAATCGATTGTGAACTGGGGCAAGAATTGGATGGTCAACTTCAACGCTTCTAAGACAAAACTGCTCACAGAGATCCTTCCCTCCATTAGAATGTCTGACGCTCAACTTCTCGAGAGCAACTCTCTGCGGCTTCTCGGTCTCACGTTGACTGCTGACCTGAGATGGAATAAATACATTGAGTCAATTGCTTCGTCCACCGCAAGGAAAGTTGGCTCCCTGAGACGAGCCAGGAAGTTTTTCTCCCCGGAGTCGATCCTCCAGATCTACAAATCAACAATTCGCCCTTGCATGGAGTATTGCTGCCATATATGGTGTGGTGCCCCTTCTGTTTGCTTCGGGGTTCTTAATAGGCTCCAGAGGCGGATATGCAGTGTAATGGGCCTGCCTGGGCGTCTCGTCTACAGTCACTTTCTCACAGACGCGCCGTCGCCTCCCTCTGTCTGTTCTACAAATACATCCATGGAAATTGTTCCGAGGAGCTGCATTCTCTGGTTCCCAGACGTCATGAGTTCGAGCGTCTTACAAGGCTGGCATCCCGCTCTCACCCCTTCACTGTCGAAACTCCTAAATGTAGCCGTCTCTTCTACTCTAATAGCTTTATGTCTCGCACCTCTCGCCCGTGGAACTCCCTTCCCTATTCCTGTTTCCCTGTGAGCTATAATCTCCAGCTATTCAAGGGTAATGTCAATCGAAATCTCCAGTTGCCTTGATCTGCCACTACCCTCATCCCTTCTTCTATCACTCCTATCTGATCTTGCTCTAAATTTTCTGTAACCGCTTGCGTCCTACTGGCTCCCGCCTTGCTTGGGGTGAAATGCTTAATATATATATATATATATATATATATATATATATATATATATATATATATATATATACAATTTAACAAATGTTTCATAAGTAATTTCACAAACGTTTCATTGAAAATTGATTTTAAGAAACTTTGTCTGGATTCGGGACCGTTTTTTAAAACCATTCTCGAATAATGAGGCCGCTAGATGAAAATAAATAAATATACTATATATATATATATATATATATATATATATATATATATATATATATATATATATATATATATATAGCTTTAAACGTTATTTTTATTGGATATCCGTATTTGAATAGGCACTCCGTTTACTTATGAAAGAGTATATTTATTTATTTTCATCTACCGGCCTGAATATTCGAGTCTGATTGAAGAATATGGCCAAAATTTGCACCCTTCGCTGGGAATGAGGAACAGGCGATGAAGTGAAGCAAGTTTCATGTATTCAATTGATATATATATATATATATATATATATATACAAAAACGGTAAAAAAATAGCGTATCGTAATGAAAACATGCTCCAAACGTAGTGAAAAAAGTTTTATCGTCAAAATCTTGATGTTATTATTAAGAAGTAAGATAGCATTTTTTGAATATTTAATTATGTTTTTTGTTCGTTTTTATAACATTCAAGATTTTGATTAAAAATGTGTTTTTATTGAGTCAGCGGTTGCACTAACTTTTAGCCTAGCAAATTGTATCTTCTTTTTTGCGGTGATAGACATATTAATTTTGAAATTCTTGCAAAAATCAAATTACTGTCTGATTCTAATTAAATTTTCAGGACTTATTCACAAATGAATGGAATTATTTATAGTTTTCTCATTAGAAAAAATGGTAAATTTTTTACATGTTTCAGTTCCTTACTTTTATTTAATGAAAATCTGAAAAATTCTATATTATGAAAACTTGAGAAATTCAACGTGATAATTCTTAGTGACTATATTAGTTAAAACCAGAATTCTTTGATGAATTTAAACCACCGATTTTTTTATAAAATCGGAACCCGTCTTACCGAAAATTTGTTGAGTCGAAAAAAAAAAAAAAAGACGCAATAAAACTTAGATATTTTTTAATGAGAGTAGCTTCTAATTACTTCTATGAATAATATATATTAAAGACAATATTGTCTGAGGAAAAAAAATCGATGAAAATGAAGTTTTACAAGATTTGTTTTCATTGTATTTACAATCTCTAATTGAATAATTTATAATGTCTTAAGTCTTTTAGAATTCATAAGAAATATGGTTATTACGTAAAACCATATTTAATAATCATATATTGTAATGCTTATTACAATCTGACGACCCCGAATATTTTAAAAAGAATTTCGATTTCTTATTGTATGTGTATATACGCGAAGAATTCCTAAGTATGGATGTACAAACCTAACATTATTGTGCTTTAGGTGTTTTCTTCCCTTACGTAAAAATACCACCCGTATAAACATTATCGTCTGCTCCACCATACTTAAGTATGAACACGTTCAGCGGTCATTCGGCTGTCAATAGATCGATTAATAAGTCAGAAAAACAAGACCTCGTGGTTCAGAAATGCTTCCTTACAACATTTTATGCTATGACTAAGTAATATTTATTTTAAATGAAAACTTTAAATTTGCTAATTTTCTTCTAATATCTTTCAAAAATAAAAAAAAAAGATTTTTAAACCGAGAACCAATTTTTGTTTACAAATGTGTGAAAATGGCCGCTTTTATCCGTTTTACTAAAAAAAAAAAAAAAATCATTCCGATTAATATATTTTCTTTGTGAAATATACCACAGAGTATTTTGCTTACTGGAAATAGTAAATTTAGAATCTTTTAGCTTTCATTTAAAGTAAAAATGAAACCTTCAAGAAAATTTTTTCATTTAAAAAAAAATCATTTTAAACACTATGTATACCGAATTAGTGGCGGTATCTTTCTCTCTGTCTCCCTCTCTCTCTCTCTCTCTCTCTCTCTCTCTATATATATATATATATATATATATATATATATATATATATATATGTGTGTATATGTATATATATATATATATATATATATATATATATATATATATATATATATAAAACAAATTTTATTAAATTAAATCACCAAATATTTAAATATTTTTGTAATTTTCCATTTTCAAAAAAATATTCATTCAAATCAAAATATTGAATTAAATTTAATTTGTAGCGTTTCATCAAATAATCGGATGTATCCAACAAAATCTTATTTGGAACACTGAAAAATTACAGTTCTTGATAATGACAGACAGTCGAGAGGCCCTTGAACAGATTAAAAATTTCTTTTCATAAAGTTTTTCCACAATGATGTTCAGGTGTAAAATAAATTCGAAAATTGGCAAAATACAAAACAAAGTTAAATATTTAAACCATATCAAGTGAATTTAATAAGACTAATATAAAATTGTGCACATTAAATTGCTGGGAGGGAAAAAACAGTGCTAGATTTAAAAGAAGTGTTAGGAAGTTATATATTGAAAAAATTATATTTTTGTTCCTAATCACACGATACTTTTAAACGGCTTGTCTCAAATTCAGTAGCGACGTGGGCATACCGAAAAATCCATCCGACCGCATGATACTAGTCAAAGTTTTATACACTAGGTAATCATTAGGGATGGGTGATATTTTTAATAGTAATATTAACCGTCTCCTTATAAGAAAACATTCGGTATTCGTTGATCGAAGAACCAGGCGGCTCTCGGTTAAAATTTCTAAAAAAAAATTTTTCTTTAAAATAATTTTTCAGGAAAATACATTTCTCAAGTCCAGGAAATGTTATCGCACTTTCCAGTTTTAATGGCTTACTTTGCAATGTTTTATTTGAAGTAGTGTGGAACCTCAACATCATCATTATGTCATTATTTTCTCTTCGGTGTTGCTAACTTAAAGTAATTTTTAACGACTGATCTTAGACAAAAGTTGTATACAGCTATCAGTTTAGGTATATCTGGACGGGTTTGGCGCCATGCATGACATCCATATGGAAAACTTGATCTGAAGATAGGAAATCTCCCTCTCTCCTCGCCCTCCCTCTCTCTCTCCCTCTCTCTCTCTGTCTCTCTCTCTCTCTCTCTATATATATATATATATATATATATATATATATAATGAATCATTCTTACAAAAACTATATTAGTAAAGTTAATAAAATGGCGAAACCCCTTCGCGAACAAAATTTTAAAGTTGTATTAACCTACGAATCACTCGATGAATGTTATGATCCTTGTTTTTAAATAATTATAAGCTGTAGAAGGTATTTTTTAATATGCAAGTACTTTCAACTGTACAGTCAGTCATCCTCAGACATGGAAATTATTTTGTTTTTATTTATAATTTTTCATATAGACAAAAACAATTTAATCACTACAGAGAATTCTCGAGAATTGTTCATAACCATTTTGGTTCAGATCAGTATAAGTGCAACTAAATGCACCGAAACAAGCTTGCATCTTTGTAGTGAGTAAATTGTTTTTGTCTATATGAAAACAATTATAATAAACAATAAGTGTTTTACTCTCGGTATTGTGCCCTCATTTGAATTAATGCTGTGAACGTTAGGATTTATATATTTTCGTTCACATTACATTAGGGTATATATATACGTATATATATGTGTGGGTGTGTGCGTGTGTGAGTGTGTGCGCGCGTGTGTGTGCGTGCGTGTCTGCGTGTGCGCGTGTCTCTGTGTGTGTGTGCTTGTAGGAATCCACCTACTTTGAGCCAATGCCATCAAAGATATTATATTTACATTCACGTTTTCTGTTCTTTGGTGGTCACAAATATAAATAATGTATTCTCTCAGTTTCTCGAATTCAGTTTGGAGTGACGCAGTGGTTATCATGGTTGACCAATTCTAGGAGGGATTGCAGGCCTGCCTGAATCAATCGACCCTGATACTGAAATGGAAGTAGCAAAAATGCGGATGTAGTTACGCACTGTGAAGATCCTTTGCGCATAAAATGCATATCTTTACTGTGCATAATGGTCCGACTGGTTCGAGCTTGTTTTAGTCGTTATCGTTTCAATAGGAAGAGCGAAGAATATTATTTGTTTATGTGCTCTTCTCGGTATGCTTTGTCTTCTCGGATTGTGTCATATTAAAATTAAACACGACTGCGATTAAGAGCATATATTAGGTTGGTGCAAAAATAATGACGTAATAATGTTGTTTTTTGACGTATTTTTTAACGTCAAAAAACGACATTATTACGCCATTATTTTTGCACCAACCTAATATCTATCACTCAAATCTCGCTCTCTACTTTTCTATCTAAATTTCTATCTCTATCTATCTATATACCTATATATATTTATCTATATCTATACATATATATAGCTATATATATATTTATCTATATCTATACATATATATATAACTATATATATATTTCTCTCTCTCTCTCTCTCTCTATATATATATATATATATATATATATATATATATATATACCGAATGTAATGAGAACGAAAATATTTTATAAATTCTAAAGGTCACAATACTAATTTAAAAGATATATCAATACCGATAGTAGAGCAATAATTATTTATAATTTTTTATATAGACAAAAACAATTTACTCACTCTACAAAGATGCAACTTCCTTTCGGTGTATTTAGTTGCACCTCGACTGGTGAGAACTAAAATTGTTAAACAGTCCAAGTGCAACTAAATGCACCGAAACGAAGTTGCATCTTTGTAGTGATTAAATTGTTTTTTTCTATATGAAAAAAATTATAATATCTATCTATCTATCTATCTATCTATCTATCTATCTATCTACACACACACACATGCTTGGATAGAATTATTCGTCCCATTGATTATTTGCATGCTTTCTAAGGAAATGCAAATACTTCCAAGTACCTACTGAATTTACCATAAATAATTGATTCTGTATGTAGTATTTGTAAAAGTTCTCAAAGTTACGATCTATTATGCTCATATTTAGAGATTTTGCTAAACATCTGTGAAGTATAAATGTATTCGCCCTCCTTATGGAAATTATGAAATAATGTTGTTCTATGACAATTGTAATATTTTTTCTTAATTTGATATTTAATACAAAAACCCTGTGAAAATGAAATAGTATTGACCTGATTCTATAACATTCGGAAATGTAATGAAGTAGACAATATGTGAGTGCCACGTACTGCGATAACTCATTCGTCCTGCAAACATGGCAAAGACGACTGAACTTAACAAGAAGCTGCGAATGAAGATAGTTGATGCATACAAACACGGAAAGGGATATAAAACATTTTCCGAGCGTTTAAATATTCCTAAATTCACAATTCGTGGCATTATCAAGAAGTACAACGAGACTCATTTTGTTGAGAATAAATTAAGAACTAATAGAAAACGATCGGTCCTTCCGGCTACTAAACCAAGACACCAAAAGCACGCATACGACGTCGTCCATGCTATGAACAGGTTGGTTGAAGTGTGCAAAGAGAGGATAATCGTTGTTGCTGATGTTTGTTTTTTTGTGGTTACTCAACCGGAGACGGAACTTTGTTTTTGTTTGGAACATATAATTCCCTTTCTTGTATTTGTGACTAAAAAAAAAATAGTATCTGATGTGGGTGCCAAAGTTGGGCCCACAGAAGTAAAACACGGAACACGGATTAGATGTAAGAAAGATATATTAACAACAGGTTACAGAGATAGTGTAAGCAGAGCTTACTGTAAGTTAATGTCCAACACAGGTAGTCGGACTAGACTCTCACTGTCACTCTCCTGTAGAGTGCTATGTCGCCTACTTAATATAGGCCTGGAAGAGTCTATTGTGTAGGTAGTTTCCGGTCTCACAATACCCCACTTCCAAAGAGTTTTCTTTTTTGAAAAGGAGAGAAAAAATAAAACTGTTAATACTTTTTCCTCTTGGGATTTATTGTTTCTCAGCTGGAAGTAGAAATCTTGATGCGTGAGCCACAGCTTTTCGCGAACCATCTGGCAGTTTATGTAATATGCAAGCGCCTATGCCGTACGGGCTTGCATCACTTGCGACTATGATGTCGAGACTAGCGTCGAAATGTGTGAGGGAGAGGTCTGAACTAAGAGTTATCTTGATCTTCTCGAATGCGTCTTGGCATTCCGGGGTCCATGACCATGGTTTGTCCTTTTTTAAAAGTTGGTTTAGAAGCCCTCTCAAATTTTGCATGTTCTTAATGAACCCTTGGTAAAAATTAGCTAGGCCGAGGAAGCTTTGTAACGCTTGAACGTTATCTGGGGCCAGCATGTTTCTGATCGCGTTGGCTCTATCTGGATCCGGCCGACGACCATCTTTATTTATGATGTGTCCTAAGTACTTTGCCTCCTTAACCTTAAATCCGTATTCTTGTATCTTTTCGAATACGTTTATTATATGGTTCCGGTGCTCTGCCGTAGTTTTACTAGTAACTAGTATATCATCCAAATAGGCTGTTGCGTAGTCAACATCGCCCAGCATGGTGTCCATGACCTGCTGGAAAATTGCAGGCGCAACCTTTACTCCAAAAGCCAGCCTGTTGTATTTGTACAACCCTCTATGGGTGTTTATGCAGAGCAATTTGGAACTTTCTTCTTCCACCTCTATCTGAAGGTATGCGTGCGAGAGGTCAATTTTAGAAATTTTTTTTCCACCATTGAGTTTATTGAAAATTTCTTCAGGGCTTGGGAGAAGATATTGGTGATCTTGCAAGGCATCGTTTAACCCTGTGGAAAAATCTGCGCATACTCGTATTTGATTGGACTCCCTTTTTACGTAGACCGTAGGTGCTGCCCACTCGCTGAAATCTGTTTTTGACAGAATACCTGGTTGTTCGAGTCTATCTAACTCTTTATTGACATTCCGTTTCTTTTTGAATATCGGTTGTGAACCGTCCTTCACCTTGAACTTAGCTTTCATTTTAGTACATTTCCCAAGGCCGCCAGAAAAAAACCTGGGGAAATTGTTGTTTGAGTTCCTTTTTTAGATTTACCAAATTGGACGTTGTACTTTGTATCTTGCGACAAAATGTACTCATTGGGCAATCCCAAAGATTGAATTTTTCTATCCAATCAGTTCCAAATAAGTTGTCTGAAGTTTTTAATACGTAGGCTTTGTGCCTTTTGGTAACTCCATTTAGTGTTACTGTAAGTATTACCTCGCCTAAAATGTTAATCTTTTCGCCAGTTACGTATTTTGCTGTTTTATCCGTTTTTAATAAGGTCGGCTTGTTCAATTTTCGCCAAGTACGCCAGTTAATGGTTGAAATATCAGAACCAGTGTCAAGCTGGAATTTAATGGACTTATTGAAAATATCCACAGTTACATATTTTCTTAAATTCCTATCAACAACATTGTCAGATTGAGCTTGCCTAATTTTATTTTGGGGTTTTCTCGTTCTGTTGGCGTACCAGCATGAAGTTAAAGTATGACCACTTTTATTGCAATTTTTGCAATATTTTTTGTTCTTAACTGGACAGAATTTCATCCAATGCCATTTACCACAATGGTAACATGGTCCGGGCGGTTTCTTTAACTTATTTGGGTTTTGGTTACTGCGTAAGTTAGAACATGATATTTGCCTTTTGTCTTTTTGAGAGGAATAGGAGGTAGACTTACTTCTGATTTTATTAATCTGAGTCACACCTGATTCCTCGATAGTGTTTGAGTCACCCTTTTCAGATATTACTCTTTGACAGTTCTCTGCCAGTTTTTGGAAAGTCAATCCTTGTTCGTTCTCAAGCTTAGTCAGTACCCGTCGTCTGACTTCGGCGTCTTCTGCAGATACTAGACCTTGTGCAAAAATTAAGCACTTAAAATCATCGGCAGTCATTTCGGCTAGTTTAAAATCATTACATAGCTTGTTCACCGATGCTGCAAACGTTAGAAAATCTTGCTGGTTGTCTTTGACTGTATTCAGGCATTTCCAACGTTTGTGGAACAAGGTTGTGTTAGGCCCGAATAATTCCGATAGGAGTTTAATCGTCTCTGAAAAATCCAAGTCAGTCGTTTTCTTGGGTAGTATGAAGTCTATGAACCTACTATGTTCTGTAGTTCCCAGTTTTCTCAATAGTAGACGTACCTTTTTTTTTTTTTTTTACTGTGCCATTGTTCACAGTCTACGTTGAAATATCTTCGTAGCGCCTGTAAAATGCCTGGAACGTTTTGTCTTCCTCTGGTACGTATTCAAAGGTTTCCATTGAATTGTAGATTATACTCTGGGAGAATATTGTATCTTTTTCAGAGTTTGAGCCTTTTAATGCATTTACGAGTAATTCTTTAAGTTGTTTCTGTTGTAGTTCAGCATTCTGAAGCGTAATATTTTGGAATTCCATTTGCTGTTTATGTAAATCCAAAAATAGTTGTTGTTGTTTTCTTCTGATTTTTGTTGCTGGTCCAAATTTAGTTTTAACATTTGGGCAACTACTTTTTGCAAATCTTCCATATTTAAAAATGACAGCGCTTTTTTTGTTGCTTTGAAACACGTGTACTAAGAGGAGGTACACAAAAAATCTTGGATAGGTTTTTGTTCCTTTTTTTTTCTTTTACAGAAAAAAAATATGGACAGACAATAGTTAAACTAAACTAATTATGTGTGTTTAGCTTTTTTTCCCGTGGTTCCGTTAATTTTAACGTAATTGAATAATTTTTCACCACACTTATGTATTTTGTTTTTAGAGGTACAAAAAGAAGAAAACTCACCTCAGTGAATTTGAGGGGAGAATAATTTTATGCCCGAGTTCAACTCAGTTACATAAAAAAATTTTCGATAGTTTTTCCGAAAACTTGAGTACCATGGTAGTACTTGATCTTGTGTTGTCAGTTTTTTTTACGAACAACTGTTTTTTTATTTCTGTGTGTGTGGGGGTGTGTAGAAATCGTTCTCGTATTGGACAGACTTTAATATTCCGTAGATGTCGAATCGCTGCTGTTTGGTATTGGAATATATATAGACGCTGGGTGTTTAGCTTTTAAATCGCTAATGTATTAATACCAGCTTAATTTCACGTTCAAAACTGCTGTGGGAACGCGTGGAGTTTCTGTGTATTTTTCGAGTACTGTCGCTATTGATACGGTGAGAACGAAATTCTCGATTCTTTCTGTCGCCACTGTTGTGGGACTGGCAAGGTATTGCGGTTTTTCGACGTGAATGCGTTTCTAGAATTCTTCGTCGACCGAGATGTGGGATTGGTAAGATATTTAGGTTTCGCCGTGAGTGCGTTTCTAGAATCCTCGTCACCACTGATGTGGGTGCAAAAGTTGGGCCCACAGAAGTAAAATACGGAACACGGATTAGATGTAAGAAAGATATAACAACAGGTTACAGAGATAGTGTAAGCAGAGCTTACTATAAGTTAGTGTCCAACACTGGTAGTCGTACTAGACTCTCACTGTCACCCTCTATCACTCTCTGTAGAGTGCTATGTCGCCTACTTTATATAGGCCTGGAAGAGACTATTGTGTAGGTAGTTTCCGGTCTCACAATAGTATCACAGCTCAGAGCCGGCGGTTTGAATACCACATGTGTTCCGCGGCGTGTGTAAATATTGTGAATGATGAAGTGTTTGCAGACTAGGCACCGGGGTTTGTTGTAGGTGATATTCTCTCGGTGTGGTGATGAGTTATATATGTTGGCTGATGTTAAGTTTGAAGAGAGACTGTGAAACTCGCGTGTAAGGGGTTATCGCTAACTATTTTCTAATTGTATTGTCTAGTTTTAAATGTTGGAAATCTTTGGTTATGGTGTAGTAAAGTTTGTGGATTTTGTAATTAAAATAAAAGCCCATAGGGATTCTGGAATTATATTTTTTAATTTCATAGGTAAGGAGAGAATTTCTGTTATATTTGGAAGTCTTGGTGATAACGTCTTTGATTGTTTTAAAATGGGTAATTCTTAGTAATTCAAAAGTTGCCCTATGTGTTTGTTTAAATCTTCCTTGTGAACAGTTGCGTTTTATGCGCAAACATTGGCAGTAGATTACGGATATTTTTAGGTTGGTGGGGTGTCAGCTATTGACATTGGGGCAGTGATCATCAGCAGGTTTGGTGTATAGTGTAGTGGAGGTGTGGTTGTTACTGAGACGTACTAGTGTGTCCAGAAACAGAATAGAAGTAGTAAAATATTCCATAGTAAATTCGATGGTGTGGAAAAACCATTATGGTGCATATTAAAGTCTACGAGATTTTTCGCTTCGTGTGTCCATATGAAGAAGATGTCATCTATGTATGTGGTAGTGTTCCATATGTAAGCATGTGTATGCCTGGCAGTATATATGCTTATTTATATTCTTTAGTTAGTAAATTAAATACATCAACGTTGATTTCACTTCTATTCCATTACTTTCCTTTCGATCCTTTGTAAATCCACTCTGTGGACGAAATTAGGCAAATTACTAGCTATTCGAAAGGCTTTACATTCTCCCAGACGACATCAAACAACTGGGATATGACGGTTTTTGTGTGATGTCATAACGAGGAAACTATCACGTGAGCCACGTCAGGACAACGACTGTTTACATTACTCGTATCGCACTTGTATGTCAGGACAAACAAATGGCTCGATAAATTTCTCTGACCGGATAGAGTTAATCAAATATGTGAAAAACTGTCAACTGATTTGCACTGAAAAATCGACATGTAATTTGACGGGAACACCTGAAGATTTAATCGAACCAGCAGACATCATATAAGAGTCACAGCAACAAGTTTGAAATTGACTGATATCGCTTCTAAATTTAAGCAAAAAAAAAATAAATAAATAAATTGGAAAAAAATAAATTTTCAAATCTTAGCATATGTCCGAACAGTGTATATTTTCAAGTATTTTTTTTTTTACAAATGCATACACCCAAGACTTAGACACAGGATCAATTTGGGGGGGGGGGTTGTGGTTAGGAAATGAAATGTCACCAAGCAAAGCACAAATACACTAAAGCTGCTCCCTATATAAAGGCTAAAATATGTCAACATCTTGCATTAAGGAATCCCATGGTGCCATAGAAATTTCAAAAACACTTTTTCAAATGAGCTAAAGATGTTAGGAATCGAGTTATCAGAGCATTTCCTAAGTTCTAAGTGATAATGTACATATTACTTAGCATTTATATGCATAAGTACTGAGATATATATGCGTGCATAGTAATGTATACATGTGTGTGCATATAGTACCACAGTGCGTTCGAAATTTGGTCTTTTATCTGGAGCTGGTCATAGGGCACTTGTACCGATGGGAAATGCAACATTATTTCAGCTATGAATATGTAGCATTACATCATCTCATATATGGGAGAATTTCTATATATCAGAAGATTGTATTACCATTAATATCATACGTCTCTGATGATTAACTTGTGTATGAAACTTTAGCAAGTATCATTTGGTCAGGCGAAATTTCCAGTATACCCACGTCGCTACCGAATTTGACACAATTATCGTGTGGTTAGGAACAAAAATATAAATTTTTCAGTATATATCTTCTTAACTCTTCTTTTACATCCAGGGCTGTCTTTTCACTCCCAGAACTCAATTTACACAATTTCATATTAGTCATGTTAAATTCACTTATTACGGTTTGACTAATTAATTTTGTATCGTATTTTGCCAATTTTTGAATTTATTGTACACCCGAACTATCACTGAAGAGAAACTTTATGAAATGATTTTTTTTTATTATGTTCAAGGACTTTCGACCGTTTGTCATTATCAAGAACAGTAATTTGTCAGTGTGCTAAGTAAGATTGAATGACAAGATAGAAAACTTATTTGTAATGCGTTTCATCTGATAAAAATACTTCAAGGACTTCGTCAGACTAATGTAATGTTCTCACTGATGGAATAATATAAATGCAGGAGGAGGTTAAGATATAAATTCAGGAGGAGGGTAAGATATAAATGCAGGAGGAGGGTAAGATATAAATGCAGGAGGAGGGTAAGATATAAATGCAATCATCGTTTATACTTATTCACCGATGAGAAACACTGAAGGTGTAGGAAGTTAACGGACGTTTACATTTATACTCTGGGTAGGCCTATTGTATTATTCTAACGATTATTTAGTTGAGCTGTAAGGCTTATACTTTGAATTATTTTAGGGTTTATTGAGTAGAAATGTTTATGAATACAAGTGCAGGCTTGTAGCTACTTTATAGTGTCGTTTGTTAACATTATTTATTATTTTATTGTTTGTTATTATTGAGTTTAATTGTGTTTATGTGTAGTTCGAAGTGTGTTAATTTCTTTACTATTTACTTAATTTATTTACTTCTTTATTGATTTTTCAATTTTTCTTTATTTTTTTTCTTTATTTTTGCTCTTGTTCGTTTTTAGTTTTCGATTTTTAAGTAACGTAATAAAGTATTTTCCTATCTGAATTTTTGGATGAGTTCTGATCGTTTATTTAGTAGCTTGTGTTTGTCTGGGGAGGTAATTATATCTATTTTCTCCTCCAGGCAGAGTCTACAGTTTTTGAATTTATTGTTGTAGGCTGGTACTGTTTTTCTTATTTTCATTGGTATTTTTGGCGTGATTTGGTTTTTGTTCTTAATCTCCCAGATATGTTTAGAAACGATTGTGCGGTGCACGTATTTGATGTCAAGGTTGTTTTGTGTGCGTAGTTGCTTTGTTTCCAAGCACTCTCCACAAGATATTCAACAAAAAACACAGTAAAAATCAGCTACATTTGCACCGAGAATATGACACAAATAATAAAAAACAAAACAGGAAAACAAGTAACAAACTACACGCACAAGTAATTTCAGAACAAAGAACGAATGTCCTTTAAACGGCAGTTGCTTGCAGAACAATGTAATATATCAGTCCACTGTAAAATCAGAAGATTACAAAGAAAAATTATAGATAAGTGTAACTGAAGGACTCTGGAAACACTGGATGTGTAGGAACGCTAACCATCGTTTACGTTTCTATTCTGATTTTAACCTACATATTATATATGTTTTTATTTTAAATAAGAGAAGGTCTTGCGTTAACTATTTTATTTTATTTCTTTTAAAATTATTGGTCGTGCATATTGGCTTGGGAACGGAGAATATGTTTCAGGAGACATTTGAAAAATCCAGAGCGTAAATTAACATTTAGCGAAAAAATCGATAGCTGCACTTTCAAGAATTTTCAGTTTAAGTAATTTATTTTCTCTTTTAATAAGTGAGACATTCTCGTGATCGAAATTGTGGGTAAATAAATATAAACAAATATTAAAATATACTAAACCCGCTATATATATATATATATATATATATATATATTCTTTGCTTAGGTCAAGCTGAATGTTTAGTGCTTGATCGAAGCATGAAAACAATATGTCAATTCAGTCATCACACTGGTTAAACAATCGACAACGATGAAGCGGTTGGCTCAGATCCAAATGCGCGATAAGCAAGCCAGCCAGCCGTCTGCATTGTTGGAGTATGTTTTGTTTTTTGGCCAAGAGTTCTTTCGAGTTAAATATGTCTTTGCTTTAAGCAAGTTGGTCGTTAAAATATCTCCAGTTGGCGCCTGCAGGTGTGTCTTCACACGCTTCAGCGGGAAACTTCGTTGCGGGTTTTAGCATTCGGTCAGCGGTTGAAGACTACTCAATCGTCGCGAAGGTTAAACATTAGACAGAGGGACACAGGAAGCCGAGTCCAAACGCTGTATTTCTTTCTGATTATCCAGCATCTGGGCTTCAGTTTCCTCTTAATGATTATATAAATTATTCCTTCGGATTTTTTCCCCTGCTAGATTCGTTATTTTTTCAGTCTCGATAGAGAATAGATGGTTTACACCAAGGAGTTGCGGTAAAAATAGTAACAGAATAATTAATTCTTACCTTTCAATTATTCCTATTTCACCCTGACTGGTCGGCCGTTGACATCAAGGGTTTCAAATTTCATCGGTTTGCTAATATTGCTCTCGTAATGTGACGGAAAACCGATAAAGTATGGTCGTATAGCGGGGTATTACCCCGGAGTCCTGTGTGAACAATAATGATGCCGGGGCCCGGAAACTATGTATGACCAAGTATCATCATCTGATAATGGATTTGTTGGAGGCAACTTTTTGTTTATGTATAAACGTGCATACATTTGCGTGAAATTAAAGTCGGAAATTATTTTATGATTTTGATTTTATTTATTATCCCAGTTGCATAATGTTTAATTTTGTAAATTCCTCCGATTGATAGAATCAACGTTGTTACTATACAGGTGCAGGACTTGAAAACTATCATAAAGATTTCATTTTTAGAAATGTTTTCACTGTAAATAATTATATTTTGATTTAAACATTAAAAAATTAGGACTTCATCATTAATAACTATTTACACTTGGAGTAAATCGCAAGGTATGATTTATTTCCAGCTATTTATTACAATCTTGAGCAAGTTTATTTAGTGCCAATCACTCATCAGTTGGGGACCAAAGAATTATATAATCCTTTTGTCACTGTTTTGATTTTCCTTTATTTCCTTATCTATTTATATATCTATAATTCTCAAAATGTGTGTGTATGTATGTGTGTGTGCGTGATCGGATGTTGTTTATGCGTTTCCACAGTTTTCATCCGATTTCGATGACTTTTTGTTTTGATAGATAATTCTTCAGTGCCGGTTTTGAGTTCAAATTGGCTGGAAAAAATTAAAACCATGAAGGTGAAAAATCGAAAAAAAATAATTTTTTACACTTTGCGCAAAAATCAAAGGCAAAATTTAATGTCTGTAAAAACAGCGTAAGAGAGTTGAAATCTGACGCAGAAGCTTATTAGAATTATAGAAAAAATTATATTATAAATAAAAATTATCGTATATTATTATTATGCGGTCCCATGAAAGAGGTTCCTTCCTTGCAAAAGTGAGAATGCAAAAACGGCCATTTTCAGGATCACCCCCATTCAAATTGTTAACCCGCATTTGGAGATATGCCTCAGTTGCACCCAATTGTTTTTACTAATATTGATTTTCAGTTGGGCTGACATTAAACTTAAGATGCTCCAATTGAACGGCAAAAATTCCCAGTAATGAAAAACCCGGTCAAAGACGGGCTATGCAGCTAGTACACCATACTTTCGAGACACAATTTAGTAATCCCTGCACTAATATGTTTTAATATGTATATATAGCTTAAAGGATTTGTTTCTGATGTTATCGAAGAAGAGAAGCAAATAGGTTACATTTGTGGCTATTTTCATTTTTCTATTTTTTTTTTATCATAACTCGGAGAGCGGAGTTCGAATTCCAGTCAAGTTCGTTGGATCCACTTACGCACAAATACCCTTTGGAAAGGTATGAATCCATCTCTCCTCCCGCCAGCTATGGGTTGAATAGAATGACAGATTGGGATTTTTAGCGTTGGTTAGCAACCAGTCTAACGAAGAAAGAAATGGCAACCTACTGCTGGAAAAATCTGCCACGTCAGTTATGTAACGAAAAGGTACCTGATCGCCGAGGCTTATGTATGGCACTTAACTGATTGATCAGTTTGTGGTCTGTGATGATGCCTGCCATAATGTTTTTCAATGTTTGATTGGAGCTGAAATTTTTTAATTTCTTGCTACACAATATAAAACTTATAAAAACAAACAAACTAGAAGAATGTATAAAAGGTATATTTTTTTTTGTTTTCATGTGAACTAGTATACTTGTTGATTTCAGCATTGATTTACATTTTCAGAAAGCAGATTACACAAGGCTTATTCGATGTATCAATACAAATTCTTGATCGTTTTACAAGAGTGCTTGTAACTAAGATATACAAAATCCGTCACTTGATCAATTTTCTTATCGGCCATCCGCCTTTCTTCCAGTTTAAATGTTAAACATTGCAAAGCGTATATATGAGATGTCAAATAATATCAAATCTATCATATGCAGATGATATAGTCCTGACAATCAGCAGACTAAATAACCCCCAGATGTGTTTGAAATCTATTGTTCATAAAATAAGAGGAATAGATCTTGAATTAAATCTCAAGAAGCCTATTTCAATGACAGCAAACAAAGAACAATTTATCATACATCATAATTTATCATTCAAAGTAACAAAACAAAAACTGATAAAGAGACAAGAATGACTATAAATTATTTCTTCAAGTTTACTTTTGAAAATTTGAGAACAAATTTAAGTGAAACATCTATATTAAAAAAAAGTCAACCAATTATATTTTATACTAGCACTCCATGCGAACTTTTAAGTTAGCTCCTGCGGAGGGATAATTTTAAGCTAGCTTCTTAATTCCAAAATAGTTCGTGTGGAGGGTCTCTGGCCTAAAAATAAAGGGACCCCTGGGCCAGCTTAGACAATAGCAATGATAATTTTGAAGAAATAGCATTGAATTCATCCATTTACTCTATGGAACTTCAAAACCTCACTTTAAATCTGATTCTGACTATATTCTTAATTTCGCCTACAAGAGAGATTTGGGCCGAAATTCCAATTCAGACCGAAAACTGATTCTGTGTAACTTCAACTGAGTTGAGTTCTTCAAATCATAAACTCTGTGTAACTTCAATTGAGTTGAGTTCTTCAAATCATAGACTCCGTGGAACTTCAATTGAGTTGAGTTCTTCAAACAATAGACTCCGTGGAACTTCAATTGAGTTGAGTTCTTCAAACAATAGACTCCGTGGAACTTCAATTGAGTTGAGTTCTTCAAACAATAGACTCCGTGGAACTTCAATTGAGTTGAGTTCTTCAAACAATAGGCTCCGTGGAACTTCAATTGAGTTGAGTTCTTCAAACAATAGACTCCGTGGAATTTCAATTGAGTTGAGTTCTTCAAATCACAAACTCTGCAGAACTTCAGAACCTCACGTCACAGAATCTCCCACTTTAACTCCGATTCCTTGGCATTTTGAAAAATTGATTTCCTCAATTCACAAAGTTTTAGATATATTTTAAATTGAGTATAAAACATTTCTTTTTTAATTTCATAAATTATTTGTGTTACTTTATAGCCAATATAAATTAAAAACTTTGAAAATCACTCATTTGTTTTCAGTTATTTTGAATTTTTTGTTTTCAACTGTCCGCTCCTCATCCGGACACAAATCCCAATGCTAATGTTCAAGTACCAGATGAGGGCCAGATTTTCAATTCCGGGGTCTTTCGGATTACAAAAATATATAATATGTCTATGTAGAGCGAGTGTGTCCCTAGTTAGAGGGACATCAGGCATACTGATGGATAGACAGAATTTACCCTTTATATATTTAGATTAGGTTAAGCGGGATGCCAAAAGTAAGCAAGTACAAAAATTTTAATATCTAGTAAGCGTTTTAACAGAAGATGGGAAATGCAACACCAAAATCCAAAGGGACACTTGGATAGCGAAAGATGCCTTCCAAAGACGTAAGCAACATATTAAAAAATAAAGTATTAAGAAACTATTAAGTGCTAAGAAAATTTAATTGTAAACAAAGTAAAGACTACTTAACTGTTATGTAATATCGGTCCTCCTATATGGCAGTCAATGCTAGGCTATCCCATTAGAGATGAAGATTTCACATGAAGCAACCGAAATGTGTTATAGAGTAGGTTGCTGAGAATACCATGGACTGAACATGTATGTAACGAGAAAGCTTTAAGGAAAAAGCAAAAAATGACAGACATAACATAAGTAAGAAACAGTTGAAATTTCTAGGGTACATAATGAGTAAGGAGGGATTGGAAAATTTGACACTCAGAGGAAGTTATGAGGAGCAGAGTAAAGCAGCACATAACCTTCTTAGAGACCTTGTATAAATGGTAGACAGAACAGGAATTAGAAAATTTGAAAGTCATAGGAAGTTATGAGGAGCAGAGGAAAGCAGCACGTAACCTTCTTAGAGACCTTGTATAAATGGTAGACAGAACAGGGATTGGAAAATTTGAAACTCATAGGAAGTTATGAGGAGCAGAGGAAAGCAGCACATAACCTTCTCATAGCCCTTGTATAAATGGTAGACAAAACAGGGATTGTAAAATTTGACACTCATAGGAAGTTATGAGGAGCAGAGGAAAGCAGCACGTAACCTTCTCATAGCCCTTGTATAAATGGTAGACAAAACAGGGATTGGAAAATTTGACACTCATAGGAAGTTATGAGGAGCAGAGGAAAGCAGCACGTAACCTTCTTAGAGACCTTGTATAAATGGTAGACAGAACAGGAATTAGAAAATTTGAAACTCATAGGAAGTTATGAGGAGCAGAGGAAAGCAGCACATAACCTTCTCATAGCCCTTGTATAAATGGTAGACAAAACAGGGATTGGAAAATTTGAAACTCATAGGAAGTTATGAGGAGCAGAGGAAAGCAGCACGTAACCTTCTCATAGCCCTTGTATAAATGGTAGACAAAACAGGGATTGGAAAATTTGAAACTCATAGGAAGTTATGAGGAGCAGAGGAAAGCAGCACGTAACCTTCTTAGAGACCTTGTATAAATGGTAGACAAAACAGGGATTGGAAAATTTGAAACTCATAGGAAGTTATGAGGAGCAGAGGAAAGCAGCACGTAACCTTCTCATAGCCCTTGTATAAATGGTAGACAAAACAGGGATTGGAAAATTTGACACTCATAGGAAGTTATGAGGAGCAGAGGAAAGCAGCACGTAACCTTCTCATAGCCCTTGTATAAATGGTAGACAAAACAGGGATTGGAAAATTTGACACTCATAGGAAGTTATGAGGAGCAGAGGAGCAGAGGAAAGCAGCACATAACCTTCTCATAGCCCTTGTATAAATGGTAGACAGAACAGGAATTAGAAAATTTGAAACTCATAGGAAGTTATGAGGAGCAGAGGAAAGCAGCACATAACCTTCTCATAGCCCTTGTATAAATGGTAGACAAAACAGGGATTGGAAAATTTGACACTCATAGGAAGTTATGAGGAGCAGAGGAAAGCAGCACGTAACCTTCTTAGAGACCTTGTATAAATGGTAGACAGAACAGGGATTTGAACATATGACAAAAAGACAAAGTAATCTGAGAGAATGCAAAGGACAAGAATTTGATGAGAGCCATGATCGACAACATCGTGGAGTATGGTTGGGTTTGGTTTGGTTGGTTTTATTTTACGGCATATCAACCACAAATGAGTTAATTAAAGCCGACAAAATTTTTATTGCTGATAATATTTTTTTCCCAAAATGTATTGCTGGTAATACTTTCTTTTTCAAAAATCTATATCCGGTACTATTTTTTATTAAAAATGTAACGCTGGTAATATTTTTTTCAAAAATGTGTAGCTGGAAATATTTTTTTTCAAAAAATGTATAGCTGATAATATTTTTTTTAATTAAAAATGTATAGTTTGGTTTGCCGACAAGATGTTTATTGCTGGTAATTTTTTTTTTCAAAAATATATTGCTGGTAATATGTTATTTTTCAAAAATTTATTCCTGGTAATAATTTTTACAAATTATTTCTGGTATTAAAACCTATTTTTTACACTTTCACAATGTTTTGATGCCAGGTTGGAAGTCATCTATTTGTCCACAGCTGGGATCCTAACTTATGCTACAAACCGGGTCAAGATGAATCTGGAAACACGAGCAATTAAGACGTGGTTTCACGGTCCTCAAAACCTCTTGATCAGACGTAGTTTACCCAGGACGCGGATGTAGTTTATCGTTATACTAAGAACGGCTTGCAGTATGAAAATATAATGGAGTAAGTATAGCAATATGTAAATTATACAACCATAAATATAGAGACTAGAATGTCTGTCTTTGCAATGAACTAGCAAATGTATATTCTTGATGTGAAAAGGAAGTTTGAATCAGTTTTCTTATGTGTGCTCATGTATACATTGCGCATGCTCTATGCGCATGCGTGATTCTGTAAAAGTGAATAATAATGCCTGAGTGTCTCGATCAGTGTATATATTTCTTACCAGATATTTATGTAACATTACAATCTGATCTGCCATTTCCAATCGGAATGGAACGAAGCAGAAAAAGCGTATCGAATGCATCAACTAGTCCAACATATTCTCGCTTTTCCCTATTCACTGTGTCTTAAGACTTTACTGTTTTTTTTACCCTCTCTCTGGTGTTGATATGTCGCTAAGTAGTTCAGAAGCTGCTGCCAGTGCTTTCTCTCCAGTTCTTCGGTCGCCATCGGCTGACGTTGGGAAATCCGAGCCCTGAAAGAAGTCACATGAAAGAAATGAATAGTAACTCATAAATAGCGTGAAGGAAGAGAGAGAGAGAGAGAGAGAGAGAGAGAGAGAGAGAGAGAGAGAGAGTGAGAGAGAAAGACCGTATGTATGAATTCAATGTTTTAATAGAACTTCATTCGTTTATTACATTCTTTCGTTCTTATTTTCATTCAGTTCCATTTTTATTTCTTGTTTCCATTCTTTCTCATATTTATTGGTATTTACTAAGCTTAGGCTGAGTCTTAAAAAAGCCCCCAAGTATGGGAAATTCGAGCACACTCCAGTAATAAGTATATCTACTAAGATATCTTAAAAAATCTGTGGGTGGGATACAGACTTTTATTACAGGTTTGCAAACGGATGTTTTGGAAGTATATATAAATATATACACAAATATATTTCTATTTATAAAAATTATTGTTAAATGTCAAATAGCTTTGTTTTGTGATGATACAGCAGTTTGTTTTTTTTATTATTTTAGCTATTGGTAGAGAGAAGCTTACAAAATAACACAAATCTGAAGTCCCATCACAAACTAAAAATATTTTATACAAATATATTAAAACAAAGGCAGGGAAGAAGCAGAAAGAGGAAAAATATTCATGGTGAAATGTTGAATCGAAAAGTATAATAAAAAAGATAGCAGGAAATGGCTAAGAAGCTCTCGCTCTTCAGAGTTTATTCGAGGACAAAACACATATGTGCACAACGAGTAAAAAAAATGTTGTTGGGCATAGAAAAATATTAGCAGATATTTGTCAGTATAAATCTCAGAGAGATTATATTTTTCCCTTTCCTTTTCCTTTGCACGCATGTATTGTCCTTGATTAAACTCTGAAGAGCAAGGAGCGATAACCGGTTAATCTCTATTTTGTTGTTTTTTTTTATAAGTTTCGATCCATCACATTCTGGAGACTAATTATTTTTTCTTTATCCTTACTCTACACACTGTTTAAATATATATATATATATATATATATATATATATATGTAATTGACATCTTTGATAATGGCTTATGTGAGCCGAAAGCTTAGATCGTATTAAAAAAAATATGGATCAGTATTGTGAATTTCTTTCTTCGTTCAACGATAATGTTATTAAACTTGTCAGACGTTACGAAAAAAATTTACATAAAATAAATAGACAACACTTCTCTATATTATTTAATGAAACGTGCATGAATATATATATATATATATATATATATATATATATATATATATATGTATATATAGGTAAAGATCCGTGAGTAAGTAACCCAAGTGAATCCTAATAATATAAAATATTAAACCTAATCCACAAAAGAGTACAGAAATGAATTACATAAAAATGAAACTCAGCTTTACCCCATTTATATGGCCATTTCGCTCCTAGAGAGAGAGAAATTCCGTGGAGCTTCTCAATACTAAAACCTTTATCAAACGAAATGGGGTAAAATTGAGATTCATTTTTATGTAATACACACACACATATATATATATATATATATATATATATATATATATATATATATATATATATATATATGTGTGTGTGTGTGTGTGTGTGTGTGTTTGTGTTTGTGTGACTACAATCACGATACATTTGTTGCTTACATATTTTCCGCAATTGTCAATGATGGCTTGTCTATGTTCCAGTCGTTTTATCATGGCATGAAAAAAATAACTCCCCTACCTCCACTCTCTGAGCTTACTTTTCTATTTAGCTTTACACATCTGACATTTAATTGGTTAGTAAAAAAGAGCTTGTTCCAGGTAAATATCAAATATGAAAGAAGAAGGGAGGTAAAAAAACAATTTTATAAATCTGGCTTTGCTAATGAAGGACATGTGAATTCAACGTAATATAGCATCAATCATAACAATAATAATAATAGTATTGAATGAACAAAATAAAATAAAAAAAAAATACAGCGTTTTCTCAAAAACTAAATGTTGTAAGCCTGTCGTTATTTCCGTGGAAAGTGTTCAGACTAACTATTGGGTTGGTGCATAATTATCAGGCGTTTTTAAACAACATTTATTATGAAAAATGAAACGTAATAATTCAACATTTTAAAATGATTATTCTAGAGCGTTGTCAGCATCTACTTCAATAAATGCTTCCCATTTGCTTGGAGGACGGTCGATTCCACGACCAAAGAAGTCACAATCCATACTTTGGGAAAAACGCCTGATAATTATGCACCAACCCAATACATTCTTCAGTTCCAATAGATCTTCATGCCTAAGACCCAACATGCTACGCGAACCACCCTCAAAAATTATTTTTCCTAAACTTGGCTTTCGCCTTAACCTGAAGAGGTACAATTAGCAAATGATGATAACATGTAACTGACATAGCTATCAAGCAGGATCTTTCCTGATCGAATATTTGTTTCCTTCTTTCCAGGGATTTTGATTATTTTACATTCAACGCTTTCGTAATATATTATAAATAAGGTTTGGCTTATCGTTCCTTCCAACATGGCATCACTTCTTTTGACTTTATCAATTCCTTTATTTATGTTTAAGTAATTTCTTCATTTTCCTCTTTGATAGAATTTTCTTTATTCGTCTCTGTCCACTTATCCGGAATATCTTCCATTGATTCATTGGGGAATTTTTTATTTAATGTCTTTTTCTTCACATTCTTTCATTACATATTTATCTACAATCACAATACATTTGTTGCGTACATATTTTACGCAATTGTCAGTGATGACCTGTCTATGTTCCAGTTTATCATGTCATGAAAAAATAACTCGCCTAACTGAGCTTACTTTTCTATTTAGCTTTACAGATCTGACATTTAATTGATTAATCAAGACATACCCACAAGTCTATTTTTAATTCTAGCCTTATGTTTTTACCCACCCTTTATCTTTCGGAAAACAGGTAACAGTTTACTTTTGAAGTTTTCTTAAAATTCCTTTAATCACAAGTTATATACCATCGCCTGAAGAAGTACAATCAAAGTGTTGAAACATGAAAGTTTTGGGGTAGCGATTTCAACATATTTTTATTATAATTTCTTATAATAATATATATATATATATATATATATATATATGTATATATATATATATATATAGGTAACTATACTCGTTTCGAAAAATCTTCAAATTTTTGATTTGCCGATCAATCCCGAGGGAAAAAAAGAAAGAGCTAGAAACATGAAAGTCTGTCGAAAAAAATCGCACAGATACAGGTTTGAAGCCCCAAGAAAAAAAACCGACACGAGTAAACAACTAACAAAAGAGCTCAATATGACGGTAGAGCAGACCTAGATAAACCTAGTGAGCCAGACAAACCTACCCAGGTTTCACCTAAACGGATGGTCAGGTAAACCTTTCCCTGACCATCCGTTTAGGTGAAACCTGTATAGGTTTGTCTGGCTCACTAGGTCTATCTATCTATCTATCTATCTATCTATCTATCTATCTATCTATATACAGTGTAACCCAGATATAAGAGACCCTGATATAAGAGAAACCCGGATATAAGAGAGATTTTCTCTGCTCCCAAATTAGAGCCATATTTACCTAAACAAAATAGACCAAACCCTGATATAAGAGAAACCCGTATATAAGAGACTTATTCTCCGGCCCCGACAACTCTCTTATATCCGGGTTATACTATATATATATATATATATATATATATATATATATATATATATCCTATTAAATGGCTTTTAAGACGATGTTTAGTTAGTTTGACACAAGAAACTATATTCAACCTCCCAGCGAGTATCAAATTTACTGAGACAAGTTAACTCCAAAAATTTTTTTAAATCTTCATTCAGAAAATGGTAAAAATCTAACATAACATCTTTCCTTTCTCTTCAATTTTAGAGGTAATTTCATTCATTCATTCATTCATTCATTCATTCATTCATTCATTTTCTCTTTTTCTTTCTTTCTTTCTTTCTTTCTTTCTTTTTACTTGTTTCTTTCTTTCTTTCTTTTAGTTCTTCTAGCCTCCTCCTTGTTTGCATCCTCTCTAACGATGTGGTCTTAGAGAGGATGCAAACAAGGCGGAGGCTTATACTTAACATCAGGAAGAGGCAGCAGAGGTTCCTGACACTCCTAATGAGGAAGGAGGGCCTGGAGAATCTGATACTCACGGCTCAAATAGAGGGAAAGAAAAACAAGGGAAAACAACGCATGACATACCAAGCGGCTTCAAGCAAGTTGATGACAGAACGTGGTCTGGGGGGAGGTGGCAGAGAGAAAGAATTTGTTGAGACCTGCAAGGGATAGACGTAGGTGAAGAGCCATGATCGTCTACGTCCTGAAAGGACACGACGCATGGAAATAAAGAAACGTTCTCTTTATTTTTCACTTTCTTTTTCCTTCTTTCTTTTAGCTAAGTTAGTTCCTTTCCTTTTAATTTTATATGTAAATAATTCTTTCTTTCGTTTTTTTTATTTTCGTTCTTTCCTTCGCTCGTTTGTTCGTTCTTTCTTTCTTTCTTTCTTTCTTTCTTTCTTTCTTTCGTTCGTTCCCCTTGAAGACAAGTGTCATTTCCAACTTCGATATCGGATCAGGCGTCCGTACTTGAGGGAGGTGAGAACAATGCGAATTGGTAATGGCGGAGAAAACTGTAGAAAAATCAACATAAATGAAATCTAATGCAACAAAACGCCTTTCTGACGCCGGCGTTGCGCCCAAAGTAACTGATAAGATTTCAGTGTTAAAATTACCCACATACTGGTATCAGCAATATCAGAAACGACGACGATAATAAGAACAACAACAGAAGCAACAACAACAATGACAACAACAACGACAACAACAACAACAACAATAACAACAACAATAATAATAATAAATACAAGGATCTTGAAGTGGAGAGATAAACATGTGGCACATAAAGACATCAATAATTCCAGTTGTGGCTGGAGCCCTCGGTTTGATTGGAAATAATTCTGATAGACTCATTGAAGGGATCCCTGGTAGTCCATGCCTTAAAGATATACTAGTCACTGTTCTCACAAGTACAGCAAACAAAGAGATTTATCTTTGTAAAATGTGTGTTATCTTTATCTATATTTAGTGGAAAGTGTCATGATGGCATTTCTGAACTTGGGTCTCTTGTTGGGACAAAGGAAATGAATATTAAACAAATATCAAAAGAAATAATAATAATAATAATAATAATAATAATAATAATAATAATAATAATAATAATAATAATAATAATATTAGGTTGGTGCAAAAATACGTCAAAAAACGACATTATTACGTCATTATTTTTACACCAACCTATTAATAATAATAATAATAAAATAACTATAGGTCTTGATATAAAATGCTATGATCATTAGCAAAGGCATTGGAATTGAATTTGAAATAGAGAACTATGCAAATTTCGTAATACATAAGAAACAAAGAAATTAAAAAACAAAAACAAAAAAACCTTGATCTACTCAACGATGACCTCGTACTGGCATTGAATGAAAGCTAAGAATTAGATGGTATTTATCAATCCACCCACGGGGATCGAATGTGGCACAAGGCCTTTTTAATGTGGGTATCTCTGAGCTCGTAGGCCCAGCTAAAAATAAATAACCATCCAAACCCGCCGAGGGGGGCCAGTTCCGTCAACCTCCCCCAACGAAACCCTATCCTTCGGCGGAGCTTCGTCCGGATTCCTCTCTGCAAGCAGAGAGTTCGACAGACACCCGACCCGGCAGCTCACAAAGCGCAGATACTACACTTTGATCCTAGCCACCGGGCCGAGCGGGTATTCTTTTTATGGATACAAGCTAAGAATTAGATGCATTCAGGAGGACAAAAAGTAGATTCAATCAAATAAAATGACATGAAGAAAAATGTTGGAAAATACATAATCTAAATAAATAAACAGTAAATTCTGTCTGTTCGTCCGTGTCTGAAACCCCTCTAACTCGGACCTCACTTGCTTTACATAGAAATATACCTTTCTGAAATGAGGATGATCTCAGGATCGACAATCTACCTTTCATCTGGTGCTTGAACATTTAACATTGGGAGTTTGTGTCCGAATGAAGAGGGAACAGTTAACAATTTTAATTTTTTAAATAACTGCACAAAATTAGTGATTTTAAAACTTTTAAATTTGTATTGAGTTTAAAGTAACACAAACATCTCGTGTATTAAAAAAAATGTTTTAAACAAAGTTTAACATATTTCCAAAATGTTGTGAATTGAGGAAATCAATTCTATTTCTTCAAAATGCCTAGGAATCGCAGTTAAAGTGATAGATTTCGTGACGTTCCGTAGAGTTTGTGATTTGAAGAATTCAGATCAATTTTCGGCTTGAATTGTAATTTCAGCTCAAATGGAGCTGGACTTATTGTCTTAATCATAGATATATTGAGGTTTTGAAGTTCGATGGAGTAAATTGAGGAATTCAAATTTATTTCTTTAAAATTATTATTTGCTGTTTTCTAAGGTGGACCAGAATTCCGTTTAGCTTTTGGCCGGAGGCCTAATTAGTCCGCCACAGGGAGCTAGCTTAAATTGATTAGTCCTTCACAGAAGCTCAGTTCTAAGGTCAGAATAAAAGGAGGAGAATTCTTAAGTATACGTATTGCCCTAGCAAAAATATAAATATCTTATCCATTGTGAACTAATTAGAACATTGTTTTTTTTATTCTGACAGTAGAAGAAATAAGAAACATGGATCAAAAAGCGTACTTCAAAATGATGGCCATACGTAAAGTTCTGCGCAGTGGGAATGACATTCATGGATTGTATGTTAAAACAAAAAGTAGAGGGAGAAGACGTATGAACATCGAAAACTGTGCGGGCGAATCCTATCAGCGTAATATAAAATCAATGATGACAGCCAAGAGAATTGCAGAAACATTTTTTTTTTTAAATTGCAGATGTGATGATACGGATCAGTTTGCTTTTTTTTTTAACTAACTCTTTCTTACAGACGAAACGTCGCTAATCTATCGCTGCTCTATAGCTATTTCCATGGAAAGTGTTCAGTTGAACTCCTTAGTTCCAACAGTTCTAACCTTCATTTCTAAGACCTACCATTCTACGGATACGAATCACTGTCATTCCCTTCGTATTCCATTAATGAGATGTAAATTTCACTCGACCAGCTTCTTCCCGCGAACCGCTGCTTTGTGGATCCGACTCCGAAGAGGATGCTTAACGCTTAACGAATCTACGGTTAACCGTTATCTTTCTAACATATCCTCATAAACTGTGTCTCTTACTCTGTAACTCTCTACCTTGGGTGAATACAGGGTGAACATCATTATAAAATATGTTTATAAGAAAACCATAAAATTTTTATATTAAATATTCGTCCAAGACAAGGTCCAAAAAGCCAATCAAAGCAGAGGTTGTTGTGTCGACGTAATATCTTTCATCACATCGATCCCGGTTGAATAAATTCCGTACCTTTTAGTGAGGACCGTCTTTCTTTGAACCTCGTTATTTGGCTAGTACTTTGTAAGACATTCCGTAACAAGGCCACTGAACGGTAGATTGGTGTTTTTGAGGAACGCGGACCCATCTCTTACTGGCCGTTGTTCCAAGTGCACACTGATCTGGGGTGGTAGCACCTGTTAAGGTCCCAGTTATAGGTAAATAGTGACCCACAAAAAAAAAAAAAAAACTATTAAAGTATAAAAATACATTTTTATAATACCAACAATATATTTTTATATAAAAATTGATAACAATACATATTTATAGTAAAATTATTGACAGTACACACATACTGACAAATTGTAGCGACTTTCCCCAAATCCGTTTAAAATGCTATCAACCAACCAACCAACATGAAATAACTCTTTCATGACATTAAACTTTATAATATCTGACAATTTCTTAAATCAAACTGTATTCCAAAATATGACTTTAACAAAACTACAGCATAAAACACGCATCACTGACTAGTAAACATGCCAACACAAACATGCATATGCGCAAAAGCTGGGTATCATCTACCATGTATTTAATTGTGAAAGTTGAATAACATTTTTATTACTTTCAAGCGCCCAAGAAAAATCAATTTCGGTATAAAATGACCCATAAGGAGTTGATGTGCCGTTAAAAATACAAATCAATCAATCGTTAATTTGTCTTGCATAATCTCAAACAATTATGATAAGAAATAAAAGAAACCACATCACTTGAGGACTACCAACAGCAGCAACAACTGAAAGGGATTGGACATGTAACTCGAAAAGAAAATGATGACATGATCAAGATGTTGACATTCTACACCACTTCGAACAAAACGTTTGAAAGGAACTTCTTCATCAATACTGGAAAGAACAATAACAATATCTATTAGGTTGGTGCAAAACTAATGTCGTTTTCTCACATATGTTACTTTTATATATGATTTCTGAATTAATTCATTGATATATATAGCCATGTTATATATCATTTTGAAGCGCGTTTTTCGCTCTATCGAATCGTGTTATTCGTTACCGTTCTCAATCTCTTCATTTATTTTGTAGCAGGCTTTTCGACAGCATGGACAAAATTCAAATCCGCACGATTTTCTTGTTCCAGTTCAAACTAGGCTGAAAAGCTGCCTAGACAGCTCGTGATATCAATGATGTGTTTGGCCCAGGAACCACTAACGAACGTGTGGCACAACGGTGGTTCAAGAAATTTCGCAATGGTAACGAGAGCCTCAAAGATGAAGACGGTCGCGGCCGGCTGGCTGCGGTTGATAACGAACATTTGAAAGCCTTAATTGAAGCCGATCCTCGCAAAACCACACGAGAAGTTGCTGTTGAACTCCAGGTCGACCACTCAAAAGTCGTTCGCCATTTAAAGCCAATAGAGAAGTCAAAAAATTTGGATAAATGGGTGAACGATAATCAAAAATCGTCAAAAAACGACATTAATTTTGCACCAAACTAATACATTTGAGAAATGGATTTTCCTGAAACATTGTTTAAAGAGGATCTTTAATAACTTGTAACTTGCATTTGACATTAGCACTGGTGGTTAATGTATGCTGAAAGTTTCGTTATGAGTAAATGGCTAATATTAACATTACCTTTTACAAATTCAAACGCTACCATTTCAAGTTCAATTTGAGACTAATCAAAGTCATTTTGGGACTTAGCAAATTCAAAATGAAATAGCCAAGTTCAGAATGGGACATAGCAAATTCAAAATGGAATAAGCAAGTTTGATTTGGAACGAAGTAAATTCATAATTAAATAAACAAGTTTGAAGTGGGACTAAGCAGATTCATTATGGAAAAATGTTTCGAACTTATCTACGCGTTTCAACAAACAAATATCATGGATTAAAAAATCAACTGGGCGGTAAATCAAATAATTAAAAATCAGAGCGCAGCGTGGCGTAGATTTTACTATCAATTCTTTACAGGAGGCTTTACTTGAACGGATAAATTTGTCTCAAAGTTAGGGTTTCTGGCACTTTCCTTGGTAAGATAATCAGGGAGAACAGAAGAAGAAAGAGAGAGAGAGAGATGGATAGACTATATGAATAAAGAGAGAGAATAAGAGAGAGTCATTCAAAATGAAATAATTTGGAGAACAATATGGCAAATCTCGAAAGTCCTAAGAAAAAGCAGCAAGGAAATACTGAATGCATATATCCAGACAGAGTTTGAAATAAGATATAGTGAGAGATTTTAAGCGTTGAAATTTGCATCCAAAAAACATACACCCTTCATGAGTTTTCTTGATTTATTGATTGCTTCTAGAATATAACAGATTTCAGTAGTAATGTTTAGCTGAATATTATTAATTTATCATGAAAATATTTAATATTTAAGTTGTTTTTTTGCAAAATAATTGCTCAGTCTCAAATTGAATTTGCCAAATCCATTTTGAACTTGCTATGACCCAAATTCAATTTGCTTATTCCATTTTGAATTTGACTATTTCATTGTGAATCTGCTTAGTCCCATTTTGAATCTGATATGTCCCAATTTAAATTTGACTATTCCATTTTGAATTTGCTATATCACATTTGGAATTTGCTATGTCCCATTTTGAATTTGACTATTCAATTTTAAACTTGGCTATTTCATTATGAACTTACTTAGTCCCAAAATGAACTTGAATTGGTATAGTCTACCGAAAGAAATCAGTTGTCATGGAGTTGGTTTCGTAGCATATTACTACATTTATGAATCTGATAATCGCTGGTTAATCCACACTTGAAAAAAAGATCATATCGTCAGGAATCAATGGTCTGTAATTTCCTTTAATCTAACTTTATTACTGTATCTCACGGTTAAAGCTTATAGTTGTACTCGATAAAAGAAGCGTCTATCACCTTCTATAACTATTGTAGCTTTAGTAATAATACCAGCTTTTGTAGCATTAGTAATACTGTGAGGGTTTTGATCAAAGTGCCAAAATTCTCTTTTGATAGTACTATTTCAGCACTTGTAGGTTGACATTTGTTGAATATCTCCTCATTCTTCGGAATCGATGTCTGCCATTTCGCACTTATTAGCAGCAATGTTTCCATATTATCCAGTGAAAACAACGGTGTCCCTGTTTCATCCAATTTGTACTGCAAATATTCAGTTTGTCACGCCATATTCGCATTACCGACAACACAGTGACTCAAAATAGGACAGAAGAAACTATGAAACACAAAATATTACCAATTCTAAAAAAATAGCAGAATAAATCAGTATATAAGGAGCTGGAAAAGAGCCAAGAAATTAGACTGCTGCAACACTGATAATTTAATTGGATGTGTCAGTGTCTTGTAAGACGATTTTAGAAGATTTTGTGAAACAAAATCTTAAACATTTTAGTATCAATGCAGGAATAAAAGATCAAGAATAGAAAATCAAGAATAGAAGGTGAAGAATAGAAGATCAAGAATAGAAGATCAAAAATAGAAATCAAAAATACAATATCAGGAATAGAAGATCAGGAATAAAAGATCAAGAATAGAAGATCAGGAATAAAAGATCAGGAATAAAAGATCAAGAATACAATATCAGGAACAAAAGATCAAGAATGCAACATAAAGAATAGAAATCAAGAATACAATATCAGGAATAGAAGATCAGGAATAGAAATCAAGAATAGAAGATCAGGAATAGAAGATCAGGAATAGAAATCAAGAATAGAAGATCAGGAATAAAAGATCAGGAATAAAAGATCAAGAATACAATATCAGGAATAGAAGATCAGGAATAGAAATCAAGAATAGAAGATCAGGAATAAAAGATCAGGAATAAAAGATCAAGAATACAATATCAGGAATAGAAGATCAGGAATAGTAGATCAAGAATACAAGGTCAAGGATAGCAAGTCAAGAATAGAAGATAAGGAATAGAAGGCGAAGAATAGATAATCAGGAATAGATTACGAATTGAATATCAAGAAAGTAAAGATCACTCTTAGAAGATCAAGAAGAGAAGATCCCGAAATTCGCTTGATAATTCTATTTTCTTATCATTAATTTACAAAAAACTGATATTTAAGATTTGCCTCTAGTAAAAAGTTTGAAAGGTTAAATTCGTGGAAGTAACCTATATTTTTATTAATCATTTCACCTCAAGCAAAGAAATAAAGCTATTAAGATGCAAGGGGTTACTGGGTGTTAGAGAACGAGAGAAAAACAAAGACTATGAAAAGAACAAAAATTAAGGAGGCAATCGATAACTATTGACATTGCATTTAAATTTTGAAGATCAATGACGATTGAGAAGCAAGATGCCGGAAGAGTTTTCCACAAGGAAGAATTGAAATAAAAGTAACTGTTAGCATAGTACTTAGTATTAAATCTAGCCATTTCGACTGCAGAAAGATGAGATCTTTCCAGCAATTTAGTATTGTGCTTAAATTAATAAAGTTTAGGTACTATAGAGGAACGTACATCAGAACAATTACCATGAAAGTATTTATTAAAAAAAGGCACAGTATAGCTAAATTACGACGGTGGGAAAGTGACTGAAGCAGATACACCAGATCAGGACCAATAATATTACTAATTATCAAGGGCCTCTAGATATATACCATGAGAATAGGACCATAAGTGGCAGGAATATTATTTGTAGGGACGAATGGTAAACTTATAAACATGTAAGGTAGATTCAGGAGAAACAGTTGTCTAGCGCGACACTGGAAGCTGACTTAGCAATGCATTCAATATAGTCTTTCCACTTCTTGTCAACCAAGATGATGCAACGAGTTACTCTCCAGGAGGTTAGCATCAGCCATGTTGATGAAAGGCAGAAAAGAGTCTCTCAGATGATTAATTGAGACCAGTTTAGTTTTTAGATTCTTCTTTGGATTTTATCATGGATCTCTAAATGTATACTAGACTAGATGTGGCAGCTGTATTAAAAAGCAAGGACGAATGGTAGACTTATTAATCTGAAAGACAGATCCCGGCGAGAAGAATTGTCTAGCACGACACACGGAACCAAATTTCCAAGCAGGAGATCTGACAATTGATTCTATATAGTCATTTCACTTCATGTCAGTGGAAAAAAGTTCCTAGCAAATCAGAAAGAGGGAAATAAAGAATTAGGAAAAGCGGAAGTGAAAGAAAGAAAAAAAAAACAATTTAGACAAAATTATTAATAATTTATTTTAAAAATTCTCAGAATCAATCATTTTCACTGGATAATCCTAATAATATAACTTTGCTGTATTACAAATAAGTTTTCCGTTTGTTTATATTTTTCATTTTCCCAAGTTTAAAGGGTTAACATTAAATTCAAGGGACTGGCATTCATTTCGACAGATTAAAATTAAAACGCCAGAATAAATACCATGAATACAAAACCGTGGATAAGAAATACCATGAATACGAAGACCGTGGATAAGAAATACTATGAATACGAAGACCGTGGATAAGAAATAACATGTATACGAAAACCGTGGATAAGAAATACCATAAATACGAAAACCGTGAATAAGGAAAACCATGAATACGAAGACCGTGGATAAAGAAAACTATGAATACAAAAATTGTAGATAAGAAATACCATGAATACAAAAATTGTAGATAAGAAATACCATGAATACGAAAACCGTGGATAAAAAATAACATGAATACGAAAACCGTGGATAAGGAAAACCATGAATACAAAAATTGTGGAAAAGAAATACCATGAATACGAAAAACGTGGATAAGAAAAACCATGAATACAAAACCGCGCCTGGGGTTACGGGTTACCATCCCAACATATTGACCCTAAAGGGACAGTAATTCACAGATAATAAATAAAGAGATTAGTTAGCTATGGTCACCTCAGTTCTAAAAGGACATTTCATAAAATTTTCATAATTTATCATTTGATTATTTACCTACACAGGAACCGCAGACTGCATTCTGACAACGCAGCCATCCTTGTATGTAGTGGCGTGGGGCTTAGGGGTTAAATTTACCCACTCCAAGATGGTTAATCGAGGGTGATAATGATAAGGAAATACACAAGTAATCTGTAACAAAACAAGAAATTTATTTATAAATTTAAACGCTTGAAGTAGTGTCATTTTCGCCTTTCAGAAAAATAAATCAGAAAATTTAAAGTCCGTCATTTTAACGAATTGTCACGAAGAGGAAATGTTCATACAACAGATGAAATGATCTTTGAGTTGCTGCGGGCTTAAAGGCCGATAATATAATTAGCGAATAGTTTTACTCAAGCAAAAACTTGAACGCTGGTGGCGAGGAACTGAAACGAAAATTTTCACATGACTTCAGACGCTCTACTCTTATTAATTTTATTTAAAAAAAGAATTTCGCATAGGCTCGCTACTTTCTTTTCTTTCTTCTAATTTCTGTGAAATTGGTCCAAAGAAAATTTCACAGTTCCCTTCCGTCTTTTCCCTCAGTCCTCCGAATTTGTAGGGTGTGGGCAAATGAAATTATTAGTATTTCACACTCACTACACTTGAAGAGCTTCCATTTCAGGAGTAAGTTCCTCAATGTTCTACCTAATTTCTAACAAAACAGAAAGAGGGAAAGAGAAGTTGTTACGAAAGAAATAAAAAATATAATAATTAATATTTATTTTAAAATTACTCAGAATCAACATTTTTCACAGGGTAATCATAATATTATAAATTTGGTGTGTTAGAAATTTACAAATAAGATTTTGTTTTTGTTAATACATTCCATTTAAAAAAAAAAAGAAAGAAGAAAATAGCCGAGGATATGAACAACAAATACTGTATTCATTATTGATCAGTACTTGAACTGATAGTCGTGTTTGCACGCTCTACACAGGGAATTGATTTCAAGCAACGACATTTCAATAATAACGATGAATTATACATGCTTAGGGTAGGGTTAAATCACGATGAAATCCCCAGCTTTTTTTCGATCACCCAAGTTAAGTAACGTTGAGCCGTATCAGTACTTGCATGAGAGGCCGTTTGGAAACACAACAAGCTTTACTGTGGGGTTGGGGGTTAATCCCCCCACACCCCAAAATATCTCCTTTAGAATTCTGAGGGGTTGTAAAAGATGGTTGTGTGTACAATGACAGATTGCTCTTTCGGATCGCATCTTATATTTAATTTACGGAGGAACGTCATTGTCAACGTCAAGGAGATAGTGTCTCTAAAATTGAGACACTTCAAAGTTTAGTAGAAGGAACTACTTCAAACTTTAATAGTGGTTAACTTTTTAATACTAAAAAGTAAGCCAATACGATATTCGAGAAGCACTTGAAGTAGAGGGTTACTGCTGAATGGCAATGAGGAATGAACTACATGATATGAATGGAAGAGTATGCATTGGGAAGTGAAAATTACGGATGTTTTTTACACAATAAATGCACCAAATTCACTTGGATTGCAACTGAGTTAAATTAAAGGGTGTTTAATTAAGACGGATTATATATAAGGGTGTTTCATTAAGAGAGATCAAAGTCAGCATTAAGTAAATCATTGTTATTGGTGAAAATTTATCTATATCTCTATTGGATCATGTTATTAATCACTGCAATTATGTTAGAAAAATAATATTGCCCAAATATCCGTCAAATTTGAAAGAAAAAGAACAAAAATCATTAGACGCTTAAACTTAATTCATATTTAAAATCGGCCGAACTTATTAGAACACCCTTTATCATTTTTCTTTTTATGCGCCATGTCCTTTCAGGACGTAGGCGATCATGGCTCTCCACCACTCTCTATCCTTTGCAGCTCTCAACAAGTTCCTTCCCTCTGCTTCCTCCCCCAGACCACATTCTGTCATCTAATTGCTTAAATCCGCCAGGTATGCCACGCGGTGTTTTCCCTTGTCTCTCTTTCCCTCTATTCGACCAGTGAGTATCAAATTCTCCAGGCCCTCCTCCCTCATTATGTGTTCCAGAAACTTCAGCTGCCTCTTACTGATATTAAGTATAAGCCTCCTCCTTGTTTGCAACCTCTCTAAGAACTCATCGTTGCTCACACGCTCGGTCCATGATATCCTTAGCATCCTTCTATAGAACCACATCTCTGTCGCCTCGAGTCTCTTCTTCCTCTTTGAGGAAATCGTACAACATTCGCTGCCGTAAAGAAAGACAAATGTCACGTAACAACTCAGTATTCTTTTCTTGGTTACCAAAGAAATCCTCCTGTCTCGCAGTACGCTGCCCAGTTTTTGCCATCCCAGTAAGTAAAGAAGACTGGATCTAAACTTTGTAGTTGATCTGAGAGTGCTCACGGCCACCGAATGGAGAAGTAGATGACCTCATATTTGTGTCTGGTTTTACAGACGCGAGGAAGATTTGTAATAAAAAAAAATGCTCAAAAGAAGAGCAATATTTGACAGGCTTGGGCAGTTTCTCGCATGTTGCAGACAGAATGTCGGGTAGACATATCAAAATCGGTGCGCCGTTGGCTGCGCACAAATGTCGATGGAAATTGTCGAGTGTCTGGACAGGGAGATGTAGTTTTACAAAAGCATAAAACAGAAGGAGACGAGACAGAAAGCAACGAGGAATTTGTAAGCATAATGGAAACAAAATGGGCATAATATTACAAAGAAACAGTTGAAAATTATGGGAAACATAATGAGAAAATAAAGTCTGGAAAATCTGTCATACACAGGACATGGTGAAGGCAAGAGAGATAGAGGAAAGAAACAAGCAGTCTACTTAACGGACATCTGTAAATGGATGGCTGAAACAGAGTGAAGTAGTGATCTAAACTGTTCTACTGAGGCTGTTCACAGCTTCCGTCGAACACTCTGCCTTGCGCAGAGAGGAACCCGGGCGAGGCTGTGCCGAAGGGTAAAGTTTCGTCCGAGGAGGTAGACAGACCCGAAACCATTTATGCGGGTTCTACGGGGATTTTTGGCCGAGCCTACGGGTTCAGAGGACCTACGTTAAACTCGGCCTTGTGCCACATAGATTCCTCGTGGGGGGGGGGCTGTTAAATATTAACAGAGAGGGGTAGTAAAGAAGAGTGAAAATACACACATTGCAAAGTGTTATGAAGAATAGAGAGATATGATCACGCACGCTCTTAAGGGAGACCGAATTAAGAAGAAAAAGCTGTCCAAAAAGGTGTCCAAAAAGCTGTCCAAAAAGCAGGAGTAAGCGTGTAGTAACTTTGTTGCATACCCATCCCACCTTCGTTCTGAGGATCTCTTGTTTGAAGGGGTCGATTTCAAAACGTTGCATCTTCTTTTTTCTCTCGGCCGTGTGATCGCTAGTTGGTTTGTCCAGAGGTAAAATGACAACTTCAACAAAGGGAAATTGAAACTCATCTATTTTATTAAGCAAGTCGTCGTGTACATTTTTAACTAGCCAGTAGGGTTTCTCTATCACCCCCAGTGGGGAGCAAGTTCCCAGAGACACGAATATAACACGTCTACATTCTCGACGACTATAAACTTAACTCCCTGAAAACACTTTCTATCTCTCTAACATTCCCACGTTCTTCTCAACCAATCAAAATCGACATCCCTACTTTGTCTACGATCTAACCCTAAGGTCAGCCCTAGAAGGTAAGAGCCAAATAGACTGCTACCGAAAAATAATAGCAAGAAACTATTATTTAACAACTTGACCTCCCCGGGAGATCATTTTATTTTCCTTCCTAGCTACTACTCGTATATATATATATATATATATTTATTAAAGACATTTTTGTGCTTAACGTTCTTTTTATAGATACAAGTATTTAAGTAAATGCTCTGTTTATAATAAACAGTATTAAATAACATTTACCGGCAAAGTCCGACAATTTATTTATTAAAGACATTTTTATGTTTAACGTTCTTTTCTTTGTCCATTTCTTAATGTATGACGTCATTTGTTTACATTTGATACGCCATGAGCAGTTATGAATGTACGAGATTCATGGAAGATTGAAGTTTATAAGCAGCAAATTCGACCTTGCCTACCGAACGCTCCTTTGTGGCCGAGTCGGTTAAGGCACGTTAGCGTAAATGACGGTACCGTATAGGATGCAGGTTCGAATCCTGTCAAAGGACGAATATTTTCTATGAAAATTTCTCGGACATTCAGGCCGGTAAATGTTATTTAATACTGTTTATTATAAACAGAGCATTTACTTAAATACTTGTATCTATAAAAAGAACGTTAAATAATAAATTATTAATAAATAAATTGTCGGACTTTGTCCATTTCTTAATATATATATGTATATATATATATATATATATATATATATATATATATATATATATATATATATATATATATATATATATGATGTGCTAGACACAATGAATTGGATGTGAATGCATGGTCATCAGTAACAAGAGCCCGGAATGCGATTTACAGGTCGGGGACAATAAAATCAAGCAGATGCAGAAATTTAAATATCTAGGAAGTGTTCTGTCAGGGGACTGTAAATGCGATGCTGAGATCCAAAATACGTATTGGGATGGTCAAAGACGCATTCCAAAAGATAAGTATTACGAGACAGGAGGATTCCGTTTGTAACAAAGGAACGAGTCCTGAACTGCTACGGGATATCTGTCCTCCTTTACGACAGCGAATGTTGGACGATCACCTCAAAGATGAAGAAGAGACTCGAGGCAACGGAGGTATGGTTCTACAGAAAGATGCTAAGGATACAATGGACCGAACATGTGAGCAACGATGCGGTTTTGGAGAGGATGCAAACAAAGAGGGAGCTTATACTTAGCATCAGGAAGAGGCAACTGAAATTTCTGGGACACGTAATTAGAAAGGAGAGCTTAGATAGGGCGGATAGAGGGAAATAAACACAAGGGAAAGCAACTCGTGACATACCTAGCGGGCTTAAGCAAGTAGATGACAGAACACGGTCTGTGGGAAGAAACAAAAGGACAAAATATATTGAGAACTATAAGGGATAGGGGAAAGTGGAGAGCCATGATCGTCTACGCCCTGAGTGAACACGGCACATAAAAGAAGGAAGAAGATCATTGGTTTAGAATTGTATTAGAATCGCTAGATAACTTCGCGTCTATGGCCGTATAAAACAAGGTTAGAAGTGATATGATTGGATGGTAAATACTTAGTTATTATTAATTCGTTTATTAGAAGGGATGAAATGGTAGGTACGAATTCGGTAA
>OZ010583.1:101141889-101251889 GCA_963932145.1 Acanthosepion lycidas
ACGGCACGTAGTAGTGTAATGAGACACTGATTTACAAACCCAAAAGCCTGAAGGCATGACTGTATCACCGTTTTTCCTTACAGCAACTAATGTTGACCAACCGAATTGTTGATAGAGTAATATATCTTACGCTAACGACATTGCCGTGGAACTAAACTTGTGTATATTTAAAAAGTAAATAGGCCTATTTTATTTCAGGTGACAGTGATTTGCTATTTATAAATAAATTCTTCACAATATCTTTGAAGACTAAGAGACAATATTTCGTCTGATTTATTTGGGAAACCTATTACAATGATCCGTAGCATTTACACGGAACAAAGCCTCTACGTAGGAAGAGAAAATAAATTGAGCAAGTACCTTGAAATAGAAACGAACTTAAGCAATTATGCATCTTCTCCCTGCATGTATTTTACCCATACAGCGAGGTAATCGTAAGTGAACTTGAGGTCCTGATAAGAACTGAATGCATGGTTGGACAATTTCTTCAGAGATTAAAACGAGTCTTGGAGCAACACAAATGTGTTTCGAAATGGAAACGAAAAGAAGACTTGTAATTATAATCAGAAAAAAGGACAATTGAAATGCTTGAGTAAAGTGGGTTCGGAGAAATTGACACTCACAGGGCATACTTAATATAAGAAGCAAAGAAGGAAATAACAAGTAATTTTCATAATGAGTTTGTGAAATGGATGGCAAGACAAGGGTTTGAGTGATACTAACATTTCAAGTTAATTTGGTTAAAGTGGTTGGATAATTCATTTTCTGCTGTTTCTCAACCCTTTGCAGGTTATTCAAAATCAGAGAATATTTTTAGATTGTAAGAATTTTTGAGACAATAATGGTTTCCTGATACAAGTCTTACTAATTAACCCATAGCTGTGGGAGAGAAGAGGTGAAATCAAACCTTTCGCAACGGCATTTGCGCGTAAGTGAATATAACGAATACAACATGAATTGGAACTCGGCTTTCCGATTAAAATTTCGAAGCAATTATATATTACACCATCCACACATCCAAGCTTATTGAACCTGGTATTCCCAAGCGGCCACCTATCTAGAAACTGACCAGGTTTGACGTTGCTTAACTTTGGAGATCGTACGAGAACCGGTGTTTCAACGTGATATGGTTGTAAGACTTTTGAAAATTTATAGGTCCGTGGTGAAATCTATAGTTAACAGTGCTTTTAAATATTTTTTTTATGTATTTAACAATGCATAGAGAATTATTTCAATGATGTGTATCCTCGTGCAACCTGTAAACATTGCATTACGAGCAAGAATACCAAAATCGAATTAAAAAGAACACAAAAACGATTACCATCCAGTTTTTGAAACTAACATTTAATATTTCATCTAATCATCATTGCTAAATATATAGTTACAAAGGCTAGAAATGAAGCATTTAGAAATTTAGTAGATACATATGAAACCTGAACTGTTATCAGTTGGATGTTAAGAGCGAAGATTAATTAAAAGAAAAACAAAAAAAAAAAGAAGGTATCTGTGGTCTGCCTAATCATTCCTCCTCAAGTAATACGCTATCCTGGGTATGACTATAAACTATATCCCGCAGCAAGGTCTCTGATCAGGAGGTTTCGAGGAGCGTTGAATCATTTCGTAACTGCTGGTGTTCCCATGTTCATCAGGACTTGGGGTGGTAGTACCTTTTAGGGTCCCTGCTATGGGCAAATAGTTAAACGACAAAATAGGCTGAAAACAGTATGAAAGTGCAAAAATAGGTTTTAATACCAGAAATACATATTTTGAAAAGATTATTCCGAGCAATACATTAAAAAAATACCAGCAATAAAAATGTTGTTGGCATTAAATAACCTTTTGAGGTTGATATGCCGTAAACAAAACAAAACTAAACCAAACCAAACCAAGCAATACTATCATGTCTTTAGGACGCAAGGGGTTACTCTGAGTTGAAGAGAATGGAAAGTCTTTACTGAGGAGAAAGAACAAGAAAGGAACACGTTTCAGGAAGAGAGAAGATAGCGATCGCATTTAAGTTATAGGTGGCAGTGGAGCATGAAATCGGAAGTGAGTTCAACAAGCGAGAAAAGAAACCATTAGTATACACCATACGGTGACATCTACTGAGTTTAACTGTAAAGACGTAGTTGCCAATCTAGTATCACGCTTAAAATCATGTACAAAATGGAAGCGTTAACTCATCACGGTGAAACATTCCGGTGTTTCTCAAAAGGGTTTCTTTGCTTTGTTTTTTTGTCCTTTTTGATCTTTTCTTTCACATGGAAGTTTCTATTTTCTATTATCTTACCGACAGATAATTTCTACATTTCTTTTTTTTTAATCTATTTCTTCTGGGTGTCTTTTCCTTTCCTTATCTTTAACACCGTTTTCAAGAAACAAAAACCAGCTGGTGTCTTTGGAGTTGCTCGTACAACAGCCATCTTTTTTTTTTTTTTTTTTTTTTTTTTTTTTAAAAAAGCCCTCCAAATGATGTAAAGGTTTTGTCGTTCCTATAGAAACTCATCTCTTAAAAATTTCTTTCCGACTTTTGTTTTCAGATTACTATCGATGAACCAATCCAAATCCCGAATATCAATTTTTAAAATAATCGATATAAATTAATATTGGGTAAAGTTGCGAAAAAAATACTCCTACGTCGTGATAAATTCCTACTTCTGGTTACATAACAACCTGCAACTAAAAATTTAAAGTATATTACATTTCACATAATTTCAAAGTAAAATAAAAAAGTTAATATTTTTCATTACCTAAATCATATTCTTACATATATTTTGCTTGGTCTGTATTAAAATAATGCTTATATAAACAATTTCAAATAATTTTAAAACAGCCACGAGTTATGAGTTCCTTCTTCTTTTTTTTCAAAAAAAATCATTTCCCCTCCAAGCAAGGCAATAAAGCTACTAAGATTCCAGGGACTAATGAGTGTTAGCGAATATGAGGAAAAACACTATTAAGAACAGTGAACAATAAAAGAATATATAAAATAAATAGAGAAGGCAGAAGATAACGATTGACATTGCATTTAAATTTTTAAAGATCAAAATTGACACGGAAGCTTGAAGCCAGAAGAGAGTTTCATAAGGGACAAGTGTCATAGAAGAAAATGTTAGCATATAACTTACGGTTAAATCTAGACATTACAACTGTAAAATGATGGACCCTTGTTGCCAATTTGGTACAGCGCTTAAATTCATAAAGTCTAGGTACCATAGAAGAAAGTTCCTCAGAACAATTACCATGGCGGTATTTATAGAAAAAAAACATAGGGACGCTACGTTAGAACGGTGGGAAAGTGAATGAGGCCGAGGACCAATAACATTGCAGATTATTCTTTGTATTTAAAAAAAAAATCTCTGTAAATACATAGAAAAAGCACCAGACTAGATGTTGCAGTAATATTCAAAGTAAGGACAAGTGGTTAACTTATAGATATGTAAAATAGATTCTGACAGGAAAAATTGGCATTTCTACTTCGTGTCAGCGGTTAATGTTAGTCCGAGAAGGCGAAATGGGTTAGGATCAGCCATGCTGAAGTCAAAAAGTTTCTCGAAGACGATTAAAAGAGAACAGTTTCGTCTTGGAGGCGATAAAATTCACGTAAGGAATCCCATTCAGTATGCTGGTAACAGAAAGAAGTCTTGTGAATAGGACGTTCCTTTCTCATAGACGACTCAAAAGAAATATCAACAGATACTACAGCGTGATCCGAATAGTCAGCAGGACATAGTTGTAATGGTCTACAAGACCTAGGAGAGGAGTTAAGGAACACATAATGTATAGAAGAATGTTGATCAGATTTATTAGGGAAACGAGTAGAGAATTTGCCTATTTGACAGAGAGACTGACCAACGGAAAAATTGCAAGTCAACACCAGTTTGTGTCTATATCTCTGAGTTGAGATATGATGATTATTTACATTATTTACATTATTCGGACTTTTATCTATATTTCCATTGCCATATTCACAACGTTTCGGCCGTTGTACGCTCCGGTCTTCTTCAAGTGATTGGAATTTTAAACCGAACTATTTATTTCGTACTCCGGGGTAGATTGTTCTAATTCCACAAGTGGATAAAGACGTTTGTTAGATCCAGTGATTAGAACGAAAGAGTTGTGAGTTCAATACTAGGCCATAGCAGTGGTGAACCAAAACTTGGAGAGTTGCGTTAAAGGTCAATAACTGAGACACCAGGAAGAGGCATGGGACGTGGAACTAGAACAATCTACCCCGGTGGGCTAAATAAAGAATTCGGTTCGAAATTCCAATCGCCTGAAGAATGCCGGAGTGTACAAAGGCCGAAACGTCGTGAATATAGCAATGAAGATGAGGATAACAGTCCGAATAATGTAAATAATGTGAACAACATCAGTTATATTAGAATCCTTAAACGACTTGACGTTATCGTCATTAAAGTCACCAAACCCAAAAATGGTCGAAGATGAATGGCGATATATATATATATATATATATATATATATATATATATATATATATATATATATATATATCGAGAGAGAGAGAGAGAGAGAGAGAGAGAGAGATTTCTATAGTGTCAAAAATTTTCTTTAATATATTGCAGTTCCGAGAAAAAAGGAAAAAGAGATAGGTAACATATTGCAACAAGGAAAGCCGAGAGCCCATGAAAGATTTATCTGCGGACTCAAGAGACAATTTCCTAGTAATTGGTAGATTTTCCTGAATATAAACATCGATGCCATGCATATGTATCCTAGAATCTTTTTAACAAGGTGTAAGGTAACCAGGAACAGATAATTCCTTGGTAGCGATAGAAGAATTAAAATTAGTTTCGCAAAGTGTGAATATATCCAGAGAAAAGATTGTACACTACGAATGACAAGGATATTGTAGAAACAAAGGTTGGTGGGGGTGGGTTTTTTTTGTTTACTGGTTTACACGTATTTCTATAAGATTTTTTTAAGGAGAAAGGTGCCAAAATAAAGACTAATATCGTCTATGGCAATGCAAACTGACTAGAAAGTTGCTAAGAATAAGGCCTAATGTGACCTCAGGTTTGCCCTCCGAAACTATATGCAAGGGAGATTGTCCATGCGCGACATGGCGCAACAGATACCCCGATCCTATATTGTTTACACACACACATATATATATTGTTTAAAATGTGTTATATGTATGTGCAAATCGCCCTCAATATGAGAGAGAGGGCGTTTGTAGATAGATAGATAGATAGAGAGAGAGAGAGAGTGAGAGAGAGAGAGGGGGAGAAAGAGTGGGGGGCAGAAAAATTAAACACTTCATAATGACTGTCAGTTTTACGGCTCAAGTGACCTTTAACCAAATGTCTAATGATAATCAGCATATGGTCTGACGATGAAACAGGTGTGGGATTGAGAGTCAACTTGAACATATCTATCTATCTATCTATCTATCTATCTATCTATCTATCTAGGAATTTTATCAAGTCGTCTGCAAATCAGCTAGACCTCTCAGACTTGAAACTCAAATTCTTATACAGTTTCACAAGTATTTCCTAATTCTATGTACAGGTATCTAAAAAAATTGACATCATTTTAAAAGCAATTATCTTGAAGACTACTAGCTCAGTGAAATTAAACAATTTGGGTGTTGAACATGTTAGGGACCGATTTCATAAGTGTTCATTATGTGGACCGACTGTGACACAGCACACTTCAAGTCGGTAGTTAAGCTCTTGCCAAACACGCTGTAGCATAACTCCGTTAACATTATCCAGTGCGGAAGTGATTCTCTGCTTGAGTCCATCAATGATAGCGGGAAGAGGGGCGACACAGACCAGCTCCCCATAAAAAGAAATCACACGGGGATAAGTCCGGTGACCGCGGCGGCCATTTCATCAGAAAAAATGTCTACATCTCAGTCACCTCCGATCCATTTCTCTGGCAGATTCTCAACAAAAATGAAAGAAAAACATTAAATATAAAATCTATATATGTTTCTATATATTCTTTGAAAATTTCAGGTTATTTGTTGAAATAATTGAATTGCCAAATTAAGAATTGCCAAATTTATTGGCCTTCGAAGTGATGTCAATTTTTTGGGGGACCCCCTGTATTATTCAGAATATAATTTTCAAGCTATGACTTCTGACACTAATAATGTTAACAAAATTCAAAATGAAGCTTGAAAATTTGAGGTTATTTCAACAAGAATTGCCAAAAATATTGACCTTCGAAAGTATGTGAATTTTTTGGGGACCCCCTGTATTATTCAGAATATAATTTTCAAGCTATGATTTCTGACATTAATAATGTTAACAAAATTCAAAATGAAGCTAATACTAAGCAAGCTTGAAATGCAATTTCTTGGCAATCAATGTTTTGACATTATTCATCCGTTTCTCATTTTTAATGCGATGCAGGAAAGCAACAAGTTAGCCGCCCTGTGGTGGTAGAGAATTCATTAGGATTTCTAAAGTTCCGTGCACGCATGTCCAAGGGCGCACATGCGCACACACGAGTTAATTAAAGCAAACAGATATGGATGTGCGTTGGTTTATAATTTATGCCTGCTAACAGCTTCAAATGTCGAATTATGCTACACGCTTTTGTATTTTAATCGTTTTAGACTCTTGGATTGCTTTATTTTCAGAGAGGGAAGTGATGGGTTAGGCCGGTAGAAGTGACACGAGACTATTGATCCTTAACAGTTATCTTCGCATCCAGCATTTCAAAGCTCTAAGTAGGATGCAATAATTAGATAATAAAAATGGATTATTTTTTAACGAATAGGAGATAGGCGTTTGAGTTGTGTAGAAGGAGGTTTGATATTTTTTTGTTTATATTATTATATGTTTAACATCTTGTGCGTAATATTGATGTTTATACAATTGGCAGGGAAATGGTGAACGGTTCGATACTAGAAGTTTTACATATGATAACAATGAGGAGAAATAATTATTAGTATCTCATGATGATAATGAAAATGATAGTTATAATGAAATTCTTTTTTTTTATTATTAATAACGATGACGAACATATGTCACCGTTGTTTTCAAGCTAGTCAAGATTATGAAAAATATTTCTAACATTTTGTGCGTCCATGATAAAAATAATAATAATAACAACAACAACAGCACTGAAAAATTGGGTTAGCCCATAATACTGAAAAATTGTGTTTAACGCAGATTCTATGAAAACAGCCATCATTAACCGGAAACGATTCTCCAAAAAGTTCTTGGGTTGTAAGTGATCTTGTTGATACTATGTCTCAAAAAAAGAGTTCCCATTGAGTACGTCAACAATATACAATGGAAAATATCATGATGCGATTTCAAAACTTAGGTTTCATGGTTTGTTTTGGTTTGGTTTATTTTGTTTTACGGCATATCAACCTCAATGGCTTATTTAATGCTGACAACATTTTTTTTATTACTGGTAATATTTTGTTTTTTCAAAAATCTGTTTCTGGTAATATTGTATTGCTGGTAGTAATTAACTATTTGCCTATAGCTGGGACCCTAACAGGTGCTACCACGCCGGGTCAGGGTGGAGCTGGGAACACCAGCAATTAAGAGGTGGTTCCACTCCCTTCAGAACCTCCTGATCAGTGGCCTCACTGCTTGACGTAGTTTATCCACTTACCCAGGACGCGAATATAGTTTAACGTCTTTTCTAAGGACGGCTTAGGTCTCTTGTTGGGACGCAGAAAGAAATGAGTGTACAACAGAAACCCAAGGAAATAATAATAATAATAATAATAATAATAATAATAATAATAATAATAATAATAATAATTGGAGCGCCACCTATAAACTTTAAAAAGCGCTAAAGGAAAACTGCTATTGAGTCTAAGTTTTAGACACCCAGAAAACAGCCATCATTAACCCGCAAGCATTCTCTGAAAAAGTTCTTGAGTTGCAAGTGAACTTGTTGACACAATGTCTCAAAAGCAGAATTCTCACTGGCTACGTCAAGGTATGATACCAACATAATAATATGCAAGAGAAGCAAGAAAATGAGCAAAGAAAGCTTATGAGAGATATGACTATCTTGATTGAAAAGCGCTTGGAGAGAAATCGCCCTGATATCACACTTGTGCGCAAGACCAGCCATTTTTGGGTGCTAACAGACGTTACGTCACCTTTGGGATAAAAACATCGTAAATGCACATCAGGCGAAAATACAGATACATCAAGACAGCTTCGTGTTAGATGTTACTGGTCTGATTTCTGTCGCAAATGAAATGGAATTGTCAGTTCTACGCTCACTCCGTTCTGAATTCAGTTTTCCTTTTCCTAAATTGGTTGCCAAGCAAAAGTAGAGAGCACTAGCCACCCTAGAATTTGATGGTTTCGCATCTGTTCTAAGGGCATTTGCGTGAAAATTTACGCAATGTACACGGTCGGATTTTCAACGTTACGCGACGATATGTATTAGCCTTCGCGTACGAAAGCACTCTCTTTGTTACGTGGCAGAATATTAGCATTCAGCATCTGACAAATTGGATTATTATTTACAATGAATATATTTCCATTTTGGTCCCACTTATGGTGCTATTTAAATCTGAAAGTTCCCAAAAACACACGTTTTCGTTCTTTAGGACAGATTCTGCAAAGAATCATTAAATCCCATTTGTTTGCACAGTTCTCGGTGTATTACTCTTCTCATCCACTCATGTCTCTTTTTGGCCTTCTATTTATTAAACACAAAAACTCCAAATTCTTTGGTGTATAAACCAGTTATTAATATAACAAATTTAGTATAGCAAATAAGGAAATTAAACATAGAATAGGCTGCGCCAGAGGTAGTTTCACACAACTGGTTTCAAGAATATTCTACAAGCCAAAATATTAACCTAAAAAATCGTGTCAGGTCGTCAGACCGTGACTTGCATTTTGATGCCATGTATGGTGCCAAACCCGTTCAGAATTATCTATAACACAACCGATGAATGATTAACAATGGCTTCGAGTGAATGAAACCTCTAGGTCTTAGCGAGGACTTCCCTTCTCCAGACCTCCCGGACTGAGGCTACAGATTCAAAAAGACAGCATTACACCAAATAGCAGCAACCACATCACTTGAGGACATTCAGCAGCTGCAATAACTAAAATAGATAGCACATGTAATTCGAAGACAAAAAATGACATAATCCAGATGTTGATCTTCCACACCACTTCATACAAAAGTTTAGGAAGGAAACTCCTATCAATACTGGAAATAGCAGTAAGAGTTACCAGACGTGAGAAACCTGTTTTCCTGAAAAAAATTTTTAAGAGAAAGAGTTTATAAATTTCAAACGACGATAGCACTGACTCGGTTAATGAATGCCGAATGTTTCCATATAAGGAAACGGTTTATATTCCCTTTGCAAATGCAATTCTAGGCCAATTTGCATTGCTTCCTTATGTTTCCTTTGAAAAGTCGGCATTTATTCTTTCGCTGTGTCGTGTCTATGCTAATATAGAAAAATTCTGGATCGCCATGATTAAGAATTTAATTTTTTTTCTTCACGCGTCACCTTTGTAGTTATTTTTCAATGGTGTCTCATCAGTAATCCTGTTTAATTATAAAAAAAAAATCTTACCATTGTCACGATTATGACGATGGTGTGACTTTTAATTTTTCTTTAATTTTAAAGCAGGCAATGGCGCAAATTTTTCGTGACGTTTAACTTGTTCCTTTCTATAATTACCAACGTTAAAATGCAGATTTAAAATAACGGTGGTGTGATGGTTGGTGTTCCAGAAGGAGATATCAGCGATCCGAGTTCAAATTCAGGCCGATTTTGTTACGTCCACATTCGTGCAAATACAATACTACCCCTAGCTATGCATTAAATAGCAAGAAATACTGGATTCTGTAGCATTCGGTGGCATCAGTTCTCAATTTTTTATCTATGCTCATGACACATCTATTTACTCCTGTCTTAATATGAAGTCTGAGCGCTTCGATAAGATCAAACTAGCAAAAGGAGAACTAAGAATTAAAAAATAGGACGAAGGAGGATGGGATCCGTCAGGTTATATTACTCGAGACAGATTATTGCTGAAATGGCGGCAGTACACATAGTTCACTAATGATCTAAAGGGTTTTGGTTCTTGTGTAATGATGATTTCACTATCGGTCATGATGTTGATGAGAATGGATGTTATGCAATGATGATGATGAAAATGCGGTTATGAAAATATGATAGTGATGCTGGTAGAAATGAAGCATTAATGCTAGTGGTTGCCGTGATTTCGAGAACATTTGTCATAATGGCGATGTTGGACTTATATGGAGAGAAACATCGGGAAAACCACTGGAGCTGAAACGAAGACAAAGAAAAGAGTGAAAGAGGAAAGGCTAAAGTAAAAGAAGGAAATAAAAAAAAAAATATCATGCCCGATTCGCTTGCTTTGTATGAAATGGACTGGAGATTTTATCTTTTGAATTAAAAAAAAAATACTTGCAAAACATTGGCCAGGCAGGAACCAACCGTATAACACGATAAGGGCCACACATTCATCAATAAATATTGATATCAGCTTCCCATAATTCACCGCTTCACACAGTTATCTGCCCTTCCCTGTCATTTTTTTTTATTTTATTTTCCTCTCTAATCATCTTTTCCTCTTCCTTCCACTCCATCTAGCCTTTTGCATTTTTTTCAGTATCGCTTTCTTCTTTAACTTTGATCTTTCTTTATTTCTTTATTTTGGCTTTTGTATAATTTTTGCCTTAATTTTCTCCCTGTTTTTGACGCATTTTCTTTTCTTTTCATTGTTTATCATTTCACCCAAAGCAAGGCGATAACGTCACTAAGACGCAGGGGATTACAGAAAGGGAAAAAAGATGGGTAGACGTTAGCGAGGAGAAAGGGCGACAAAAGAACAGCAATCAGGAATAGATGTTGACGATCGATGTTGCATTTAATTTTTTGAAGATCATAGCCAGCAGGCAATCAAATAACAGGAAGCGACTTGAATTGATAAATCATCTCATCTCGTAGGGTCTTCTTTGTGATTAGAAATATGGCTTTCACTTGTCTAGGTCAACTGCTGGTGTATTAACGATTATTGTCGAAAGAGTCTATCAAACTTTAGATATATTAAAGAAATTTCAGAGGGTTTTGGTATGTTGGTCTTTTTCAGAAGTTAAAAGATTATCATATTTCAGGACGAATTGTTCAACTAATTCATGCTTTCGTAAAATAAAAGTTGTCTTTAATGGCTACTCTTCTATATCTTTTTGCATGAATTTAGGTGTCCCCTAGGGCTTTATCCTTGAATTTTCATTAAGAACCTACCTGATGTAATCAGTTCTCAATTTGGTATCTATGCTCATGACACATCTACTTACTCCTGTCTTAATATTAAGTCTGAGCGCTTCGATAAGATCAAATTAGCAGTTGATCTCAAAAAGGACCTACAATATATTGATAACTAGGACCAGGAAAAGATTTTAATGTTAACATATCAAAAAGGAAACTCTTCTCACTTAATCGTCTGAGAGAAACATTTTTGCCTGAACGGTTGCCACTTACATGAATTGGAAAGATTATATTGAAAAACCTCCTAGGTCTGCTGCAAAGAGAGTGGGTTCGTTCTGTCTTGCTAGACAATTTTTTCTCGACAGAATTTAACTTACACATTTATAAATCTACTATTCGTTCACACATTGGATATTGCACGCACATCTGGTTTGGCGCTTCTATTATATATTTAGGGATTTTTGATGAAATATAAAAAAAAAAAAAATCTGCAACGTTATTGACCCTAACCTGGCATCTCGGCTTCAGTCACTTTCCCACCGCCGTAACGTAATTTTTTCTATAAATATTTTCATAGTAAACGTTCTGATAAACTTTTCTCTGTTTTACATTGATTTTATGAATTTAAACACTATACTAGATTGTCGGTAAGGTCTCATCATTTTACAGATGGAATAACAAGATGTAACCCTAACGTTTATGCTAAAAGTTTCTTCTCTCGCACTTCTCGTTTGTAGAACTCTCTGCCGTCTTCTTGATTTCCAGTCATCTGTGATCATCAAGTTAATGTCAATCATTAAATTTTGTCTTCTTAATTCTTTTTTATTTATTTTACTATCTCTTTAATGAAGCCGTTTTCTCATCTTCTCTCACAATCAATAACCTCTTGCATCTTAGTGGCGTTATTTCCTTTGCTTGAAGTGGAATAACTGAAAAGGCGAGAAGTAAGAGAAAAGAAACTATTAAAAAAGAAGTCACGGTTATATCTACCTATTTCAGCAGTAAAAAGATGAGCCCCACTTGCTAGTCTTGTGGTATGCTTATTTTTATACGGTCGAGTGACCTTTACTTATTTCTTTGTTCAAATACTTCTCTGTTTATTTAATGTGGCAGTGATTGAAAGCATATCAATTGAAGAAGTCAAAAACAATGACGGTAAGAAAATGCAGTTCTTTATTTGCTTGCACAAACGCAACAATTAAAACGTTTATACATAAAATAAATTATATTAGGTTGGTGCAAAAATAATGACGTAATAATGTCGTTTTTTGACGTATTTTTTAACGTCAAAAAACGACATTATTACGTCATTATTTTGCACCAATCTAATAGAAACCTATTTATATAAATGTACCTTTAATTACTATTAATATATAAATTTATTTAACTAGCTGAAACGTGAATACTTACGGAAAAGCATTGTAGTTTGACATAAGTGTTTAACTCTTAGATAACGTTAATAATTAATACATTTGTTTTTATTTATCGCTTTTTTGCATTTTAATCTCCAAACATAATTATGCTTTCTCAAATGTTTTCTCCCAACTTTTCTCTTTATTATTATTATTATTATTATTATTATTATTATTATTATTATTATTATTATTATTATTATTATTATTATTATTTCCTTTGATTTCTGGTGTGTACTCATTTCTTTCCGGGTCCCGTCCAGAGACCTAAGGTCAGAAATAGCATCATGACATTTTCCACTGAACAATTAAAAAAAAAAACACAACCCCCTGCCCCCAAAAACCCCACAAATATTTTACACAGATAAAGCCGTTTCTGTGAGATGCACTTAAAAGTAAAATTTTTTGTATATCTTTAAGGTATGGGCTACCAGGAATCCCTTTAATGAGTCTATCGGAATCTTTTACAATCAAGGTCATGCTCCAAATACAACTGGAATTATTGATATTCTCCTGTGCCACAGTTTTTAGACTTTCACTTCAAGGGAGTTTCATGTCAATAAGAAAGCACGTCCAATTTTTGTGATCTTTGATCAAAATGTCTGGACGATTAGCTTTGATTTTTCTGTGTGCATTGTAAAGTCCCATAAAATTGTTACAGGTCCTATCTATGTAACTGGTTATGGGTGATGTTCATATCAGTTTATTGCAGGTTCTTTTCCGTAAATATTGTATATTTTCCATTGCAGATATTGGTCCACTCTGTCATACCGAGTTTGATATTCAGTTGGTGCTAACACTGTGCAATATGATACAATATGGTCAATAGTTTCTGGATATTTAACACAGAATCTGCATTTCAGGTTAACACAATTTTTCAGTATATGTGCTTGGGAATTTCTAGTTAGCCAGCATTGGTTTTGTGCAGCAAGAATAAAACCTTCGATTTTAGCTTTTTAACTTTCAACTATGTAAACATTGATGGGTACGGGTTTTTGCCTACATCAGCTTGGTTAGTACGGGTAATTATTATTATTATTATTATTATTATTATTATTATTATTATTATTATTATTATTATTATTTCTGGTGTGTATTCATTTATTTCCGGTCCCGACTAGAGACCTAATGTCAGAAGTAGCATCATGACATTTTCCACTGAGCAGTTTAAAAAAAAATCACACATATTTTACATAGATAAAGCTCATCATAGGGTGTGGGCTGCATTCTTGAGAGCAACATTTTTTTGTATTTCTTTAAGACGTGGGCTACCGGAAATCCATTTGATATCCATTGGAATCATTTCCAATCAATCTGAGGATTCGGACTATAACTGAAATTGCTGGTTTTCTTAAGTGTCACATTTTTGAAACTTCAATTTCATTATTATTATTATTATTATTATTATTATTATTATTATTATTTATTTATTTATTTATTTTAGTTATTATTTTGTTATTTTATCTATTTTATTAGTTATGCTATTATTATAAAATTTTTATTTTATATATTACTTTATTTATTTAGTTTTTAGTTTTTATTACTATTATTATTATTATTATTATTATTATTATTATTATTATACCTTATTTATTTTATTTGTTATTTTATTATTTTTTTTCAAAAACGTTTTCCGATAACTAAAATCCCTTTCCTGCTACAGCAAATATTTTCACGTATTGTCTCCCTTGATCTTTCTTTGTCTGACTCTTCAGGCTTTTTTCTTTCCTTCTTTATCTGTCTCTCTTCCGCTTTCTATCTTTCTATTATTCACAGCCAACATTATTCGTGCTGTATACAATAGAACATAACTAGTTTATTTTTTTCTTCATTCGTTTGGTATAGCTCGTTTGTTGTAAAAACATTTATACAGCATTGTATGCTTTGTTATTGTAACCAGCATGCTTATCATGGCTGTTATACTTGAAACGTTTAGGTCGTTCTACTCTGCAAACACCTTCAGTTGTCTGTCTTCCTATGCAGTAACCTTATTTGAATTTCGAAACGAACGCATTACTCAACCCAGTGGGTAGATTGATCTAATTCCGCTTCAGGATAATTTCATGTCAGTTAATACTGACCAGTCTAATTTACCTTTGTGTCGCAAGTCCCTTTCTTCCACAGTCCCAGAGTATGTGACTTCTCATCTCTACCAGGCACAAAAATAATGCTAAAATAAACCTGTACTTTTATTCTTCTGATTTGTTTGTGTGTTTGTTGGTTTGCGTTTTATGGCATATCAACCACTGTGGGTTATTTAATGCCAAATCCAGTTTATATGAATTTTAAATGCCTATTTTGTATGGAATAAAAAATGTATAGCTGGCAACATTGTTTCAAAAAAAAACGTATAGCTGGCAACATTATTGTTTGTTTGTTTGGGTTTTATGGTATATCAACCACTGTGGGTTATTTAATGCCAAATCCAGTTTATATGAATTTTAAATGCGTATTTTGTATGGAATAAAAAATGTATAGCTGGCAACATTGTTTCAAAAAAAAAAACGTATAGCTGGCAACATTATTGTTTGTTTGTTTGGGTTTTATGGTATATCAACCACTGTGGGTTATTTAATGCCAAATCCAGTTTATATGAATTTTAAATGCCTATTTTGTATGGAATAAAAAATGTATAGCTGGCAACATTGTTTCAAAAAAAAAACGTATAGCTGGCAACATTATTGTTTGTTTGTTTGGGTTTTATGGTATATCAACCACTGTGGGTTATTTAATGCCAAATCCAGTTTATATGAATTTTAAATGCCTATTTTGTATGGAATAAAAAATGTATAGCTGGCAACATTGTTTAAAAAAAAAACGTATAGCTGGCAACATTATTGTTTAAAAAAAACGTATAGCTGGCAACATTATTGTTTAAAAAAAAACGTATAGCTGGCAACATTATTGTTTGTTTGTTTGGGTTTTATGGCATATCAACCACTGTGGGTTATTTAATGCCAAATCCAGTTTATATGAATTTTAAATGCCTATTTTGTATGGAATAAAAAACGTATAGCTGGCAACATTGTTTCAAAAAAAAAAACGTATAGCTGGCAACATTATTGTTTAAAAAAAACGTATAGCTGGCAACATTATTGTTTAAAAAAAAACGTATAGCTGGCAACATTATTGTTTGTTTGTTTGGGTTTTATGGCATATCAACCACTGTGGGTTATTTAATGCCAAATCCAGTTTATATGAATTTTAAGTGCCTATTTTGTATAGAATAAAAAACGTAGAGCTGGCAACATTATTGTTTAAAAAAAAAGTATAGCTGGCAACATTATTGTTAAAAAAAAAACGTATAGCTGGCAACATTATTGTTTCAAAAACTTAGAGCTGGCAAAATTATTTTTCTGAAAACATTATCTGAGACCTTGCTGTTGGATGCAGTTTATCGCCATACCCAGTACCCGGATGTAGTTTACCGTCATACCCAGGACGCGGATGTAGTTTACCGTCATACCCAGGACGCGGATATAGTTTACCATCATACCCAGGACGTGAGCAAAACCTGGAAAACCAGCAGTTCACTATTTACCCATAGTTGGGACCCTAACAGGTGCTACCACCCCGGGTCAAGGTGGACCTGGGAACACCAGCAATTAAGAGGTGGTTCCACGCTCCTCAAAACCTCCAGATCAGAGGCCTTGCTATTGGATGCAATTTAACGTCATACCCAGGACGCCTCATTGGCGGGGGGGTCTTACCCCTCTACAGAGGTGCAGTCGGCGTATTCTAAAGCCCCAGCCGACAGGGCCGTTTATTCTTCTGACAAATCTGAAACTCTTTTTCTCTGGACTTACTTTCGAAAACAAGATAACATTTTAAGCAATAGTAAATAATCTATCAATATCTGATCACGAACATATGTTTCATGGTAAAGGGAATAATCGAGATAATATGAAATCTGTCATAGCTGATCATATAAAAGTTTTAATTCCCTCTAATAACCTACGTTTTATGCTAAACGCAAAAGTTTAGTTAGTAAGAGAACACGTGCCTCTCTTTCCTAGGGATAAGAGAGGTATGTATTCGCTTTGTTGAATAAGGCTTAAAACAAGCAAGACTCAACCACGACGAATTTTTAAAGGACAAATTATTTTTGTCAGCGCATGAAATAGAACAAATACAAAATTTACATAGAAAAGCTTGCCCAAATTTTTCCTTTTTTTTGCTCCTTACAGAAATATTAAGAAAGGATAACAATTCAAATATATAACAAAAAGATTACATTTTTCGAAAATGAAAAAATAAAGGGGGAAAACTTGGAGGAAACAAAAATAGCGAAAGGCAGAAAAAACAAAGGCGCGCCTATTTGATTTCTACAAGTGAATATCTCGGAAGAAAGGTTTTGCATTTTCAACAGATTGTTGTCATGGTGACTTTGCGTAGTACTTTATTGTAAAGTCCAACTTGAATCTTTGGTTTCGTTGAAATTCATCTCTGGAAGCAGTAGAAATAAATTTTCTCTCCTGCAACTTGAATCTGCCTTGAGGTTGAGATTTAGCTGTCAACTCTTCTTACTTTCCCCAGGATAATTTATGACCACACCCTTTTTTGGCTGATCAATTCTTTTGGGTGCTTTGATGCTTTAATCCTTGTGACTAAATGATTTCTGATCTTATCAGCGGGTTAGACTCCTTTTATGCGAAAAAAAAAAAAAAAAAGGGAGGCTCCAATGTCCTGAATTTTTGGAATTTCCATGTGGATGAGACCACGTATTCAGTAAACGCAATAAATTAATTTTATTCCAAATTCAAAAAGTGGCTCCGCAAAAAAAAACCCAAACAAACAAAAAAACAAAACAAACAAAAACAAAAAAACAGCAAAAAAAAAAACAAAAGCAAAATAGTTTTGGTGGTTTTTTTAACTGCTTAAATTATTTACACAACTAATACAGTGTAACCCGGATATAAGAGAGTTGTCGGGACCGGATACGAAGTCTCTTATATCCGGGTTTGGTCTATTATATATACATTAACACAGGCTCTAATTTGGGACCAGAAAAATCTCTCTTATATCCAGTTTTCTCTCATATCCGGGTCTCTTATATCCGGGTTACACTGTATAAATATATATAATAAAATCTATATATATATAAATATAATATATATATATATATATATATATATATATATATATATAATAAAATATATATATATAATAAAATCTATATATATATATAATAAAATCGTCTGGCTTTCGTTTATAATACACTTTTCTTGACAGTATGCATAAAAATACAAACAAATAAGACGATTAAAACATTCATTTATTACACCTTTTAACTAAAGACAGTATTAAAATATAAATCTTTTTTACTCATGTGTGGATAGAAGATTCCTACGGAACGAAGTCAGAATAATAGAAAATAAGAAGATCGATTAATTCCGGGCTCGACCTATAATAATGATTAATAAGGAAAAGACCTTATATTTTGTCGGTAATTCTGGAATGATTTATTAGCATAATCATTATTGTTCGGATGTTTAGATTTTTTTTTTTTTTGTAAAGTTGTCGTTATTAATATAAGGCTTCGGCCGATCATTCTTCAGTCCCTGTCAGATGTAATCAAGGAGAAAAAAAAAGGAAACCAGTTTTCCACAGACATACCTTTCTGTATTTATTTAGTGGTTGTGAATCAAATATAACACTCATAGGGCATATTGAGGGCTGGAAGGACAGAGAGAAAGAGTAAATAAACTACCAAACAAATTTATATGAATGGATGGAAGAGCGGTGAAAAAAAAATGAATGTTAAAGAAGCGACCTTTCCGTCGAGCAGAACCCACAGTTGCTTCTCCGCAGAACCTTGAATCAAAATATCTGTTTCTTCAGCAAAGTTACCCTCGATGGAAAGTATCACGAGATCAGTCAATCTTCATCTTCTGAAAAACATATTTGTATAAAATTGCTGCGTGGGACGCTATATCATTGGTCACTGCACGGCTTTATAAAAATTCGGGTATGTATAATGGCCACGACAACCAATTTCTAACACCACAATTCAGGGTGGTAAACTAGTCGGTATTTACCCGCCTCCCCACAAGGAAGCATGTGGTACAAGGCCAAGTTTAATGTCGAGTAATCCGAGCCCGTAGGCTCGGCCAAAAATTCTCCGTAACCCCGCATAATCAGGTTCGTGTCTGTCTAGCTCCCCGGATGAAACCCTGCTCTTCGGCATACCCTCGCCCGAGCTCCTTTCTGTCCGAAGGCAGAGAATTCGACAGCAGCCAAGATCTGAATAACAGATCCCATCAAGTCAATATATACTTGTCCCTCACAGGAGGGAAAGATGTGGCACAAGGCCGAATTTTACGTGGGTTTTCCGAGCCCGTAGGCTCGGCCAAAAAATGCCCGTAGAAACTGTAAAAACAGAATCGGGTTGGTCAACCTCCCCGAACGAGACCCTGACCTTCGGCAGAGCCTCGTCCGGGTTCCTCTCTGCCCGAAGGCAGAGAATTCGACTGTCTTGCTGGAACAGATTCCAACAAGTCTCAGGGTGGTAAACTAGTCTATGACGGTATCAGTTTATATTAGGTTGGTGCAAAAATAATGACGTAATAATGTCGTTTTTTGAAGTTAAAATATTACGTTATTATTTTTGCACCAACCTAATAATATATCTATTTATCTCTGACCAATGTTCGCTAGAGTCGTATCACTTCTAGACGTTACTTTTAGGTGGTTACATCTTCGTTCCAAGCGGATCTTCGATTCGGCAATTTTTGTATTGGTATTTCCCAGCACCACATTGTGTTTATTCAGATCCCGGTATAGATGTATGTGACAAAGTCTGACAGATATGTCGACATGATGAAATCAACCGTACTAAGCGGATTACAACAGTATTATAAGTCATTGCTCTTCTTTTATTAACAATAACAAGTTGTTTTAATTTTAATGTCAGTAATATTCACTATTTTTTATCCTGCGAGTTTAGACATTAACTAAAAAATATGGGACCACTGGTTCTGGTACGTTCTCTATTCTCTTGAGTGTCAAAGTAATTATTGCTTCAGCGAGCTACGATTTAGTGAAGTCTTATTTCTGGCGATTTCTCTTAATGACCGTTCTTTGACGACTGTTTCTGGCGATCTTCCGACCACTGGTGACGACTGTCTGCGACTGGTCCCAGATTCGTTCCAAGTCTCCGGCTCCAACTGGTTGAACGGCTTTGCGTAACTGAATAAATAAGGGTTTCTGCCAAATTCCTTTCCAAAGCCATAATTCATCACCACAGGTCAATTCCGACCACGTGATTCCCTAGAGGCGGTCTTAATTTACACCTGAAACTTTCCAATTTTATCACACACGCAGCTTGGGAATTTCCTGCACGAACGCATTTACCGCGTCCCGAGATTGTGATGACAACAAAGTCCCAGTTTTGATGATATTCAACCTACGACCTTGTCGACGCTTAGTCAAAACACCTATTATATCATAGCTTGAATATCCCCACCTAAGGTTATCTAGACCTCACAGATGTTAATAAATATACTGTTTTGTTTTTTTTCGTGGGAATTGTTATTTTTATTTTAACCCTTTCAAAACATTCAGCGTAGTTGTGTCATTTTCCAAAATATGTAATATTCTCAGGTCCCAAAGAACAGCTGATAAAACTAAAAAGAGAAAACTCTCGGGGCTAGTGTAATGACCAGTTCTGTTTCGGCGCCGGATTGGATATTATAAACGGCTCACGTCGAGAAAATCAAATTTCTTCCCACACCTCTCCTAAGGCGACTATTCTGATTTTCATAATTTTATTTCACATCAACTTTCTTCCTTCGCGCGGGTCATTTTTAATCATAGCAGTCGCAGCAGGAAGAAATGCAAGAGAAGAATTATTTACATTACTTACATTATTTACCCGGCGTACAACGGCCGAAACGTTGTGAATATGGCAATGAAGATGAGGATAACAGTCCGAATAACGTAAGTAATCATAATACCTCACCTCAGAAATATAGACAGAAGAATTATTTGTTCCTCTAAGAATTGTTAGGTGGGTAATGCTAGTTGCCAAGTGACTTGGTTTCATTTGGCAACTTATCTTTTCTCTCTTTAAACTACAAATATTTCTTTTTACATTTCATTCCATTTATTATTATTATTATTAGTAGTAGTATTAGTATTAATGGACATTTTTTATGTCATGTTCCTTCAGAACGAAGGCGATCATGGCTCTCCACACATCCCATTTGTTTATTATCTGTGATTTCTTATACATTCATGGAAAATATAATGAAGTGACTTCCTGTTACCCTCTCCATACTTTTGAATTCAGATTTTTCCTTTACCTAGACTGGCTTCTATCTCGGCTAAAAAGCCCAGTTTACCCTATTATTTAACGTGAAACTGGCGGGAAAAGAAGATATAGATTAATGTCTTTTCATGTGGCATTTGTTCGAAAGTGGAACAGACTAACTCAGGATTTAAATCGGTGAGACTACACCTGGGTATATTCTGGGAACAGGTTAATCTGTCCTTAATACACTGGGCAACGGAACATATACTACACTTTCATCCAAGTTGAAAAATGAGTAATTGTTGTACGCCAAATACAAGTCCCGACACGATTAAAATATTTCCTTTAACGCCCACCCCTTCCCAATGTCTGGGTTCTTATTTAGTAAGGGATGTTTAATATTTTTAAAATAATTTTTTCCTCGGCAGTATGATTTTGTTCCACCCTTATTAAACTTAAACAACATTCCCGACGAAACATTCATTTGAACAGTAAGGTTTATTTTATAAGTTGAAAAATTTCCACTGGTATGATTATTCCAGACGGTATTTGTTCAAAGAGAGCACGTTAGAATAGGTTTCCGCTGCTAAATGAAATAATGCAAAATACAGAAGGAATGAGTATGAATTTATATTTCTAATGTAGTTTCATTGTGACTGGTTCTTATCAAAGTTGACAATATAGCATTTTAGTATTATTGCTACTCGAGTGGTAAGTTAGTGAATGTCAAGGGCACATATCAACGTATCTGTCAGTAGGAAAGATCAAGTGGCCGTGGATTGATACCAAGTGGCCGTGGATTCATACTAAATGGCCGTGGATTCATACCAAGTGTCCGTGTGGTGAGAACGTTCGCTTTCTAACCACGAGGGTTCGAATCTCGCCATAGTTGACTTTTCAGGAAGGTAACTTCTTGATGCTATCGGCCTGTAGATCCCAGGTCTATTTCTTGTGTGATAGTGTTTCACACTCTGTCATTTTTGATGCGGTAAATATAGGTGAATTCTAGTATGATTCTATTACGTCTGATTTCGAATGCTTGAATATTTCACTGTAGATCTACCGCTAAAGATACACAAGTCTACACAAAGACTGAGAGGACCAGTGAACGCAAAAACCTAATACCCGATTAATGACTAGTAGATACGGTTTCCTCACATGTACGGGTCAAGTGGTTAGAACGTTCGCTTTTTTGCTATGTGACTCCGGTTCGAATCTCAGCATGGTCGATTTGTCATGAATTTGACTTCTTTATGTTATCGGCCTCTAGAGGCGATCACAGCGTACGGCACCTTTGGAAAATGTCTGAACAGCATAACACGTGTTGAGGCAAGACTTGGAAGTGAAATTAGGTAGACAGAACCGCTGGGAAGCATCGATGGTTTTGCTAGCATGAAGTCAAAAGACACCGTGACCGAAGGTTTGAGCGGGTTGGCCTTGTTCAGATTGGGGATCACGCTAAATAACGCACACTCTACCAGAAAATGTAACTAAAGTACGTTCTGCCCAGAAGCAGTAAATCACAAATGTACCTGAACAGACATCTGCAACGGGTATTAACTAGGGGCCCTAGTACACTGGCATCCTAGGGTTGGGTCTACTGACCTTCTTCAAGCTGTTGATCACGTCAGATAATGCGCGATGTTTCCCTCTCAGAAACTCTAACTAATATCCGCTCAGCAGAGGTGCGAGTCATTAATAAATCTACCACATGTAGACTCTGTGCATGAGATAGTGCCTGCAACGGAGATTGGCTAGTCGCCCTGGTAGAGAGACATAATTGATACGAACGGCCAGTCATCTAATTGTATTGTTTTATTAAAAACTGGCGACGTTAGAGATTCACCGTAACGGCAATCGACTAGAAAGGCAGGTATTCGTCGTTATTAATGATTTAAATCGATCTCACCCCAAAAAAAGAAATATACAATCTCGTATCCTCATATCACCCGTTAATTGCACTTATGGTTAACATATGCTAGAAATTCATTAAACAAAATGAAACATCATTTAACACTTAGAGAAAATAGTTCATAAAATGTACAATATTTATATTTAGTAACAAATACTGTATTAAAGTAATGCATTTCATTTAATGTCACATATAGAACAGATCAATAAATACACAGCCTAATACGTAGTTATTGGCTTAATTTTGATCTGTAATAATCACTGTATAATGCTCGAAATATGTTATTGATATTCACCATTGAATTGAGTGCAGATATGGGAAGCTGGATAGATAAATGTACCTACTTGACGTATTTACGTCATATATAGACACATCTTTTCATTGGTTATTGTTCTGACGGGCTTTTCTCTTTGGTACCTAGACTTTATGAGTTTAAATGCAGTACTAGATTGGCGGTAAGGTCTCATCATCTTAAAGTTAAAATGGCTAGATGTAACCATAACTTCTATCCTAACAGTTTCTTTTCTCGCACTTATCGCTTGTAGAATTCTCTTCTGGCTTTTTTTCCCCAGACATCTTTGATTTTCTAAAGTTTAAATGTCAATTAATCTTTTTAATTCCCATTCTTTTATTGTTCTTTCTCCCTAATAATGTCTTTATTTTGCTCATATTCTTTTACACACAGTAACCTTTTGCGTGTTAGTGGCTTTATTGCTATGTTTGGGGCGAAGTGATAAAAAAAAACATTCAAAACAGACGTCAGTTAGTGGCCGCACATAAATGTAAACGTCACCTCGAAGGAGCTAAGTCTCTGTTTTTTTGAGCGAAATAGTCACCGGTTTGCACCTAAACTTTGGCCCTCGTCATTACTGGCGACTCTGTAATAATGTATTAAATATATTTTTTTCTATTCTTTCTCTCTTGAATCAATTTGAGTTGTTAACATATGCATAAAACCCTCTTCTATCGTTTATTTTATCATCTATAATCTGGATCCCCACAAAGCATGCCGACCTGATTGTATCCCTGTAATAGTCTTTAAGAAGTGAGCTCTCGAAATGGCTCCTAATATCTCTGTAGTAATAATATGTGCTGTGACGAAAGAAATGACTTACTCCGGAGATGGAAACGAGCACGGAAGTGTCTGGAGTGCAAATATGGCCGCTCTTGGGCGCGCTATTTATGAGTGATTGTCTCGTCTCTACGAGACGGGATTTGCACATAAGCAAATTCTATCCTGCTTGAGTAGACATAAAAAGCGAGATGCTAAGAGCGAGAGAATGAGACGTTTTTTACTTTTTGGGGCGGATTACATTTGTTCGTCTGACGAGTGGATTGACAGGAAAAAAGAAGTTGAAAGAGACAGGACTGACTTTGTCAATTGAAAAGTTCCCAGTGTGTGGTGGCGAAGAAATAGAGCCCCGGAATCTATTTCCTTTAGGGGAGTGATGAAAAATAAGAGTCAGCCTGCCGGCGTTTTTTCTTCTTCCTACACTGTATAATAAATACCTCACTGCCTTTTGCTTTCCTGGTTATTGGAAATCCTTATCTGCTGCTCCAGTTTTTCAGTACTCAGCCGAACAATCGAACCTTTCCAACTATAGGCTTATTAGCCTTCTTCCTCTTTTGGGGAATTTACTAGAGGCCCTAATCAACGCTGAATTGATTAAGTATCTGACATCGCAGGGCCTGCTTTCAAACAAGCAATATGGATTTCGTTTCTTTACGTCAACAGCCGATATACTGATGATAATTGCGGAAAGAGTCTATCAATCTCTAAGAATAGTGAAGGTTCTCGCATTGGACATCTTGAAAGCTTTCCACAGGGTTTGGCATACAGGTCTTCCGCACAAGATGAAAAGATACAGTATCTTCGGCTAAATTTTAAACTGAACCAATCTTTCTTATCAAATCGTGAAATAAAAGTTATCATGAATGGCTACTCTTCCAGAACCTTTCATACAAATGCAGTGGTCACCCAAGGCTCTACCCTTGGTTCGACTTTGTCTTTTTTTAAAAATATTCATTAATGACCTTCCCCGTGACATCAGCTCTCACTTTGGTATATACGTGTACGCTGATGACTCAAACATCTCTTCCTCTCTCGATAGTAAATCTGATCAGTCCGAAAAGTTTAAATTGGCGGCTGAATTAAAAAAAAAACGACCTTCAGTCTGTTGTTAACTGGGGCAAACGATGGCTTGCTATTTTTAACACTTCCAAAATTAAACTACTGTATATTAATAATCTGAGAGACCTTTTTCAGCCTTCTGTCAGCATGATTAATGCTAACCTGGAGAGTGACTTGTTGCGCCCTGTCGAGCTAACGTTCTCGACTGAACGACTATATTTTATCCGTTGTTAGGTCAGCTGCTAAGAAAGTCCAGTCACTGTGTCGTGCTAGACAATTTTTTCTTCTGAATCTAACTTACATATTTATAAGTTTGCCATTCGTCCACACAAAGAATATTGCTACCACATATGCTCCTGTTCTACTATATATCTACAGATTCTCAAAAAATCAGAAGAATCAGTGATATTATTAGTCCTGATCTGGTGTGTCGGCTACAGTCATTTTTCAACTGCCGTAAAATTTCCACCCCGTGCCTTTTCTATAAATACTTTTGATATAATGGAATATGAATACACCTGTGTTCCCCATCACTGGAGTGTGATTGGCTGGTGTCCGCCATAAATACTGACGGAGGTGTAGGAGTGTAAAGAGCTTTAGTATGAAAGATAAGTCTATACGACGCCCATTGGACTACGCCATTGATCTACACTTCTTACCTGCGACTACGACGCGTACCAGTCAATTACTGCTACCATATTCTACTTGGTTATAGTAGCCAAAACCACTTAGCTATTTCGTTCAAATATATCCCTTTCCGGGACATATCAACTTTTATGGTAATTGTCCGGATGAACTCTTACATATGGTACATAAACTTTATGAATTTAAGCGCAGTACTAGATTGGCGACGAGGTCTCATCAATTTAGAGTTGAATTGGCCAGATGTCACCGTATGTCCTATGCTAACAATTTCTTTTCTCGCACTTCTCGCTTGCGGAACTATCCTCTGTCTCCATACTTTTCAATCAACTTTAATATTTAAAAATGTAAATGCAATGTCAAACCACTATTTTTCTTCTGATTACTCTTCTTTTGTTCTTACTATTTAGAAATGTTTCTGTTTTCTAAATCTTTCACATTTTGTGCCTTAGTGGCTTTATTGCCTTGCTTGTAGTGAAATCGATTAAAACATATATATGACATTTTAAATCATTTCCAATTTCTTCAAAATAAGCTTATATACTCTTTCCGATTGGCTTGATGTCGAATGTCGAGTTCTCTAATTGTTGTCATTAATTTCCTTTTAAGAAAATGAACTCGTGTACACACTGTAGTGTGGTGGGTTTTTAAGGTATGAAATATGACACTATACTTCATTGTTTGGCCTCAGACATTTTTCTGATATACATCTATATTCCTAGATATGCGATTTCTAAGGAAGCTTATTTATTAATCCGAGAGATTTTATCACTTAAAAGTTATTTTAAAGGGATACTCATATTTGAGTAGACCCTTCGTTTCTTTATTATTTCTTGGCATAAATAAATATATGAAAATCTGAAATTTCGAGCAGATATTAAATTTTGAGTAGGATTTTAATTAAAACGCACCATTCAGCCTTGCTTGATCAACAAATATCTTTGCGGCAGAGTCGGTATAAGCACGTCGGACCTAACGACGGTTTCCCCAGTCAAGGGGGACGCAGTTTAAAATACTGTCGGAGGGTGACTATTTCGCTTAAACACTATTTTTTGAATACTGAGCCCGGTATAGAAAAATAAATATACCATTTAACAGAGCGTCTACTCAAATATGAGTATCCATTAAAATAACGCTTAAGTGATAAAATTTCTAGATATAAAAAAAACATTCTGCAAATCTCTCGTAAACTCAGGTAAATTTTTTAAGTAATACTTTCTTCGATCATTATAGCAGTGTTAATCACGAGCAGTAGCTTTTGGATTTGTGAACGCTTAAAAATATTTCCTTCATAAATTAATGGCAAATGCTTTCTCACTCAAGACCATTTCGATTTGCGAAAAACTTCATAAACTTGCTGTATTTGCGGATAGAGGAGTAACCTGTAATTAATTCTCCAAAATATTGTAGCTACAATTATATTCTTTCTATTGCCTATCTAGTTTTCTAAAACCTCTGGAACTTCCAACCAATCATTCAAACATCGTTGCCTCCGTCTTTTCGATCAATCCACCAAATTTGAAGATCACCACATTCGCTTTTCCCACTTTTCTCCACGTGCTTAGGTCGATCTCGATTTCCCTCCTCGTCAGGGTCATTTCCCGCGCTAGAGAGCCTCGCTTCGATCTGATAATAAAATTACCCCGTTCCTCTAATTATCCGCTCACTTTGACGGCTACCATCAAAGTGTCGAGACAAAAAGGGAATTATTATTGTAGCCGGTGATTAATTTCCTTGTCATAACAGTCCGCTTGAGTTGAGAGTGGAAGAGGCAAGATGAAAAACATGTGTTTCAATGGCCGTGAAGAAATAACATAAAATAGATGGAAGCAAAAAAAAAAAAAAATGTACAAAGGAAAATAACGGAAGACTTGAAAAAAAAAATTATTGCAAGGATATTCATAAGTATAACTATTTATGAAAGTAAAGAGCTTCTTGCATTCGATGGTTACATTTCTCCCCATTGTTTCGAACTTGTTCAAGTCCTCCCCAATTTCAATTATCATCTAGTTATTTTTGGTTTCATATCGTTTATCTGAATGCAAAAGTTATGCTTACAAAACCTGATATTTCTGTGACCAATTGCTTTAAAACCTCATTAACACAATTTTCCAAAGTATGAAACAGCAATATTTTGAACACTTTTCAAGTTATCTCTATTGATATTCCGATTAATATGTATTATATAACATTATATCTTATAAAACAATATATATGATATAACATTATATATTATATAACATTATATATTATATAACAATTTATATTATATAACATTATATATTATATAACATTATATATCATATAACATTATATATGATATAACATTATATATTACATAACATTATATATGATATAACATTATATATGATATAACATTATATATTATATAACATTAAATATTATATGACATTATATATGATATAACATTAAATATTATATACCATTATATATGATATAACATTATATATTATATAACATTATATTTTATTTTGTTTGCGTACAGGAGTTTATTTTCTTAAAAGGAAATTAACAACAACAATCCTAAAGATCTCAGTCTTGTCCAGTCGTTATTAATTTCACTGTTTAAAAAATAAAATAAAGCAGGAATAACGGCTGAATCAAGTTTACACACTAAAAAAAATACATTTATAATAATAAGAAATAATGAAGGAAAAAAAACCTTTCCCAACACACACACACACACAGAGAAACATACACACACACACAGACATATATAAATATATATACTCAAAAACGCAACACAATTGCAGTTGTGTTTCGAGGCGAATCAACGCATCTCATCAGGTCATTGTAAATGAGCCCTTGTGTAGCGTTATTTGACATGTTTTCCATGTAATATACTAAAATATACTTTGTAGTGTTTTTTGCCATGTTTTCGATGTAATATACTAAAATAAATAATATGGATCTAATTTGTATTCGGCTCTCTTTTAAATTAAGTGTTACGAAAGCTGGAATTGTACTCTATTTGTCCTCACCATACATGGATATATATATATATATATATATATATATATATATATATATATATATATATATATATATATATATATATAAATGAACAAGGCAACACTCTGAGGCGACAGGCTGTTTCATGCTAGCCGAAATCGTTGGAGTGTTGACTTCAATGTTCACTTATATTTACATACTTTCTGATATTGAGCACTTTATCCCATAAATATAGCACACCTTAAAACTATATTTCTTTATATATATATATACATATATATAAATATAAATAGATGCCTCGTCATCATTGATAGTAAAAAATATATTAGTAGAAGTAGTAGCAAAATACTAATGACTTGTAGACATATAGACTATATGTGTGTATGGCCATTGTAATTACCACACTGCGGCTTTGAAAAATGTCCCTGAATATATTTGATTAAGTTTAAAACGAACGGCATTTGCAAATAGAAATTGTATCTTTTTAGATTACTGTACTCTTTAAAATTCAACTAATATATAAAAAGGTAAATAATAATAATAATATAAATGAAGTGGACATATGGAATATGAACACCTGGACTGACAAGCACATGGCGAGAAATCGCCCTGACATCACACTTGCGGAGAAGAGTAGCCATGAATGGATACTGGTAGACATTGTAGTACCATCAGTTAAGAACATCGTGAGGGTAAAGTAGGTAAAAACAAATATTGGTCAAAATATAGCAGAGCAAATCAGGGAAATATACGAAGCAGTAACCAAGTTGTATCTTTTGTGGTTGGCGCACTTTGAAATATTTTCAGGAATCTTTCTGCATTGCAAGACGTCTTAGGAATATTTGACATCACTGGAAGTGAACAAGTTGCAACACTGTTTGGATTAGGTGTTGCGCTAAGGAAAGTATTTTGCCTGTTGCCCGCAGGAGCTGAAATCATCACGTAGACGAAACATCTAAGATTTGAGGAGTATCGCAACATGACTAATAATTCAGGAGATGATACATAAAAAAAAGAACAAAAAGAAAAAAGAGTATGATCCCATAGTCAACGGAGTACCGGGATTGATTATTTTTTACGGCTTATCAAAACGTTGTGGGCTATTCAAAACTGAATCATATATATTTTGGATTGCTCATTGGGTGCCTCTTACTTTCGGTCATGTACCATATCTAAGCTACTCTTAGAAAGTCAAAGGGTATTTGAAAGTGGTATAATGGTTAGCAAGGTTGTCTCGCTAGATTAATTCCGACTGAAAAGTGAGTTCAATTCTCATTGGGTGCCCCCGAACTTACGGCCTTGTGCCATATCTGAGTCAAAATTCACAAATAACTAGTATGTAATGTTTCACGGTAGATATAATAATAGTTAAAGTGTTTACCCACCGTTCAACCGGTAGCTGGGCATTAAGTCATTTTTGTCTACCACTGTTCAACCGGTGGCTTGGCAATAAATCATTTTTCTCTACCACCGGTAAAGCGGTGGTCAGGATTCAAAGGGTTAACAATCTTTTTGAGAATAACAATAATTTTCTTAACCCTAGCTGGATAGAGGATCTGGATACTGATAGTATTTGCGTGTAAATGAATGTAACAAACCCTACTGGATTTCGGACTCGGCTCTCCGATATTTAGTTTCGAACCGCTGTCCTGCTCGAACTCTGGGAAAAGTTCAGGAGAATGGAATTCAAATATATACGAGGAAAAAGTTGAAAAATGTTGTTGTAGTTAAAAATACCAAGGAAACTCCCAAATGTTGAAAGTACATGCTGTTAATTGATACTCAATAGTCTTCAGGTTTCTTTGGTGTAACGATGTAAGACACAAGAGGAAAACTGGGAGGAGAGAAGTCATTAGTATTAAAAATTGTTTCAACTTGGCTATCAGAAGATGAACAAAGCATAAACTATATGTGCGTATGACCAGTGTAATTACAGCACTGTGGCTTTGAAAACTGTCCCTGAATATATTTGATTAAGTTTAAAAAGAACAGCGTTTGCAAATAGAAACTGATTATTTTTAGATTACTCGGCTGTTTAAAATTCAAATAATATATACAAAGGTAAATAATAATAATAATAATAATAATAATAATAATAATAATAATAATAATAATGATTGACGTGGCAGAATAAAAGAAATAATCACTCAGAAGCTAAAACTAAACTGATAAAGTGTCACGGTTAGCTAAAACTCTCTCAAAATATAAATCCAATCTTCAGGCAATTCGACGTGGCGAAATGGTTTGCAATCATGTCTTGCTAGATCCGTTACGTTCAGAGTTCGATCCTCATTGATTACTCCAGATAATCCCCATCGTAACAGCATTCTGTGAACACTTCGAAGTAGTGTAATACTTAGCAAGTTTGTCCTGCTAGATCAGTTACGATCAAAGTTCGATTCTCAATCCGTGCCCCATACAGTCGGCCTTGTGCCATATCTAAGCTACGCTTAGAAAATGGGCACTTCGAGGTGGCGTGATAGCTAGCTTGTCTTGTTAGAAGAATTAAGAATGAATAGTGAGTTCAGTCCTCACTGGATGCCCCATACTTTCGACCTTGTGTCACATCTAAGTTTGGCTTAAAAAATCCTCTCAATAACTGTGGTCTAGAAAAAGTGCATAAAATATTAAAAATCTTTCTCTTCATATAATTGTTCAGGAAAATAGATTTGCCAAGACCAGTCGCTATTAATCCTCTTTCTAGTATTAATGGGGGCTCCTGTCATTGCCTTTTGTTTGAGGTAGTGTGGAACATCACCATCTTGATTATGTCATTATTCCCTTTTCGCGTTATGTGAAAGAGCCGAATCTCGTCGAATTCATTACATTCACTTACGTGCTAATAAACTTGGGAAAAGTATGAATCCTCTTCTTCTTCCCTACAAGCTATGGGTAAATAGCAGGACAGACCGAGTTCTATAGCCTTGGGTGGCAACTGGTCTGTCGCAGAAACAAATGGCAACCTAACACCAGGAAAAATCTGCCTAGTCAGTCATGTATCGAAAGATGCGTGATCGCCTACGCGTGTATCACGCATGGAACATAACTGACTGTGCTAAACAATGTACTTGTTGCTGCTGTTGAAAGTCCTCAAATGATGCGGTTTGTCTAGTATAGTTCTTTGTTGGTCATTATGTGACGCCAGTCCGCGATGAGTAAAGAGGCCTACTCGCTTCACTCGTTCGAAGCCATTTTTGCTCATCGATCTGAGAAAGCGGTTATATAAAGTTCCCAGTTTAGATAAGTCTGAACGAGTTTGGCGCTCTGCATAGCATCATCCATATAAAAATCTTCTCGATCTGACGAGACTATTTAAAAATATAAATCTCGTTTTTAGGCTAATGTTTTGGTTTTTTAGCGACTTGCTGTGTTGGACGAAACTATCCGTCGGACAACCTATTTTATGTTCAATAAGCAGAAACAAAACAAATGACGCCTGTGCAACGAAAAAGATCAAATTATTTACGCTATTTACATTCCGGCTAACATCATTATCTTTGTTGTTACAATCACAACATCCTCCTTCAGCCAGCCGAGTGGATAAAAACATTACTTCATGAATTTGTTTACATAATAATTGTGAGTTCAAACCCATGGCCGGGTAGTACAGACCCAGATACAGTGGAAACATAGCGAACAAATCTGTGCAATACTAAAAGGAAGAAGAGGTATCTCTTGGCATAGACAATGGAACGAGAACAATCTACCTGCGTAGATTAAATAAAGTGTTTAATTCAGAACTTTTCAAAAGTTAACGAGATCGGCAGACATCTTTCTTAAGTCGGTGGGCCCAACGAACGAAACACCATAATAATAACAACCAAGATGACGATATTAGTCTGTATGAAGTAATTCCAGAGAGAGAAAATATGAAATTGTTAATATACTGCATCAAATTTCAGAATACGTTTCAGTAAAACCAGAATGGGTAGGATCAATTGGAAATCGTGCAAGTGTAAGGGAATGGAATATGCAGCTGAATAGTATAATCAAGGACCACAAAATGACCCGCAGATGAAGGGTGAGAGAAAGAAATTTCTTTGGAATTTTGAAATTAAAACTGATTGTATTCAGAAAATATTGCAAGTTGCTATTCAAATCTTTTATGTGCCAAATCTTTTCAGGATTTGGCCAATCAAGTTACTCCACAGTCTCCTTCCATTTGTTACTTTAAATATAAGGTAAATATGGGGATAATGTGAGTGAACGCACCGCCAGGTATTGGTTGTAGATGTTCAGATCAGGAGATCTGACCGTTTTTGGTGAACCCCATAGTGGCTGGTCACAGGTCCTGGATGATAAGGACCTGAAGGCGGCCATAGAAGAGGATAACATTCAAACCTATGGTGAGCTTGCCGAACGCTTCAAGATTTTTGAGGAAATGATCAGATTTCAACTACACCGTATGAGTGGAGCAAGTGAGTACCCCCACACTATCGGAAGCCAACAAGTAACAATGAGTGACAGCGTGTTTCTCGTTGTAAAACAACGTACCCATTTGATCGAGTGCTCAGCAGTGACAAAAAAGTGGGTCCTGTATGACACTCCTAACCTAAGTATGCCTGTCATTGGCGCTCACTAGAGGCTCCAGTGCTTCACAACACCTCTATGCCCACGCAAGATCATGATCTGTATCTGGTGGACTAGTCCACAACTGGTATGAGCTGCTATTAACGATCAAACTGTTGCCGCGGACCTGAGTTTGCAGCAGTTAGTACGTGTGCAGCAAGTATTGAAATAAAAGGATCCATCATTGGTTAATCGCAAGGGTATAGTGTTCCTCCATCATAGTGCCTGGTTTCATGTGGTGAAGGAGGCCAAGGATGCCATACGGCGACTTAACCGCGAGACACTGTCTTACTCCATGGACCTTGCGCCAACAGATTACTACCTCTTCCGTTTCCTGTACAACCACCTTCGTGGAAACTCCTTTATAAATGAAGCAGGTTTGCGGCAGGCATTCACAGATTTTTTTTACTTCAACACACCAGATTTTTACCGCAAAGGATACTGCGTAGCTGGAGACAAGTTGGCAAAAATGTTCTGGATGCTGACGGGGGTTCATTTGAGGACTAACGTTATCTCAAGTTTGCTCTATAACTTTTTACCTTATAAATAAAAAAAACGGCAAGTGCTTTTTTGGTTTCCTTGTTAACTAAAACCCTTTACAATTACTCGATGTCCTTCCTTTCAATGAAACTCTTTAAGTAGATTATTACCTGTTTTCCCCCATCTTCTTTTGCCTGTGAGTTTAAAATTCTCTTGGTTATCTTTCCTTGATGCGTCTCCCAGAAATTTAACATCTCTTTTTTTCGGATTGTAAGTTTCCTTGATGGTCCTATTTTCCTTAAGATTTCCTCATTATTCCCATTTTTTGATCGGATTCACCCCATACAAGGAAGTAAAGCAACTAAGACGCAAGAAGTGTATGACATTAAAAAAATATGAAGGTGTATGACATTAAGAGATATATTTAACCATATTTCCACTAGAGAGCCTTTGGCTATTATAATAACTTTCTGACTTTTTTTTTTATTAAAACTATCAATATCAACTTATAAAAACGTGTGACTCATCAAATTACATCACGTGATAATAATAATAATAATAATAATAATAATAATAATAATAATAATAATAAAAATAATAGCAACAGGAACAATAATACAGAGAGAAAGAAAATAAGAGAAACAGAAGGAAGAAAAGAAAAATCACGCTGTAGGATCAAATAAATTCAATATCAGGCGCATCAAATTCAACAAATTGTTCCCTCAATTGATTTCCAACGTATCTTATTTGTAGGTCACTGGCAATAAGTGCCCGCTCTTTTTCTGTATTTGACCCCGCAGGATTGTCAGTTCACGCCACAAAAGCTGACAAATGACAGCAATGAAATGATTCCTGACCAGACCCGCCCACCTCGCACCATTACAACACAACTAATACCCAGCGCGCCATCTACATTTCTTTTCATTCACATTGCACTTTTTTCGCTCTCATTCATTTCAATCATTCTTTCTCTTTTACAATTCATATTTCTTCTTTTGATTAATGTCTTCTTCGTTTTTTATAGTTTTCTTTTTTTTTCTTTAACTTCTTTTAATTTTTTCTGTTTATTTTCCTTTCATATTTTTTCTGTTATTACTTCTAATTTTTCTTTTTAATTTCTTCCCATTTTATTCTCTTCTACTTTCTTCCCATTTCTTCTTTACTTTATTCTTATTTTGTTCTCTTTATTTTCCTTCCATATTTATCTTATATTCGTCACATTTTTGGGCTCTTTACTTTTTTTCATATTTTCTATTCACTTTCATCTCATTTTTCTCTTTATTTTCTTTCCATTTTATTTCTTAATTACTTCACATTTTTATCTTTATTTTCTTCACACTTGGTTCTCGTTATTTTCTTTCCATGTCTTCTTTAAACACTTCCCATTTTTCTCTTTGTGTGCTTCCCATTTTTAGTCTTTACATTTTTTTCCATTTTCTTTTTCACATCATTTTTTTCTCGTTTTTCTTTTTACGTTTTTTTTTTCATTTTCTTTTCTATTTCTTTTCATTTTCTTCTTTGCTTTCTTCCAATTATTTTCTCTGTTCTTTCTTCCAATTTTTATCATATTATTTTCTTGTTATTTTCTCATTAGTTTCTTAGCGTCTTTCTCTTTTCTTTTTTCCCATTTTGGGGAATTTATTTTATTACCTTTTTTTCCTCTTTACATTCTTCCTATTTTTTGACCATTACTTTTTAGTCATGTTTTTGTTTTTTCTTTCGTCTCATTACATTTTCTCATTTTTTCTTTCTTTCTATTTTTTTTCATTGCTATTTTATTTTTCACCATTTTAACTCTTCTTTCCTTAGTGGATTAAAAAAAAAAATTCTGCCCTTCTTTATTCTTTCCATCGTTCGCTTGACTTTTTTCCTTTCCTTTTTGCTTCAATTATAAGACCGTTCTTTTTATTTTGTTTTCCAAACTCTATTTTTCTATTTAGAACTATCATTTAAACATATTCATTTGATCTTTCAATCATATATTTATTTCCCTTTCCCTTTTTTTTTCTTTTCCTGAATTAAATAAATAAAAAAAAAAGTTACATATTTGCAGAAATATTTGCATTATATCAAAGGGATAATTCTCATAAAAAATATGTGAATAACTTTAAATAAAAATAAAGTAATAATAAAGCATATATTAAATCTTTAAAGGTAAAAAAAATAGAAACTAAGACTAAACATTCACGAGAATGTAAATTAATAGATAAATAAATCCACTAAAAGTGCAAACATTTTCATTTCAAAGAATCAATAAATTATTGATTTGTATATGAGTCAGCTAAATGAGACCCCTTTACCACGATCTGTCGTTTTTTCTTTACAACAGAAAAATAGATTAATTAACAAATAAAGTAAAGAAGAACTTTTACACAACCATATCCGAAAGGTCTGTTGCTTGCAAAAAGAATCAATGGTGTGGTAGCTTAAAGATCTAAGTCCTTCGCATTAATTTCAAATGGTGAGCACATTTATTCCTACTGTGTTATTGGCCTATCACTTTTCAGTTCTAAAAGCATAAAAATGCGCCGTTGTAATTAAACTGCCCACATTTGTTATTTATGAGATCATTTCTGCTTTTTAATTACCCCAAACAGAAAGGACAGGCTTCTTGACAATATGAGAAATGAGCATGACGGAGGTATGCTCTTCACAGCGGTAAAAAAAAAGGTAATTTACTGACGGTAATCTGGCGATAAGAAAGCGGACGCAAGCCACAAGGAAATCAGAATTACCCAGAACGAACAGTACTCGTTGCATATATAAATTAGTAACTCATCAAGTTTAAACAACATATAATTAATACTGTTAATATTTGATGTCGGTGTCAAGAATTTTTATCTGTTATATTTTGCTTTCGTATTAATACCCTTGCAAAAGACAGATATCCGTTTTTCCCTACTGCTATGGGTTAAATAACAAAGTAGATAGAGCTCTGAAGATTTGTATGACGACGGACCTAAAAGAAGGAAATCTTTGAATTCCAAACATTTAAGAAAACAACAGGAAACCATTCTACTATCTATCCAAATAATAATGCATGGCAAGTCACAGAACACAAACTGTAGAGAAAATAAATCTGTGCAGAGGTATGGATTTTTGAAAGCTGTATTCTCCATAGAATACATAAATCTATTCTTTAAATTTAGTCTAGTCTCAAATTGTATATTTCAGCATTTCAGCAAAGATGCCCCCCAAAAAACTGAACTGCTATGGAATATAATCCCTTCTATATGGCAGTGAATGATTCAAGAATTGCCTCACATATTAAAAGAAAATTTGAGACAACAGAGATGTTATTCTATACAAGGGTGCTGAGAACATATCATGTTTTCTTTCCAGTTAGAACATATATATATATATATATATATGTGTGTGTGTGTGTGTGTGTGTGTATATATATATATATATGTGTGTGTGTGTGTGTGTGTCAACGGAGTGATTCTCAGAGGACATATATATATATATATATATATATGTACGTGTGTATATATATATATATATATGTATGTGTGTGTGTGTGTATATATATATAGAGAGAGAGAGAGAGTGCGAGAATTAATACAAGTAGAATGTTTCTCACTTAGCATATTGGTGTGTTACCTACAGCATCCCGACTCCAGAGTTTCGCAGACGGAATTTCCGGTAACCACTAGTCAGGGGTATATATATATATATATATATATATATATATATATATATATATAATGATGTTCACGCTGTGCAAGGCCAAGGATCCACTCGAGATAGAAGGTTTCAGAGTAAGAGGCATCACTCAACGTAAGGTGACAATGCCATGAAGACGCAAGGGATCACTTTGGATGAATGAGAAGGAAACAATTTTAAGGAAACTGAGACTCAATCCTAAACAGGAAACAGGGGATAGACATATAAAACCTTTAAAAGATTTGTGAGGAACACGGACCGGGCAATAGGCAAACCTATCTAGTCCTACTTGACAAACTTATCTACTCCTATATATATATGTGAGTGTATTCTATATGAACGGAACATATAAGCAACGTAGAAATTTTAAGGAAAATGTGGAAAAAAAAACAACTTTAAATCAGAAGGAGGTAATTGAAATTTCTAGAAATTATTATGGAGGAAACAATACTTGAAAAACTTAACACTCACGTGACATATTGAAGGCAAAAGGACATAATGGAGGCGACGAATAATATACTCAACATGTTTGTACAATATTTCAATTAAATTTAATTATCTTTTAATCTACAGCAGAATCCTCATGTCCAGAATCCCTCATATCCGGAGTACCTCGGACCCGGAACCCTGCATATCTGGACATTATTTTGATGTGTATATTTGAACTATTTGGGTGATATGTAATTGATTACAAATTTCTGTTTTTTTCAGAGAATTTACTTTGGATAATTTCTCATGCTTATTTCACCCTAATGGCTTCTCTGAGAGAACACTTTTTGCATGGTTTATACTAATCTCTAGTCGAGTGACTCATTGCACTTTCTCGAACTAACGTTTTCCGCTGACATAAAATGGAAAGGTTACATTGAATCCCTTACAAAGGTCTTCTGCTAAGAAAGCTTGTTCACTGCGCCGCGCTAGAAAATTTTTTTCTGGCCAGAATCTCTATAAGTCTACCATTCGCCCTCGCTCCATATTGCTGACACACCAGATATAGTGCTCCTGCTATATATTCAGAGATGCTTGATAAAATTTCCAAGAAGGATCTGAAAAGTTATTAGTTCTGACCTGGCATAAAAATACAAACTCTTTCTGCATTCTATTCATCAAAACGACAGTGGTTGAACATGCTTGTAACATTACATTTTTGCATATTCCTTTAAAAGTTCCCATCTGACAGAAAAAGTCTTAAAAGACATTCTTTTCCCATTTGATTTCCTGATAACATCTTTAAATTTAAAAAAAGAATTGCAGCCAAGACACATAATATATATACATATAGATAGGCATATGTATATATATTCTTTATTTATTTAAAAAAAATAGATTGAATTAATAATGATGTCAGATTCGATGAAAGTACCGATAATGACAAGGAGATGGATGATAAGTGTGAAGAATGATGATTGGACTGCTGCTGTAAAGCAATAAACATTTATTTACTAGACACAGTTGTACGTCAAGAACAAACGGGCGTTAATCACTGGCTGGTTATAAAAACGTATTGGGTAAATCAAATAATGCGGACAAAGTGAAGAAACCAAAAATCCACACACACAAAACAAATATTGAATCGTGACAGAACAAAAATGCTGAAAAATATTTCCACTTTATTCAAAATTATTTTCTGTAAATGTTTGCAAATTGGAGAATCTATTTACATATTTTTTATTTTTACGCACGCGATTTGGACATTATCTGTTGGACATTATCTCTTCGTCTTAAAAGACGACTGGATGGAACATATACAAATCTTAGAAAATTCCAGAACATCAGTTGGAGATCCCATGCAACACTTCAGGCAATTTACGGAGAACTGAGAACAATTTCTATTAAGCTCGCACAAAAATGATTACAGTTACGGAGAGGAAAGGGGAATCGTCCCATCCTTACTCATGTGTCATCCTTTTTCTAGTGTCTTACGAAAATTAACTTTCCGAGACACCATAGCTCGGTACTTAGTGTTGGACATTGGGGATCTGGGGACAGCAGTACGGGATCGAAAGAAATTGTCAATGGAGTTCCGACCAACCATAGGGAGGTCGAAGAATGATGATAATGACCATCTGGTTTTTTGCCTTTAACTATCACAGAAAAAAGGTAAAGTTAAAGAATTTTCTCCATGTACTTTGATAAGATCACGGAGATTTTCATATATTTGAACATTACAATCTGACATTTCAGACTCACTTTTTCTCACTTATAAACTAACTTTTAACCATCTAACCCATATCTATCTATCTATCTATCTATCTATCCCGATGTTTTCTCGTTCTGTTCCTATCTATCTATCTATCTATCTATCTATCTATCTATCTATCTATCCCGATGTTTTCTCGTTCTGTTCCTATCTATCTATCTATCTATCTATCTATCTATCCCGATGTTTTCTCGTTCTGTTCCTATCTATCTATCTATCTATCTATCTATCTATCTATCCCGATGTTTTCTCGTTCTGTTCCTATCTATCTATCTATCTATCTATCTATCTATCTATCCCGATGTTTTCTCGTTCTGTTCCTATCTATCTATCTATCTATCTATCTATCTATCCCGATGTTTTCTCGTTCTGTTCCTATCTATCTATCTATCTATCTATCTATCTATCTATCTATCTATCTATCTATCCCGATGTTTTCTCGTTCTGTTCCTATCTATCTATCTATCTATCTATCTATCCCGATGTTTTCTCGTTCTGTTCCTATCTATCTATCTATCTATCTATCTATCTATCTATCTATCTATCCCAATGTTTTCATACCTATCTAGTTATCCTAATATTTTCATACATGTTTACCCCATTATTTTCACCTCTCTCACTCTCTCTCTCTCTCTCACTCTCTCTCTCTCTCTCTATCTATCTATCTATACAAAAGCGGAAGCAATACCTGTCACGTATAGCTTCCAGAAATACCGCTCACATAATGATAAAACATAAGTGGCAATGATGTCATCGTCTAGTTAATGTCTTATCGTTATGTGTGAGGTATTTCTCTAGCACCTTGTATATATAGTGTGTAGGCCCCCGTCGCTCCGGGTTGACCATGGGTAGCATCCTAGTCGTCTGCTTCGCTGGAGCATCGGCGTCTGTGACTGTAGAGGCCGATGCAGGAGTGACAATCTCTGTTACAGAGGTCGCATGTGTGTTCTGTCTCTGGTCTGTTGGAGCTGTTACTTTGCTTTCTGCGGGCCCGCCTTTTCATGTCGACTTGTGTCAGCTTCTCCTCCTCTGACTTGAGGTTTTTGGTCAGGGTTCCTCTCCATTTGGATCGTATAACTGCCAGAATGGACTCTGTGTTGATGTCCACAGCTTTTATGTCGCGCCTCACAACATCGCGGTACCACAGCTATATGTATATATATATATATATATATATATATATATGTATATATATAATATGTGGTGCAGTTTAATTTATATTACAATGAATCATTCATACAAAAAGTAAATTAGTAAAGTTAATGAGACAAAATGGCGAATTCACTTCGCTATCTAAATTTTAAAAATGCATTAACCCATTGACCACTCGATGAATGTTATGATTCTTATTTAAAATTATAAACTGTATTAGATCTTTCTTAAATATGCAAGTACTTTAAACCACAGATTCTCCGGTCATCATCAGGCATGGGAACAATTTTCGTTTTGGTAAAGTTCCGGCAGCATTCGAGACGAAAAAAATATAATACAAATCGAAATGAGTTTTTTTTTAAATATGATATTGATAACATACAAACTTGTGAAGCGTGGCCTTGTGCCACATCTAAGCTACGCTTGGAAAATCGTTACAAACTTGTGTCACCGAGATTGAGTTCTCACTGTTCTATCGATCAATGACGAGAATACTCCAGATAGAACATGCGCAGTTTTAAGGAAAATAAGAAAGATGTATTTACAACAAATAAGAAACAGCCTGAATTACCTGGGCGACATAATGAGGAAAGAGGGCCTAGCGAATTCAACACTCACATGATAAACTGGTTGCAGGGAAAGTAATGAGTGATCTGATTTGAGTGGATGGATCACAGAAAATGGACAAAAAATATGTAGTAAACAGTCAAAAATATTTATAGCATCAAAAGACAGAAAAGCTATAATCGGCCATATCCTGAAAATACATGACGCATAAAAGAAGAAATCGACAAATCCGTGTTCAATTAACTCTTTTTTTCTATTAGTAAATGCTAAATTGACTGTAACTTATCTAGTCACGTGCTGTCAGCTTGGATGTGCGGGTGGTGTAATAAATAATGGCTTGACATTGTTAAGCGGAGCGCCAAGTTCTAATTTCCGTTAGGTTCGTTATATTCACTAACATGCAAATGACCTTGAGAAAAGTATGAATTAATCTCTTTTTCTTACAGCTATGAGTTAATTCGTAAGACTTGTATCACTGAAATATTATTATCTCCAAAAAATATTCTTACCCCCTAAAAGATGAAGATGAGACTTAAATGTGGTTCTACAGAAGAATGCATCGACGAAGATTTAGAGAAAATGGAAACAAAAAGGTAACCAATACTTAACATCAGGAAGAGGCTTTTAAATTATTTCATTTTAGATGAAAAAAAAATATGTAATGATGAATTTCTTATGTCCTTTCAGGAAATAGGCCATTTCTATTGACAACTTCTGTTTCTTTATTAACTGTGAATTAGTTTGATTTATTTGGAAAGAATGATTCCTAGTTGTTTTCAGTTGTGAATTCAAAGTAATCATTCTCTTAACCTGTCTGTCACTCAAGGCCAGTGAGCCCAGAATGCTATTCTCTTTTTAACCTATAATGAAGAATTGTTACCTTTCCCAAAGGCATCAGTGCGGAAGTATACTTATCAGGGAGAGTCATTTGAATTCAGCATAACGATTCTAAATGTGAGCAAAGACGAAGTTTTGGAGAGAATGAAAACAAAAACGACACAGATACTTAACATCAGTAAGAGACTTGTGTGATTTCTGGAGCATAAAAAGAGAATGGCGGGATTGAAAAATCTGATACTAACAGGACTGATTGAAGCCAAGAGAAACAGAGGAAACATCAAATAACCAACTTAAAGAGCTCGAGTAAATGGATGGTTTTAGAAGAAATAAGAGAAAGACAGAAGTTATTAAGTGCTACGAAGATTTATATAACCAATCCACTATTATCTAAAAACAAAAATCTTACAATCTAAAAATATTTTCTTGCTTTAAATAACCTGAAAAGGGTTGATAAGCCGTCGAAAATCAATGAAAAAATCAATAATGTAACTTATTTCAGTTTTTTACTTAATATTTATTCTATGACATTTTGCCGAGAAGAATATGAATTTGAAAGTAAGCAAACCTTTCGCGTTTCTGTGAAAGCAGACTCAGCTGAAAATAATGTTGTTAGCTCTTTGTAAAATAAAATAATAGATTTTTAACCGTAAGTAAAGCCATATCGATTCTTCATAAGAAGCTTGGCAATGTATGTGACGTCTGTTCTCGTTTGATATTCCAGGCAGAGAAAAATCCAACTTAAAAGTCTGGGAAGTGAGAATGAGCAAATCAGAGGCAATCTACAACACATGGCCAAGTTAAAAGCCAACCAAGGTAGTTGTAATGAACGACTGCCTTCTTTACAGCAGTCATACTTACTTTGAATTTGGGCTTTTTTTTAGTTTTTTTCGCGACTCCTGACAGATAATTACACACGATGTTTAAAAATGCTTACACATTTGGGGTTATGTCTTTTCTCATTCTTTTTTTTTTTTTTTTGATTTTGCGAACATAGAAGATAAAACAGAAACCAGAAGCCAATAACATTGCATGTTGACACTCGGAATTTTAGAGTATCTGAATTGGCGCCGTCTGGGGCGCTGCGATCCCATGTTTTCACAGATGCCCACGAAAACATGCCGAAGCTAATATCTATACAAATAATTAACAAACAACTGCTATGGGAAAGACATCTTCCATGATTTAATACCGGGATGAGAAAAAACCGTGAAAATCTCTGAGTTTTCCTATTTGAATTTTAAGTTAATGATTGATTAAGCTCATAACGAGTTCTATGATAATAAAATATCCGTAGAAAACCCGTTCAATATTTGAGCTTAACTTTGATAAAATATTGTAATAACGATCATAATCATGAATGCTGGTCATTATTTTAAGTGGGTTCAAATTAAACGACAATTGACAACTTTTTCTATTAGGTTGGTGCAAACATAATATCGTTTTTTGACGTTCAACTTCAAAAGAAAAACGTCATTATTTTTGCATCAACCTAATATTAGGTTGGTGCAAAAATAATTTCGCTTTCTAACATATGTTACTATGTGAGAAAACGAAATTATTTTTGCACCAACCTAATATTTCACTGAAACAGCCATTAAACATTTCTATCTTCCCTTCTTTTTTTTCATTTTCTTACCGAAACCACGTAGTGTCTTTTCTTCTATTTCCACACAATTAAAACGGAATCGTCCATTATTTATGAGTTATTGGTAGGGCGTAACGGCGGGATGAACTAACGAAGGGAAGCACAATTATAATAGGATGTTTTTTTGTTTCACTTTCCCTTTTCTGTTTTGAAGAAAGAAGAGTTAAACCAGACAGTCTATTCTACAAAGTTTAACTTCCGTGACGGCAAAGATCTTTTTTTTTTCTATTGATACCGCTATTATTGTATACAAGCGAGACCCGCGAAGCAATGTTTATTTACAAGAATATAAAAATATGTTAATATAATATAATTATAATATTTAATATAATTTGATATTTATTAATTACCATTTTACAAGGATTTATTATTTATCATTTTTATAAAGGACTACATTTGAAAAGAAATCTTTTAACTTAAAATCTACAAAATTAGCAAAGTATGTGAACCAACTACAATTTAATATTAGGTTGGTGCAAAAATAATGCCGTAATAATGTCGTTTTTTGACATATTTTTTAACGTCAAAAAACGACATTATTACGTCATTATTTTTGCACCAACCTAATATTTATTTGCTATTTTATAAATAGATATGGAAACAATATTTTATTTATAACTTTATAAAAATCTCTATTTACTAGAAAGGTAAGAAAATTTGAATAAACATATTATTCATTCAATACATTTTCTATTCAAATTATTTTATGTTTGTTTGGTTTTTGTTTTACGTCATATCAACCTCAATGGGTCATTGAACGCCGATAACTTTTTTTTCCCGGTAATATTTTTATTTTATCAAAAATCTAATTCTATTAATATTTTTTCCTCAAAATGTATAGTTGGTAATATTATTTTTTCAAAAACGTATAGCTAGTAATATTTTTTCAAAAACGTATAGCCGGTAACACTATACTTTCAAAAACGTAGAGCTGGCAACATTACTTTTTCAAAAACGTGTTATCAGAGGCCTTGTTGTTAGACGTAATTTATCGTCATACCCAGGACGTGGATGTGGGCACCTCGGCGTGGTGTAATAGTTAGCAATCTTGTCTTGCTAGATCATTTACTACTGAAAAGTGAGTTCGATCCTCACTGGATGACCCATGCTTTCGGCCTTGTGCCACATCTAAGCTACGCTTGGAAAATCTTTACCCAGGACGTGGATGTAGTTTATCGTCATAGACGCAAATTATTTTATCTCATTTTGTTTTAATTTTCCATTTTTTTATAATAGTGATCTAGGATCAAGTATGTCTAATCAATAGAAATCCAAAGCGTAAAACCCTAGTAATAATAGATTAATCTTCTTCCTGCCTAGTGGGCACGATGGAGTAATGGTTAGCGGCTCGGAGCTGAGTTCGAATTCCATTCGAATCCATTACATTCACTTACGTGCTAATATCCTTGGGAAAGGTATGAATCCTTTCTTCTCCCTCCAGCTATGTGTAAATAGCAGGAGAGACCGAGTTCTCTAGCCTTGCATGGCAACTGGTCTACCGCAGAAAGAAGTGGCAACCTACTGCAGGGAAAAAAAATCTCCCTCGTCAGTTATGTATCGAAAGATACATGATCGCCTAAGCGTGTATCACGCATGACTGACTCTTCCTATTTTATTTTATTTTTTTGAAAATCATAATTTTCAAAAATGTCTGGCAAAATATCGGCTAATTACCAATCAATTTGAAATTTATTTGCATTATTTACTTTATTCTGACTTTCATCCTCTTCTTCATTGCCATATTCACAACGCTTCGGCTGTTGTAGGCCCCGGCCTTCTTCAGGTGACTGAAATTTCAAACCGAACCCATTATTTTGTCCACTGGGGCAGATTGTTCTAGTTCCACGTGTCACGCCTCTTCCGGATGTCTAAGGTATTTCCCTTTAACTAAACTCTCAAAAGTTTTTTGGTTCTGTAGCCTGGTATTGAACTGACAACTCTTTCAGTCTAGTCAACGTCTTTATCCACTGGTCCTCAAGGACACATGGCGTTGGCTAGATCCAGTGACTAGAACCAAAGAGTTGTGAGTTCAATACCAGGCCACAGCAGTGGTGAACAAAAACTTGGTGAGTTGAGTTAAAGAGAAATAAGTGAGATATCCGGAAGAGGCGTGGAACGTGGAACTAGAAAATCCAACCTGGTGGACGAAATAAAGTGTTCGGTTCGAAATTCTAATCACATGAAAAAGGCCGGAGCGTACAACGGTCGAAACGTTTTCAATAATGATAACAGTCCGAATACAGCAAATAATGCAAGTAACCATAATACCTCATCCCGGAGATATAGACAGAACTCGAAATTTATCAAATGGTATATAATAAAGATTTCATTATAAATCATAATTCATATTATGCTTCACATGTTTTCATTATTAAATCATTTTTTTTATAAATTTATGAATAAATAATGGTTTTCATGGTTATTTCTTTTAAATGATAAATAATGTATTGTGTTAGTTGATTTTCATATTTTTAGAATGTTTTAAATATAAAATTAATCTTGTAAATAAACAATCTAATAAATATTAGGTTGGTGCAAAAATAATGTCGTTTTCTCAAATAGTAACATATGTTAGAAAACGACATTATTTTTGCACCAACCTAATAAATAGTATTTAATATTTTTATTATAAATTCTCAAGAACAAAAAATATGTAGATTCACTGTCATATGTTTGGGTCTTATTAAAATTCTAACCATTTTTAAAACAATCAACACTGACGAACAAATGAAGGGAGAACAATGTCAAGAGGAAAAAAGACGGTCCTTTTGAAATATCATTTTCTTGCGGGAACGAAGTTTAAACTTTGCCGACTATTTTATATATTAAATGCTGCCGAGCGCCTGGCAATAGCGGAAAAAATATTGTAGCATTGATTAAAATTTTTAGCATGATTTGACATTTTATTTTTACTTACAGAGGATTGTGGGTAAATAATATTGAACCAAAATAGATTGGCATATCAATTTAGGGAAAACATTAAAATGTAATTACCATTTTAATCTTGCAGTAAATAGAAATGATCTGATGTGATGATCTCTTCTGCTTATATAATTTTAGCAGGGATCGGTAAATGTCTTGGAGGTGATCCAGACTGGCAATGATTTTTGGACGTGCAGGCCAAGACTGATTAAAACTAAAACAATGCATATAAGATAACACTATTCTTTACTCATTTAATATAAATTCGATTAAATATTTTCCATCATGAATAAACATTAGCTCTAATGCAATTGTCTACGTGGCAACATATCTACGAGAATGTGAAAGCCTTCACCTTCAAATAATTAACCAGATAAGAAACTGAAACGGAAAAAGAAATTGACATAGACTAGCTTTTTTAATGACCGCTGTTTTCTTTTTCTTTTTTCATTATTCAATGTTGTACTTTTAATCTTACAGCTTAATTTTCCTAATGTCCTTCGTGGTCTTTATTGATGCTAACAAGATGTTGAAAGAACAGAACGTATAGAAAACACATTAAAGGGATTACAATCCGATCACTGTGCCATAAAAAAACCCCAACAAGAACAGTCAAACGATACTAATAAAAATACTAAACAGAAATTAAATTAGAGAATATTTATTTAAAAAATTCATTTATTTAATATGTAGAATTACGATTTTCATATATTTTATAATATACAGGGTGATCGAAAAATAACTCCTTATTTTATGTATGAGTGGCCAGCCAGGAGTCCTGACTTTTTCTTTGGGGCTGTTTAAAAAAGCAAGTCAAGTATACCAACCCAAGAGTTTGGAAGAAGTTGAAGGGCGAATACAAGAATGTCTTTCATACCACAGACTGGTGAAATCAATTCCTCGGCGGCTCGAGAAGCTGGTAAGAAAATCTGGTGCCCATATAGAATTTGAAATAAAACCTCATCCGACTCAAGATGTTGTGACCAAGTAAATGGTTACAGAAATAACAAAACAAGTGTTGCAGATATATATTAAACAGTAAGTAAAACAGAAGAGTATTACACGACTAGTGAGTGGGTGTCAGATGACCCAGCGTTCAATCTATTCGACTATTCCTCCAAGGCCTTCTCTCCTACTAATCTTATAGAGTCCAACATAGACTCTTTAGAAGGAGGACACCACAACAGTTACATATCACCCAAATAATTAAAGTTTACACATGTTCAGATGTGCAGGATTCCGGATATGAGGGGTTCCGGATATGAGGGGTTCCGGATATTAGGGATTCCGGATATGAGGGATTCCGGATATGAGGGATTCTACTATAGTAAAAAATTTACAAGGTTTGTTATAATAGATAATAAAGCAATACTGTTGTGGTGTCCTCCCTCTAAAGAGTCTATGTTGGACTCTTCCGCTTACTATAAGATTAGTAAGAGAAGGCCTTGGGGGGAGTAGTCGAATAGATTGAACGCTGGGTTATCCGACTCAAGATGTGACCAAGTAAATGGTTAAAGAAATACCAAAACAAGTGTTGTAAATATATATTAAACAGTAAGTACAACAGAAGTACAATTAGTGAGTGGGTATCAGATGACCCAGCGTTCAGTCAATTCGACTGTTATATTTAACAGCACCCTCCACGAGGGATGTATGTGGCACAAGGTCGAGTTTACCGTGGGTTTTCCGATTCCGTAGGCTCGGCCAAAAATATTTTCTTAGAACCCGTATGAATAGGTCCAGGGACTGTCTACCTCACGCGAAGGAAACTTTGCCCTTCGTCAAAGCTTCGTCCGAGTTCCTCTCTGCTCGAAACAGAGAGTTCGACAGATGAACAATCTCTTCGACTGTTATATTTAAAAGCCCCCTACATACACGTGGGATGTATGTGGCACAAGGCCGAGTTTACCTCACCGGACGAAACGTTGCCCTTCGATAAAGCCTCGTCCGGGTTCCTCTCTGCTCAAGGCAGAGAGTTCTATTCCAGAAATGAACGTATCAAATACACTGGCGTACAAAAGTTTTGGGATTACTGTATAAAATTATTATACACCTTTATTTCATTAAGATGTTAAGATTGTTTAGCAGGATACGTTATTCCGTAGTGTCTGTGGACCTCGAGGAGTTTAAAATAAATTGTTGCGTTTTCGCAAGTGTCGTATAGCGGAAGATATACCGTCTTAGGCAGCTTGAAGCTGAAAAAAGGGCCATGTAAAACTATTGGACCAATAAAACATTTGAGATGATACACTCGTGATAATATGAAAATTTCTAATTAGGAATTTTTCCATCTTATTAAAACAAGTATTGTAGGTCAGCATTATTTTGCTTTTTTACACTAGAATCATGGCTAAAGTTTCTGCTGAAACAAAAATGTAGGTTTGTGACTTTGAAGAGAGTGTTGACTCAACGGGAGATAACTAATCGGCTGGCAATTTCCCGAAACAATGTTCAAACTATCTAAATGATATTTGCTATTATTGGAAGTATTTTAAGTGCAAAGAAAACCGGAAGATCACAAAAGTTACACAAGAGAGATAAAAGAAAGATTGTGAAAGTCTCGATAGGCAATCAATATTTAACAGCCAAACAAGTGAGGAGTGAATACAATATTAACAATATGGTTTCACTAGTTACAGCACACAGACTATTACGAATAAATAATCTGAACGGATGTATAGCAATAAAAAAAAGACCGTCATTAACATATATATATATATATATATATATATATATATATATATATATATATAGCAACAGAAGACTAAAGTGGACAAAAAGAACATCTAACATGATTGGATGCTGGAAAGTATCAAAAAGTAATTTTTAGTGATGAATGCAAAACTGAGTTATATACTAATGTAAGAGAATATGTAAAAAAAACCAAAAAACAAAAAAAAAGTAAGAGAAAAGAATAATGATAAATGCAGCACAAAGATGGTAAAATTTGTTGGAGGGAAGATAATGGTGTGGGTATGCATCAAAATTAATGGTAGCAGAAGATTCGTAAAAGTTGATGGAAACAGCGAAAAGTATGGTCTAATCTTGGAACAAATCGATACGATTCGAGTTCAAATTCCGAATTGCGTTGAGTTTCGCCTAAGTACCAGATATTGGTTAAATAACAAGGTAGACTAGGTTCTCCAGACGTAGTGACAAACAGTTTAAGAAAAGGAAAAAAAAAATGATTGTAAAACGTTGGATAAAATAGCGTAAAACAACTCTAATATATTTCCCAAGATTTATAATAATTCACACATAAAGAAGAGTAAATTATGCTGAGTCATGAGCACCTACACCCTACAGGGATATGGCATAAGCAATTATTGCTAAACACAGAGAAGTAATAAAAATGTAGATTATCATGGAAAAGATAAAGTTGTTATTTAATTAAGAATTAGGCTAAAAATTACAAACACAAATTAGTCATATACAAAACGAAACGTAAATATATCTTTCATTTATTTGAACAATAGTAAGTTTGATATTGTATATTTTTAAAACGAAATCTAACATCACAGTTAGCTTAGATTGCAGGAGCAGGCGGGGACGAAGGAGTAATGGATAGCGGCCCGGATTGAGGAAGCGGAGAGTCGAGTTCGAATTCCACTCGGATCCATTGCATTCACTTATGTGCCAATACCTTTGGGAAATGTGTGCATCCTCTTCTATCCCAGCTATGGGTAAATAGCAGGACAGACCCGGTTCTATAGCCTTGGATGGCATCTGGTCTACCGCAGAAAGAAAAGGCAACTTACTGCAGGAAAAGATGCCTGATCGCCTAAGCGTGTATGTGACACGCGTGTATGACGCATGGCATATAACTGACTGAAGCTTTCTATATATGCCAACTCCTTACCACAATTTCTTTTCCTTTTTTAGCACTTAAAACTTTTGTCTTTTTTCCAACTCTCTCAAACCCCTCGAAACCATCCATTTACACCAAGTAGGTTATCCATTGCTTTCCTCTATATCTCTTATCTTCAATCATGTGAGTAGCAAATTTTCAAATCCCTGTCAGCTGTCTCTTCCTGATGCTAAGTATAAGAGTGCGTTTTGTCGCCATGACTTTGTCGTTACTCTCATGTTCGATCTATGTTATTCTCATCTGTAAAACCATATTTCTGTTGCTTCAAGTCTTTTCTTAATCTGTGAGGAGATTGTCCAGCATCCACTGTCATATATAGGAGGACTGATACCACTTCTTTGTTTTTATTTTCTGTTCCCGAATACTTTGTTCAGTTTTTTGGCAGGCAACTTTCGTTATTCCAATACGCCTACGCATTTGGGTATCGCACTTTCCGTCCTCTCTTCCAAGATATCTAAATTGTTGCATCTAATTCATCCCGGTATCTACAATCTGTAATTTGCATATTGGTCTGTATCTTTTGCTAACAACCATGCATGCAGTCTTCAGTTGATATTTCGTCCTTTCTTTCTCACTTTCCTTTACTATCTTAGGTAGAAAATTTTGTATTTTCCCTGTGTCTACTATTTACACTGTTATATGTATATATCTTACATTATATTAATAGAACCTTACCTGAATTTATTAATAATATATAATAATTAATAAATTCAGGTAAGGTTCTCCTCTCCCTTAGGATACCATAATTGTATAAGTTGAATAAATCCGGTAAGAAGACAACCTTAATGTCTTAAGCTCTTTTCTATATTGTATACCTACTCATTTTTTCAGTTTATTTTAAAAGTAGCAAATTCGGGGGTAGCTAAATTTCAGTTTATTTTAAAAGTACCAAATTTGGGTGTAGCTAAATTCACAGTTTAAAAATGCTTGATTTTAAGGACTAGCCAATTTCGCATTTTGTAAGGGACAACCCAAACATACGCAGTATAGATTGGAGAGACAAAAAACATACAACAATTTACCTCCTAGACAGGGTAGAGAAGAAAAGTGAGAAGAAAGAACTATCAACTGTAAGAAGCCATTAAGAAAATTTAATTCACTCCCCCACTGAGCCAGGTTGTGACACAAGGTCAATTTTTAACGTAGGGACTCGAGTGTTTTCAGTCGGGCCGCTGGTCCAAACTGGTCTTAGCTGGTCATAGCTTGTCCAAGCCTGTCAGAGCTGGTCTAAGCTAGTCATAGCTGGTCTTGGCTTGTCATAGCTTGTCCAAGCTGGTCAGAGCTGGTCCAAGCTAGTCGTAGCCGTGATACCACCAGCACAGGGACGGATCCCTGGGCCAGGTTAATATAAGAAATTGAGTATGGTTTTAAGAAAGAGAAAGAAAAACAAGAAATACAAATTGAAGATATCAAAACCAAACAAGTATAAAATTTTAAATATTTCACAGATGTTTTAACAGGGTATGAAACATGGGAGAGTGAAAACCGAACGCGCATTGGGATAACGAACGATGCCTTCCAGATGCTAAACAAAATATTAAGCAATAATAACAATAAAAATTGTAATATGAGTTCTGGTAAAAGCATGTAATGATAACAGCAAAAACTTTCAATTTGATGACTGGTAAAAAATGGTTGTTGAAGACATGAGGTTTATAATACCCAGAAATTCATACACATGGTACAGTGGATAAAGGCGTTAGTTAGATCCAGTGACAGGACCCAAAGAGTGTGAGTTCAATACCTGGTTAAGGCGGAGAACTTGGACAGGGGTATTAAAGGAGATAACTGATAACTGACATCCATTCCACATGGCACGTGGAACTAGTCTACTTCAGTGAGCGAAATAAAGGGTTCAGTTCGACATTCCAACCACCTGAAGAAGGCCAACGTTGGAATAATTACGGTGAGAAAGATGAGAACAATAGTCCGAATAATGTAAATAGTGTATATAATACCTCATCTCAGAAATATAGACAGAAAATATTAAGAAACAGGGAAAATTCGTTAGAAAAACAAGGAAAAAATGCTGAACATTAATGTAATATCACCCTCACGAATTACAGTGAATACTGGACAATGTCATCACAGACGAAGAGAAAACTGAAGGCGTCAGAAATGTGCTTATACAGAAGGATGTTGAGAATTCTATGGACGCTATAAGCAAGAAGGGGACAAAAAGAACACATACTCAGAAACAGAAAGAAACAGGTGATTTTAATTTGACATATAAGGAAGAATGAGGCTTGGATATACTGACACTCACAGGCCATATCAAGGGCAAGATGCACAGGAAAGGCAGGAGATGAGCTTGTTTGAAGGCTCAACGCTTTCAAGAGCTTGGAGGTTGTGGAGAATCAAGATTCCCTACGTCCCGAAGGACACGGCATGTAAAAGAAGAATAGAGAATCCATTAAAATCTTTTAAATGAATCCTAAATAATTAAAAGAAATGTACGTATAACGTAGTGGTTATCGGCGCTAAATGAGATATCACTTTCAAATTCCAACTTAGCTCTTTTTCGCTCAAATACATTTGGAAAAGGCATTAATTACAATGTCAGAGTTCAAAAGCGCTGGGGAGGCCTTGTAGGTGATAAATTGTTTTCCATTCCACAATCCCTTTTCCACAGACGAAACACTGATCACCTCCCACTGCCCTACATCTACTTTCATGTCACATGTTCGAGAAAATTACGTTCAATGGTTCCACTAGTCCAGATCTTCTCGGCCTCGCCATGCCATATACTGTATCGACTCATCGTCATTCCCTACATATTTCATTAGTAAGAAGGAAGTTCCACTTTGACAGTTTCTTCCCCAGAAATGTTGTATTGTGAAACAGCCCCACCAGAGTATTCCTCTATAGCTACACTCGTAATCCCTTCAAGTCTAGGATTAACCGTTGTCTATGCTACATACGCTCATAATATAACAGGTCCAATTGTTAGATTAAGCTCTGAACTTAGAACTGATTAAAGACATTTTACTGGAATTCTTCGAGGTTTTTATAACACTGTTGGACTCTACTTTGAATAATAAGAATGTATTTATCTCTAAGTTGAAACGATGATCACTCTTGCTGTTGTGACCTCCTGATCCAGTTTTCCTCTCTACTATTCCCTTTTTTTAAACTTATTCACCGTTCTCACGATGGTTCTTGAATGGACTTTGAAATGGAAGCCAGAGTAGGAATGTTGGTACCATTACTGAATGATCTATTTTTTGTCTCCCCATTGCACAGTTGGGAAGACATAGTGGGGCTGACACAAAACGATTTTAACCTGTACTTTTTCTAGCTGAATAACTCAAACGGTTTTTTTTAGTAATTCTTACAGTAAATGGTGTCAGGATGGCTAAACGTCTTATCTGAAAACCTGGGAAAAATAAACTTAATTAGTTAAGTGCTTTTTTTTAGATATTAAACATTTTGTGGGAAGAAAAATTGTTGCATGACGTTACACGATTTGGACAATTTTGTTGTTACACCTGCTACACATGTTGCCTCTTCGTTATACGCCCTTAGAGCAACATCATTTAGTAACCTACCTTCAGTGATTTGGTATTGGGTGAACAACAATAAAAAAAATTATCCCAGATATCAGCTGATAGTTCAAACTGGGCCCTTTAGTTTGGGTTAACGACTAGTCTGAGACAGACAACTATGAATTCAAAACAGTTTGGGTGTGGGGCTAGCAACTCCACCTTGAAAAGAAGAACAAAAAAAACACCTACTTACCACGGAAACATTACCAGCAATATTTAGCTGTGACCGTACCATGATAATATGGAACGTTCTTACAATGTTAGAGACACGTTGTAGTTTGTTTGGGGGATATGTGACGTCGTCAGGACGTTATTGTAACATTACAATCAACTATTTTCCTGAACACAAACTGACCGCTCCTGCCTAAGCTTGAAACAACGTTACCGTAACGTGGCGATGTGACGTAGTAGAAAAAAATCAGCGCAGAATTTTTCAGCTACAGGACTTGGGAGTACAAGGTGTTGTGAGCTTAGATATACTTGGGGGTGGGTGATTGATATCTACTCGGAATAAGAAATCAGAGAGCAGAGTTCGAATCCCAGTCGAGTTCTTTAAATTACTTTACGCGAAAATGCTCTTGATGAAGTTATGACTCCGTCTCTATTGCTTAAATATCTGGTCAGACATCTAATCAACCCCAGAAAGCAACGGCAGGAATTCTTCTGTCAGATCAACCATGAATCGAAAGAAATATATCCATTATAATTTTTTTTTACTTTTAGGTCTTTAAGACAGACAACTTGGTTGTTAGGAAAAGGATGAGTCTAAAGTGCGAATGATAAATCGGAGATACCAAAATCAAACAAGTGCGGAAATTTAAATATCTGGGAAGTGTTTTAACAGAAGTCGAAAAGAGTAACACCGAAATCCAAAGGTGTATTGGGATAGCCAAAGACGCATTCCAAAATTTAAGCAGAATACTAAGAAATAATAATCTTCGCCAGAAAGAAGCAAAAAGTACTAAACACTTACCTGATATCTGTCCTCCTGTGTGGCAGTGAGTGCTGGACAATCTCCTCAAAGATGTGAAGTACAGACTTAAAGAAATAGGAATCTGATTCTACAGAAGGATGCCAAAGATACCATGGAACGAAGATGTGAAACACAAAAAGAAAACTCATAACATAAGGAAGAGACGGTTGAGTTTTCTAGAGCACGTAATGAGGAAGGAGGGATTGGAAAATCTGATACTCACAGGACAGATTGAAGGCAAGAGAGGCAGAGGAAATTGAGTAAATGGATGACGGAACAGGGTTTAGGAGAAATAACAGAAAGATAAAATTTATTAACAGTTACAAGGGTGAGGAAATTGTGAAGAGCCATGACCGCTTACGCCCTAAGAAAACACGACATATAAGGAACCCTGCTACTTTAAAAAATTCAGTTCTGGCAACAGGATTAGCAATTGTCATTGTGATGTGGAAAGATGTCAAAGTTTTAGAAATTTGCAAACCTATTTTTTTTATTGATGGTTTTGTAATCTTTAAAACGTTGCTTCAGACTACATACCACCAACAGAAGTGATCTATATGCATAAAACTGCATACATAAAATTCATATCAATATTTTATGTCGTCTGGCAAATCTTTATTTTTTTCTGTTATGTATCATGATTTTTTTTATTCATATTTTCATACTTTATTTTTCTGAATTATATTTTTTTTATTCATAATAAATCTATTTGCTTTTTTCTCCTCTTCGTTCTCATTATCTGGCCTTTTGCCTGTTTCGTTCGATTAGTTTATACGTTGCCAACATCACTTAGTCTTGTCTTTCAGTTTTATGTCTTTTTTTTCAGTTTTGTTTTTTTCTTTTCAACGATCTGCTACCATCATTTATTTTCCTAGCTTCTCATTCTTTGTTTTCGTCTATTTCTTTCAAACTCTTTTCATCTTAGTAAGAGTGAAATCTAGTTTCTCCATCTTTCTTCTTTCGTTGTCGTTCTTTTTCTTTTTAAATAAAATGTCTTTACCATTGTACTTAACTTTTTCTCTGAACGGCTTTCTTCTTTTCTTTCTCTTCCTTTTTATAATTTTTTTTTATTAATATCGTCTTCCTTTCTTGTCGTTTTTAAAATCCTTCTTCTTTTCCTATTCCTTGATATTTATTTTAGTTTCTCTTTTATTCTTTCTCTTTGTCAATGAAAGGTTCTTTGTTGTTTTCTTCCTCGCCTCAATTCTGTTATCTTTGCGCACTTGCCCAGTTCCTTCACTTATAACACAAACATGGCTTCTCTAAGCGCCGTTCCCATTATACAAACACATAAGCTAAAAGCCACCGCGATAAAATATTATCTTTGTATTAGCAACGGAGATGATTTTAGGGTGGGGCCTACTTAAAGGAAAAATTGAATATAAAAAGAGATGAAGAGAGAAGATGAAATATGGATTTCATGAAAGGGAAAGAATAGGAAATATAATCGAGAAATGTGATAAAATAGCCATAAAAAGGGACAACCTTTGAGCAAAACGTATAGAAAGATAAAGGGGGGATGAAGAAAAGCAAAAATAAAATAGAGGGAGAGATTCTATGGCGAAAGAATATGTAAGTGTCAACAAGCTGTGATGAAATATAAGGAAAGAGTTGGAATAAAAAATAGGATTAAAAAGATATAGAGGAGGGAAATAAAAATGGAGAGTTGAGAAGCATGGTAGTACCAACAAGAAAAGTGAGAAAATACATTCAGGAAAGAGCTGGACACAAAAGAAGAATAAGTAAATAAATTAATAAGAAAGAGAGCGAATACGAAACCGTATCTGAAGACACATTATGAAAAAAAAGAACACTGACATTCACTGGGCATACTGAAGGCAAGAGTTACCCGAGGAAACAATGAGTAACCTACGAAACGACTTTGTATGAATGGATGACCAGAACAGGGAGCGAGAAGGACACTAAAAAGTAAACATTGCTAAGAGCTACAAAGAATAGGAAGCTGTGGAGAGCCATAATCGCCTACGCCCTGATAGGAAACAGTATAGAAGAAGGAAATGTCTTTTTTTAAGTAAATAAATAACGAAGAATTAAAGGACAAGGAATAGATATTGAAATAGAAGAAGGAAAGCAAGGACAAGTAGAACGAAGAAAATAAAAGACAAAGCAAAGATAAAGAGAACATGAGATAAGAAAGAAAAAAGTATGATAAAGAGATTTGGAGAGAAATGGCTTGATAAAAAAAAACAAAACAAAAAAACAAGATTAACATTGTGAATGTTTAAGAAAACGAAAGATCAGAAAAGAGTTACGAATGACAGAGAAAACAAAGTTTACAGTCGAAAAGATTCGGTTGAAAGTCGATATCGTAAGGCGAAGGAGAATAGAGAGATAGGGTGGATATAAAATGATGGTATTAGTAATGGCGACGAGCTACAAGCGTGAAATAATCGAAGGGGAAGCAAAGAAAGAAGAGAATGAACAAATCAGGAAATTTCCGGATAATTGAATCCTTGGCGAGCAGTAAAAACAAACTTCAAATTCGATTCAGCTTTTGCCTCAATATTTGTGCCTATCGTATTTCTCGATAAAAAAGCAGTACCCAGAAGGAAACGTTCTTTAGAAGAAAATAATATATATATATATATATATATATATATATGGAAAAGTGGGCTGCTTTCAATTGAATAACCGTCATTGACGCTTACATATTCTGGATATGCTTGACTGAATTATCTCCCTTTAGTTTTTCTGACTTGTCAGCGTTTCTTTACGATTTACGATGATTTTCTCATTCAATTTCTTACATGCTCAACATCCCAGAAGAAACTAAAGTAGAACATCTCATAAACATTTGATGACAGTGACAAACTGGCACCCGCGAAATAGTTTTATAGATGTCATGAACACTGATTTGCTGCAGAGTTGATTTTAAAATGAAATCCACCAACTGAGGATGTGGGAACATTTACTGACGTCATCATGTTATCTCTAATATTTATTATGTAATTAATGGAAACTGACGTAAACTGAATCCACGGGATTATTTTTGTAATGGGTGGGGTGCTCGTTGGAGGCAAGGTCTCATCGTCTTACAGTCGAAATAGCTAGATGTAACGGTAATTTCTATGATAACAGTTTCGTCTGTTTTCTACTGGTTTGTGGAATTCTCTTCCGGCTTCGCGATTCCCAGACAGCTTACAACTGCAAAGCTCTAAGTACAATGTTAATTGTTATCTTCTGTTTTCTTAATTCCTGTTATTTTAGTATACCCTCTCCTTAATACTGTTTTTTCTTTCTCATATTCTCCGACAATCAGTAATCACTTGTTTTTCAGTGGCTTTATTACCTTGCTTGGGGTGCAATGATATTTGCAGAAAGGCACGATTTTATTTGAAAAGAACAGAATTTACATTAGAGTGACTAAAGGTGACTCGCATTAAGCTGAATAACGCTTGATTTTACATTAACTGAATAGATATTGGTAATTGTGCTAAGAAAATTATTTTAATATTTGAGGAGAAAAAAATGCAAATAATTATCAGTGTTCACTGTCAGGTTTCCTGGTTGCGCGGCATGACACTTATAATATTTAACAGCCCCCGTCACAAGGAATGTATGTGGCACAAGGCCGAGTTTACCGTGGGTTCTTCGAACCCGTAGGCTCGGCCAAAAATATTCTCTTAGAACCTGTATAAATGTGTTCAGAGTCTTTCTACCTCCCTGGACGAAACTTTGCCCTTCGGCAAAGCCTAGTCTGGGTTCCTCTCTGCTCGAGGGAGGGAGTACTACAGTAACGAAAAGGCTATAGCTCTGTTCCGCGGCATGACACTGAATGTGCGACTGTTGACCAGAGAGCTGCCTTTCTAAGCGCCACCAAATAGTTAGGGCCCCTTTCTACCAATCAGAAATCTGCCACCTCGGTACCCTGACACTGAAAGGCTCCAGTCACTTATCAGGCAGTTCACCAAAAAGCAAGATAGTTCAAATCATTAAAGGGGGTGAAGAAAGGAAGTGGAAAACCACGCATAAACAAGAAACAAGGTTAAAGAGATTAAATTAAAGATTAATTAATTATTAATTAAATTAAGGAAAATAGATTTAAAATTCAAATCAATTTTTACTTTTTATGTATTTATATTTTATTTCAAGGTTTACATCTATAGTAATTTTTTTGCATTGGTGCTCATCTTGTTCATTCGAGGTCAATGATTACAGAGTAAGAGGTAGAGCTTATGCAGATATGTGCGGAAGATAAAGGTTAAGCCTAGACTTGAACAGGTTTAGATTGTAGTGATCGGGAAAGCAACCTCTTGGGAGTAAGTTCTATCAGACAGCAGTTCATGGGAAGAAGTTGCTTAAGTGGAAATTACGTCTCATCAAGGGATATGAAGGGAATGTGGGTAGTTCGCTACAATGTGCGTGGCATCGGGGATTTTCACCGTGAAGCTTAAGACTGGTGGACATAAGGAGTTTAGTTAAAATGAACATTCACTATTGAAAAAACGACGTGTGAGGCTTGCGACGTCCCGTCTGTGAGAAAAAGGGGTTGCAGAATAGAGAATAATTCATCGCCTACAGGGACGCGGAGACGCTTTTGGACTCTATCGACAGTGGAAAGTAAAGACTAGGCAATTCCCGCTCATATATGGTAGGAGTACTGCATTTTCATTTTAGTACCAATTTAGTAAGAATATGAAATAAACTAAAGTAGATTAGTTACACGCGGTTTTACTTTTATTAAAATGATGATTTGCAGGTCAAAATTGTGATCACGGAGTTTTCGGTGACACACAAGCGCACTAATTATGTTATTTCATTTTAATTTTCGTTTATATGTTTCTTTAAATCTCGAGATGTTTCACTGATGTATTTTGTCGGCTTATATACTCTTTACAGTGTTTCTAATGATTTTTTTTCTGTTTCTTAATACAATGTTTACCGTTTAGAAGGCATACTATTACGTAACGACAGCCCTCCTCTATAACAGTGAATGCTGGACAATCTCCACAAAGAAGAAGAGACTTGAAGCAACATCAATTTGGTTCTTCAGAAGGATACTGAGAATACCATGGGCCAAACATATAAGCAACGACGAAGTATTAGAGAAAATGGAAACAAAAAAGACACTTCTACTTAACATCAAGAAGCAACAGTTGACACTTCTAGAGCATATATTTTTGTTACGTTCTCAATACTATTAACCCATTATATATATATATATATATATATATATATATATATATATAAATTAAGAAATGGAGAAAGTCCGACAATTTATTAAAGACATTTTTATGTTTAACATTCTTTTTATAGATACAAGTATTTAAGTAAATGCTCTGTTTATAATAAACCGTATTAAATAACATTTACCGGCCTGAATGTCCGAGAAATTTTCATAGAAAATATTCGTTATTTCACAGGATTCGAACCTGCATCCTATACGGAACCGTCATTTATCTTGACGTGCCTAACCGCTCGGCCACAAAGGATCGTTCGGTTGGCAAGGTCGAATTTATTGCTTATAAACTTCACTCTTCCATGAATCTCGCACATTCATAATTGCTCATGCCGTATCAAATGGAAACAAATGACGTCATACATTAAGAAATGCACAAAGTCCGACAATTTATTTATTAAAGACATGTTTTATGTTTAACGTTCTTTTTATAGATACAAGTATTTAAGTAAATGGTCTGTTTATAATAAACAGTATTAAATAACATTTACCGGCCTGAATGTCCGAGAAATTTTCATAGAAAACATTCGTCCTTTGACAGGATTCGAACCTGCATCCTATACGGAACCGTCATTTAGCTTGACGTGCCTAACCGCTCGAAAGATTGAAGTTTATAAGCAGTAAATTCGACGTTGCCAACCGAACGATCCTTTGTGGCCGAGTATATGGTATACTGTTTATTATAAACAGAGCATTTACTTAAATACTTGTATCTATAAAAAGAACGTTAAATATAAAAAAAATGTCTAATAAATAAATTGTCGGACTTTGTCCATTTCTTAATGTATGACGTCATTTGTTTCCATTTGATACGGCATGAGCAGTTATGAATGTACGAGATTCATGGAAGATTGAAGTTTATAAGCAGTAAATTCGACCTTGCCAACCGAACACTCCTTTGTGGCTGAATCGGTTAGGCACGCCCGGCTAAATGACGGTTCCATATAGGATGCAGATTCGAATCCTGTCAAAGGGCGAATATTTTCTATGAAAATTTCTCGGACATTCAGGCCGGTAAATGTTATTTAATACTGTTTATTATAAACAGACGGAAAAATTAATATTCATAACAATACAGGAATATTTAAGCATATCTTCGTTTTTTTTTCTTTGGATAATGTTTCAAGTTTCTAAACATGATGCATGGTTGTTTTTAGAGTTTCATATTCGTAACTTTTATTTCTTAATTACATAATAAATTAGAGATTAATTAGTTATCCTAATTTCCTATATAATCTAATATTCATTTTAAAGCATTAATAAATTGTATCTAAGCTCCGTTGTCGTGTTATTTGAATTATCATATACTCGTAATTTGATTGGCCAACACATATTACTTAAAAAAAAATATTACCTCCCGTAGAGGTGAGGGTAGTGGTTGGTTTTAAACTCTTTAAAAACTGTTTTATTTTACAATCAACACCATCACTTGATAAGACACCAGAAGTGTTAAAACAAAATGGCTATTGTTGTAGTAATATTATAACATACTTATGTTATAATTTCTAAATAAATATTATTTGCTCTATTTGGCATTGAGCACATTTTTAAAAAAAATATTGTTTTTGGTTACTGGAATTTTATTCCATCTAAACCAACCTTGTATTCGTATATATATATATATATATATATATATATATATATATATATATATATATATATATATATATATATATATATATATGATGAATGCCATCATTCGCTTTGAAATGGACACCCCGGCCCTGCCTCGGCTTGACCTCTTTCCGAAGGTGACTGATATGTGGATAGAAATTGTTAACATTTACGGCCCTTATAAAAATGGTCGCTGCAGCCGTTTCCACAGTAATTCATTTTACGAATGAACATGCTTATAAAGATGCGTAAATTTCAAGATTGGTTATTCCTAAATTTTCGCTTGAGGATGAAACAGGGCTTGAAACTTTAATTCAATTTAATTTTAATAATTATATTGAGGTTTTTGGCTCTTGTTTTTGAAACATGAGAACTCTTATGTATCGAAGGAATTATATTTCTTAAAAAATAATTATAATATATAGAAATGTGTGTGTGTGTGTCTGAGCGCATATTAAACATATATAAACTTCAAGATTTTTATTTCATGTGTGATATTTAATTTATATAATAATAGTTTCTTGTGTTTTGTTCTTGCACTGGGTGCTTCTCATCTTGCATAAGTGTGCTGTATAGTTTTTTGATATTATCCACTAGTGGATACTGTCTTATAGTGATAGTTGTATTTTGGGTATTCGTGAGATGATGATGCTGATTCATATATGTTTGAATTGCACAGAGTTTCGAGAGGGTCAATATCTCAGTCTACATTTGAATTTGCAGCCAATGGATCTGCAGTTACAAATCTTCGCTTCTGCTTCAAACCATGCTAGGAAGTTAAATTTAGCGGTTTCAGAACTCTAAAACCCTTACATCAATTTGAAGCTGAATCGTGGTCTTGAAATCAAATAAATTTCGATCTTTATTTTAGCCTAAAATTTGACGTGGATTTGTCCAATGATAAAAGCATAATTCATTCATGATTCGAGTCTAAATAACTAATTGGCATCTGTACGATTCACCAGATTATTTTTACTAGGATTCATGAGTTTGTGTCCCTTCCTGGAGTATTTGGCTGCAAATAAAGCTGAAAGAACGAACCAAAGACAATGATTTATCTGTATGCATACTTCTGGGAGAGAGAAGAGAAAAGAGGTGAAAATGCTGTCAAGTGAATGTAAATAAGGCACAAATCTCTAACTGGAATGCTTCAATGTGTATTCTGCCGATAAAAATATTGTCATATAGGAAGAAAATGACTAACCTACCGACACCGAGGTTCGAGCGTGACACACTGGACTTATTTTCGCAATGAGTATAAATAGTGGAGTCAGGCTATTGACTGCAGTGATTACTGAGTGACAATTGAGCTGAACTATCCAGTCGAATTTGTGTGAATTATTGTGCGTCGATTATATATGTTTCAATTTAGGATTTATTGGACATTAATCCAAGCCGCGCTACTAACAAGGTATTCAATGAAATGGTTAAATATCTTTGGTTGACTTTTACTTCTTTCTTCTTAAATATTTATTTGTGGTTTTAATTAAATAATGTTTTATCTTAACATTGAAGTCTTGAAATATACTTAACCAATAACGGCCACCGTTCGTCACAAGAATATTAAATTTAGGAATTTAAAATTTACTTTATTTCCATTTTTCTTCTTTATTTTCATAATTTAAAAGTATTAAAATATTTTTTTCCTATAATTGTAGAGAAAATAAGCATAAAATGTATCGTTTAGAAATAAGTTTACTCGTTTAGTGTTCAAGTTCATCCAACCTTTTCTCGTTGCTTAAGCGATAATACAAACAATTCAAAAGTAAAAAGTACAAATCATTATAATTTACTATAATATAATTTTGATTAAAATATATCGTCCTACATTTCACACTATTAGAAAAAAATCATTAAAAATAGAAAAACGGCGAAAATTTATAATTAGCTGAGAAATAACATAATTGCCATCGTCTCATAATTTATTTAGGCTAAAATAGAAGAATTCATTTCATAGAACAAACAAATAGAAATTCTTTCTAAAACTTGTATTAAAAAATACACAAAAATACGAGTTTAAAGATCGATGATAGGCTTTTCAAAATTAACTTAGAATGAGTAAATATAGAATTAAAAAAATAAGACAAATAAACATGGCAACTTTTTGCTGGAAGTTAGTCTATAAGACTAAGTTGATTCGAGAAGGATAAGGTTGGCGTTACCGACCTCGGAGGTTAATAAATCCTACCCGCGAACATCTTGGTTCAAAATTGCTATTTATCGGTAAATTGCCAAAACTGCTTCTTCTTTTTTTGTGCAATAGCGGATCATCTGAAAGTTCTCTAATTATAAGGCTTGATCGAAAATCTTAATTTTGGTTGCTGTATTTGTTGATTAATGCTTATTTATTTTTAAAGGTACAGCGTAATGATTTTCATCATTTTTTGATATCTATGAGAAAATCAACAAGTCTTGACCGACTGGTGAATGTTAGCATCATTTTAGAGGGATTGATTCGATGTATCGTGAACTAAAATGACTGTAGTCATTTTACATAAAAAGGAAACCCTGAAAATGGGGTGCTCTAATAATACACATACGCACGGAGACACACACAAACACGTGCGTGGAATTATATATATATATATATATATATATATATATATATCGAGAGAGAGAGAGAGAGAGAGAGGTCTGTGTGTTTGTTTGGGAAGCAACCTTTCTTTCATGCATCTTTCACTGAAAACGACCGAGAAGAAAGATTTGATTAATCTTTTATTGTTTTTCCAGCAAGCTAACATTTTCCGTTTTTCAAGGCTTAAAACATATAGGAATGGTCGATAGCTGTAATAGCCGAAAGCGATCGGAAAAGTTATAAATATAAACAATTCCTATATTCTTTATCCGTTGAAAAACAGAAAAAAAATTAGATGGCTGGAAAAACTCAAGAAAAGATTAATTAAATCTTCCTTGTCAGCTGTTTTCAATGACATATATATATATATATATATATATATATATATATATATATATATATATATTAGGTTGGTGCAAAAATAATAACGTTTTTTGACGTATTTTTTAACGTCTAAAACCGACATTAATTTTGCACCAACCTTATATATATATATATATATATATATATATATTGCATATTTAGGCAGCAATCCTTCATTTATATATGTTTAATTAAGGACGACAGACAAGGCACTACAATTAGGTGTTTTATTTAATTTTTCTTGTGTTCGAACAGGTGTTCTCTTTTTTTGACACATAGTGTGTAGAAACTCTCCAAATGTTTTATAATTCCGTGCGTTTTCGGCTATACTCTTAACTATTATCAAGGATGATTTTATTTTTTCAATTTAATTCGTGTGTGGATTGTGTGTATGTTTTTTAGAGTTATAGGAATGTTTAATTTTCAGAACGCAGTTAATATTATTAACTGTTAGTTTTTTCTTTTTTATCCTTAAGGCTTCTGTTATTTTTAATCTTTTTTACACATGGATGAGGTTATTATGCTTGTATTTTGCTAGTAGTATGTTTCGGATGGAGTCTAGTAAGTTTGTGTGCGTGTTTAAATGGGTTCTAATAGAGCTGTGGTCAGATAGGTGTAACGTCAGGCGTCTGGATAGGCATGTAGTTGTGTGACCTATGTAATTATTTATGAATTCGGTTTGATCAGGAACAGTTCCTTAAGGGAAATTTGAACACATAAGGTTCATTCGTTGTAATTTTAATTTTGCTGGTGTGTTATTATTATTGAGGATAAGGTTACCTATTTTAAATTTTTATATCAGATAATTAATTTGATTTTTTTGTTCGGTTAAACACGCACAACCCACACACACACACAGTTAAATTGAAAAAATGAAATCACCTTTCATAATGGCTAAACGTATTGCCAAAAGCACTCGGAATTATAGAATTTTTGGACACTTTCTACACACTGTGTGTCTAAAAAATAAAACACTTGTTCGAACACAAGAAAAATTAAATATAAGTCTTAATCGTAGTACCCTGTATGTCGACTTTAATAAAACGTGTATATATATATATATATATATATATATATATGACAAATGATAAAAATTTTTTCGTGCGACATTTTTTCGTCCATTAGGACTAAATTTAAAATTAAATTTTTTCCACTCTGTCACACATTTCCCCATTATTACTGTTCTATATATTTAACTATTTATATATCGTTATCTCATATCTTGTGTCTGTGTGTACGTGTGTGTGTGTATCTATTAGCAGAGTGTGTGTTTGAATGTGCGTGCGTGTGTGTGGTATTAGCAATATTTCTTATTTCGTTATAAAGAAGCATTCGGTATTTATTCATTAAACAGCCAGTTCAAGTTTAGCTTGTAATGTATAGTGTCTTTCCATTAAAAAATATTTTTTCTGGAAAATAGGTTTATCACGTCCAGTAAGTGTTATCGCTCTTTCAGTTTTTTATGTGGTCATCCTTCCTCGCCACATGCTTGAAGCAGTGTTGAAGGTCAGTATCTTGATTATGTCATTATTATGTCTTCGAGTTACATTTGCTATCCATTTTACTTGTTGCTGCTGTTGGTAGTCTTCAAGTGAATACGTTTCTATTTTTGTGGCACAATTATTTTTGTTTTTGATTGTGTAGCGCCATTCCATAGAGGATCGAAGAAGCATACTCCTCGTTGAGACCTCTTCACTTCACTCACTCGACCCTACTTATAACCATTGATCTGAGAAACTTCTTACATATAGTTAACATTTTAGAATATTTCTAAAAAGTGTGGCGCCATGCAACGCATCCATATTCAAGTCTCAGCCTGAAGAGAATATATAAAAGCAGGAATCGAGTTTTTTGGTTATGGATTTGGCTTTGTAGTATTAGGTTGGTGCAAAAATAATATCGTTTTTTGACGGTAAAAAATACGTCAAAAAACGATATTATTTTTGCACCAACCTAATAACTTTAAGTGATGGGCGAAAACTACGCCTTAAGTGATAAGAGTCTTTTCTCGCTTGTGGAACTCCCTTCTGGCTTCATGCTTTCCAATCAACTTTAATCTACAAAAAAAAAAAAAAGTCAATCACTATATACTGTCCTAATTACTCTTCCCTCTTCTCACTCATTATTAATGTTGCTTAATTCGACATACTGTCACCCCTTGTCTCTTATTGATTTTACTGACTTACATGGGGTGATACAGATTAAATATATAAATATATCTATGTGTAAGCAATGGACGAAGTCCGATAATTATTTTAATATATTTTCTGTTTATACGTTATTTTTATAGTTAAAAATATTTACTTAAATGCTCTGGTTATAATAAACATTATTAACTACATTTACCAGTCTGAATGTCCGAGAAATTTAATAGAAAATATACTTCCTCCGACAGGAATCGAACCAGTATCCTACAAGGAACCGTCATATAGCGTAATATGCTATACCATTTAGCTGCAGAGAAAGCGTCCGTTTAGCATGGTCAAATTACTTTTTTTAAACAAACAAACTTATCACGATTTATTCTCGAAAGATCATATCTGCTGGAAGGACAATTATTTTGTTTGAAATTTCTCGGACATTCAGGTCGGTAAATTTATCTAAAAAAATGTAAACAGAAAATATATTAAAACACACAAACACACACACACAAACAAACAACACATATATAATATATATATATATATATATATATATATATATATATATATATATATATATATATATATATATATAAATATATCTATATATATATATCTATATATATAAATATATATATATATATAAATATGTATGTATATATATATATATATATATATATATATTAAGTTGGTGCGGAAATAATGACGGTTTTTGACGTATTTTTAACATCAAAAACCAACATTATTTTTGCATCAACCTAATATAAATATATATATATATATATATATATATATATATATATATATATATATATATATTTGGAAGTTAATAAGAAAAGCTAGAATATGTGTCATTAAATGACCCATGTCCTTTGTGCATACATGAGAAACTATATATTACTAAGTTTATAAAAAATAAAAATTTACTGAATCAGAGAAATGAAATAGCTATTTTATGCCGTTATTGTCAAAAATTTTCCCTAAATAATATTTAAAAATAAAAATAAAAATAAATTTATAAAATAGGATCAGGTAATATACATACTTATATTTAACATAAAAAATTAATTTTATATACTGTATGTAACTCTATTATATTTAATTGGTTTTTCCTAAAAAATAGTCTATTAAAGTAATTGTGAAAATATTTTAATGTTGTATTTAAAATTGTAGTTAATACGAATTCTAACCTAAACATCTTTTAAAATTATACATAGTTAAATAAAACGTATTCTAACCTAAACACCCCTCCAAAAGAAATACCAACACTCAAATGATTCCTATAAAACACCTACAGAAAAATGAAGTTATGACGAAAAGCTAGAGGATGTGGACCATTGAATGACCCATGTCATTACTAATATATAGTTTCACCTGTATGTACAAAGTTTATATTTAAAAAAAATAAAAAATAAAAAATAAATAAGTAAATAAATAAAAATAAAAAATATTTAAAAATAAAATTTTTTAAAAATCGTAATATACTTGTACTTGATATAGAAATTAAATGTAACATAGTCTATAAAAACTAACAATGAAAATATTTTAAAGTTGTAATTATAATTGTAGTTAATTAAAATGAATTCTAACCTAAACTTCTTTTAAATTGAAATTAAATAAATAAATTAAGTTTACTAAATCAGTGAAATGAATTAGCTATTTTAGCCATAAAAAAAAAGAAGAAAAAAAATTACTTAAATAATATTTAAATATAATTTTTTTAAAAATTGTAGTACAAACATACTTGATATAGAAAAAAAATTTACTTATTGTAAGTAATTCAAATATTGGGTTGGTACAGAAATGGTGACGCAATGATGTCGGTTTTTGACGTATTTTTTAACGTCAAAGAGCGGCGTTATTGCGTCATTGTTTTCTGCCCCGGCCTAATACATTTACTTCAATTAAATAAAATATAGTCTATAAAAACTAACAATGAAAATATTTTAAAGTTGTAATTAAAATTGTAGTTAATTAAAATGAATTCTAACCTAAACTTCTTTTAAATTGTAATTAAATAAATAAATAAAGTTTACTAAATCAGAGAAATGGAAATTTTACTTAAAAAATATTCAAGTATAAAATCTTTAAAAAATAGTAATATACTTGATGTGATAATACTTCTACAAACTGTAAAGGATTCTAATTACATTTAATTGTTCTTGAAAGAAATATAGTATATTAAAAATTAAAAGTAAAAATATTTCAAATCGTAGTTGAATAAAAGGTATTCTGACGTAGACACCTCCCAAAAATCTTTAAATATACGAACGAAAAAGATGTCGTAAGAATTTTAGCCGTTAACAAAAAAAAAAAAAAAAAAAATCCAGACGACACGCTTTTAACGGATGTTAGATTTCATTGAAAAATACATCCCTACCAACTACCAAAACGTAACAATAACTGATCCATTAAAATATAGACTTATTGAACACCCAGACACCCCTAGTCTAGCAAAATAGATTTATCTGTAACCTTGGAAACATGAATTTTCTTTTAGCTGTCTATTAAAAACCCAGTACTTTTAAAAGTTACTCCAAAATTCGCTTGAGGATGAAATGGAACCAATGTCTTTAATTTAAGTACAAAATTAAATTCGAGGCTTTTAGCTTCCATTTTTGAAACATGGTTGGAACTGTGTAGCAAAAAACCATATTTTAAGTCTATTAACTAATAATATATCTCTCTCTCTCTCTCTCTCTATATATATATATATATATATATATTTATATATATATATATATATATATTTATATATATATATATATATATATATATATATTTATATATATATATATATATATATATATATATATATTTTTTTTATATATTTTTATATATATATATATATATTTTTTTTATATATTTTTATATATATATATATATATATTTTTTATATTTTTATATATATATATATATATATATTTTTTTTATATTTTTATATATATATATATATATATTTTTTATATATATATATATATATATTTTTTTTTTATATTTTTATATATATATATATATATATTTTTTATATTTTTATATATATATATATATATTTTTTTTTTATATTTTTATATATATATATATATATATATATATTTTTTATATTTTTATATATATATATATATATATATATATATATATATATATATATATATATATGGCCGAGTGTATCGACTCTCACCGTAGTCGATTTGTCAAGAAAGCAGACTTCCTGACATTATCGGTCTGAAGTGGGGACGATCACCTTCGGAGGGTGCCTGAAAATCATAGCACGTGTTGTCCCAACCCCTGAGAGTTTGAGTGTGTTGGTGTTGTTCAGATTGTTAATCATGCTAGATAACACGCTCTTCCCCAGTAGACGTAAGTAAGTTCTACTCAACAGCCCTCTGGGTGTTGAACATACACAAATATACCTGAGCGAGAATCTGCAATAAGGATTGACTAGCTGCCCTAGTAGACGGTTATCCTCGAATACGAGTGGCCAGCTATTTATATATATATATATATATATATATATATATATATATATATATATATATATATTCAAAAAGTATAACATTAGCATGTTATAGCATCACTACAAAATTACCCATTTTGTTTCAACACTTCTGGTGTCTTATCAAGTGTTGAATGTAGAATAAAGATAAGAAACCAGATTTATCGTATAATTTTTGAATAAATAATATTTGCTCTACTCTGTATTGAGCACTTTTTAAAGAATAGTGATTTTGGTGAATGGAATTTATTCCGTCTACACCAATCCAATACTTGTGTGTGTGTGTGTGTGTATATATATATATAAATATATATATATATATATATATATATATATATATATATATATATATAGAGAGAGAGAGAGTTGGTGGTGTAGGTTGGTATTTATATCAGGATATGATCCTTGTTATAAATTCTCCCTGTCCTAGAAGGAATATTACTCTTTTCAGCACTTATCTCATACAAGCACTTACCACGGGACATGATCTATAACAATCCCCGCCTTTGAGTACATATTAATAGGAAGACGTAAGGAAATGTGACAAAAAGTAATGTCACTGTGCAAACAAACACTGAACAGTCGATTGATCGCATGACACTCGTATTCCAAGATGAGAATTCAAGACTGACACACAGACAGACTGATAGATTGTTTAACTGATTGAATGATTGGTTGACATTGCGTCTGGCCGTCTGATTCAAGAAGGGCGGTGTTTGTTTATTTAACGAAAAGCAACAGAATAATACGAGAGGTAAGAAGAGAAAACGATATGGAGGTCGTAAAACGGGAAGAAAATTGAAAGCTTAGAAAGCGTAGAAAACGCCATCAAAAAAGACCGAGAGAGAAAAAGGAAGAGAAAAATATATAGAGATAAATGGTGATAGGAAGTAAGAAATCCCGAATGTAAAGAAAGATGGAAAGAGTTATAGTAAGTTAAGTAGGAAAGAGAAAGTGGAAAAGAGACAAGATTATTGAGAATAAATAAGTAAACGGAGAAAGAAGAAAAAACATATCAAACAAAATTGAAAGGACAGAAAATATAAAAAAAGGAAATAGCATAGTGATTGATGAACTTTAGTGTGGATACACGGTTGATGTTTACCTAATATAACGTAGGAGCTGATACGTAGTGATTATAGTATTAGCCTGAGGGAAAAGTCCCCAGTGCCATCTTTGCACATTTTTACGGGAAATCTGGTGGTATCTGAGATTTACTCAGTCCTTTATAGCTTGGGCAATCAATAAGCATAATTTAATTTAATTTTCTTTTGGAATGTCCCAGTTATTCCTGGGAATGAATAGAAAGTGATTTCTTGTAGGTGCTTTTAGACAAGGTATTAAATGAACTGAAAGAAAGGACTAACCATCACTTGTAAGAAAACAGAATGTATGGTCATTAGCAAAAAGGGGCAACCCAAGATCTGAGTTACAAATTGGGGATGTCAAATTCGAGCAAGAAGGGAAATTTTAATTGAGAAATTAATTAAATTAATTTTAATTGAAAATGCCATAACAGACGATGTACATCGTGACACGGAAGTCCAAGGGCGCACTGGATTAGCGAAGGATGTCTTCCACAAACTAAAATAATATTGAGAACAAAATTTGTTGGTAATAAATGAAAATGTCTGCGCCTATTATGTAATTTTTCTATCTGGCAGCGAATGCTGGGCACTTTCATTATAAATGTAGAGGAGATTTCAGGCAAGGGAAATTTGGTTTTAACAGAAGGATGCTGAGAATTCTATGGATTGAACACGTGACTAATGAGGAAATATTAAACAAAATAGAAATGGAAATGAAATTTTTGCTGAGAATCAGGAAAATATAGTTGACATTTCTGGAACGCATAATGAGGAAAGGGGGCTTGGAAATTTTTACACTCATCGGAGTTTTTGAGTATAATTAGAAACAGCGAATAATATATGCAAAGAACATGGACTCGGACGGATGTTAAGTTGACAAACATTGCTTAGAGCTACAAGAGATAGGGTGTAGTGGAAAGCTATATTCGCTTACGCCCTGACGACACGCTGCAGATAAAAGACGTTATTTATAAACCCTGTTTGCATAAGAACAGTGTGAAATGAACCTTAGTTCTGCTTTTAAACACTTATTTTTCTCTTCTTGTTAAACCGTAACTTAAGAAAAAATAAACATGGATTTATTAAGAGACGAACATTAAACTCTTATATGTTTATATTTCTGAGATGAGATATTGTAATTATTTGCATTGTTCGAGCTGTTCTCTTCATCTTCGTTGCCATATTCACGACGTTTCGGCCGTTGTATGCTCTGACTTTCTTCAGGATCTGTTTATATCTCTGAGATGAGGTATTGTAATTATTTACACTATTTACATTGTTCGGACATTTATTCTCATCTTCGTTGTTATAGTCACTACGGCCGTTAAACGCTTCTGGTGATTGGAATTTCGAACTGAAGCTTTTACTTCGTCCACCGGGGTAGATTGTTCTAGTTCCACGTACCATGTCTCTTCCCGATGTCTCAGTATCAGTTATCTCCCTTTAACTCAACTCTCCAAGTCTTTTGTTCACCACAGCTGTCGCCAGGTATTGAACACACAACATTTTTGGTTCAAGTTACTGGATTCAACCAACGCTTTTATCCACTAGACCGTGGTGACTGTTACTGAGACTTCCGGGAGAGGCACGTCACGTGGAACTAGAATAATCTAACCCGGTGGATGAAATAAAGAGTTCAGTTCCAGATTCCACCCACCTGAAGAAGGCCGGAACGTACAACGGCCGAAACTTTATGAATATGGCAACGAAGATGAGAACAACAGTCCGAACAATGTAAATAGTGTATATAATTAAATTCTTAATCTAGTAGAATCTAACGAGAAAAACTGTACGCTGGAATCAATTAGATGAAAAAAGAATTTTGGTGACGATTAGCAGAAAGCGAGACAATTTTTTTTACTGCGCATCACTATAGTTAGAAAGTATTTCTTTCGAATGACGCACACCAGATAACAGAAATACTGATGACCCCAAACAAAAGGAAAAGAAAGATAGTCCCCGCCATCTATACTAGAAAGCTGATGAAAAGATACAGGGCTTGAGAGACCTATTTTTCTGAACAATTGTTTAAAAAAAAAAGATTTTATAAATTTCAGATGACGGCACCATCGACTTGTCGTTCAATGAATGTTGAATGGTTCCCTTGAAGAAAATGGCTCATAAATAGTGTTCAATAGCTTGGACCGGTTTTAAATAGGATTTAAGTTTAAGCGTCTAATGATTTTTTTTATTTTTCTTTCAAATTTGGCGGATATTTGGGAGATATTATTTTTCACACATAATTGCCATGACTTGAATAACATGATCCAATAGAGAAATAAATAAATTTTCACCAATAACACTGATTTATTTACTGCTGACTTTGATCCATCTTAATGAAACACCCTTATATGTAATCCGTCTTAATGTTTCATTTATTATCAGTATTATTACCATTACCAATAAAACATAAACTAAATTTTCCTGGTTAACAAAGTCGATATTGCTGTATTTTAGTGCCTACCCACATGTTACGAATAGGACAAAGCAAACTACAAAGGAAAAGTTTTTTACAGGTTGCGTATTCGTCACACCTGCCACCTTCTGGGTATAATTTCTTGGTTGGTCAGGGGTTTCAACAATTTTTAAGATATCGAAAATTTCTCGAAAAATTGGTCGAATCGAAGACGTCGGAATCATTCTTTCCCAGAGACGAAACATGACTCTTATTTTCAAGTTAAATATTCTTCATTCTTTTGTACCACCACTTAATCACGGCTAGGACCCGTCACGTACACAGGATCGAATCCTGTCCATGCTCTTCATATTCTTTTTCGTAAGGAGGAAAGTTCTTGTCAAGTACTGTTAGTTTATGAAACAGAAGCCCGAGAGGATGCTTCCCCGATCACTACGACCATAACCTCTTATCCTCATAATATATACTTCTTAATTCTTAATTCCTCCTTTTCATTTAGTTAACCTTTATATTGAGTGGCTCTTGGGCCTTTTTATTAGATGAGCAATTCTATAAAGAAGTAATATAAATTCAGAGAAATCGTTTGAAGATTGAATATTATGAATTGATTAGAAAAATATTTTCTTTTTCAAAATGGGGAAATATATGCATCAACCGATTTATCATCATCATATGTATGCCTTGCCCATTCAAGACGCCGGTGATCATAGGTCTACACAACTTCCTGTTTCTTGTAGCTTTACCGTTCCACCTTCTCTCTGTTCTGTTACCCGTTCTCCCAAACTCATTAAGTTTCTCTCCCTTTTTTTCTCAACCCTTCTCTTAGTACGTCATGTGAGTAATAAAATTTAGAAGTCGTTCTTCAAAATCAGTCCTAGAAATGTCTCTCTCTGATTTCAAATAGAATGGTCTTCCTGCTCTCCCATTTTTCTTTAGAGCTTCCTCGTTGCTCACGTGTTTTGTCTCTGGTATCCTCAGCATTTATCTGTAGAACAACATCTCTGTAATATATTATGATCTGTAAGGAAATTCTTCAGAATTCAGTCATACAAAGAGATAAATATGACATCGTAGTTTAGAACCATTTTTTTTTTGTTTCTAACGAAATATTCCTATGATTTTTTGACTAAATTATTGGAACGAAATATATAATCCGATGGCACCAAATTTAACATAGTGATGGTATTTTATAGTACAAATAAAGGCTTGTAGCGACAGGTAGAAAATTCCAGTTGAATCTAGCGTTTAAAACGAGGTCAGAAAATGGTGTGAAATTAGATTTAAAATGTAGCAAGAGCAGCTATTTATTGCAAAGTCGTAATTTTGCAAAACAATATATCACCAGAGAAAGAATCCTAAATTTATATGATTTATTTTAGAGAGCACAGAAAAATAGTGCTTGGAATTTATTAGGTGTATGTGTTGAGGCAGCCAGGGACCCCCCCCCCATATTATTTTGTGTATTTCTGCACACATGAAGACGGGCTACGAGTCTGCCATCTGTTTAGATGAAGAGACTGGAATATGATTTCTCTTATACAGACTTTTAGAGAAGTGAGATCTATATGGATTAGGTCGTTTTCTTTGTCGACATGCCAATCCGTGTTAGACTATTAAAGTTGAATTCAATTTAGTGCATCTAGTGAGAATCGAAATCACTAATAAGTAGTAATGATCAACAGGACTTTGGTAACCATTATCGCACGCCAGGGTGCATCTATCTATCACTGCACACACGCAATATGTGTGTGCGCGCGTATGTCTGAATGAGTGTGCATGTGTGTGTATGTATACGTGTGTGAATCGGGCAAAGAAACATTTATAATTCATAGTTTCATACTCAAAACGATATCTTAGGGGTGAACATGGTAGAAAGTGAGAGAGAGAAAGAGTGAGAAACAAGTAGTTGACAAACTAATATATATATATATATATATATATATATATATAGCTGTCCATTCGTATTCGAGGATACCCGTCTATCAGGCCGGCTAGCCAATCCCTATTGTAGAGGCTCACTCAGGCACATTTGTGTTTGTTCAACGCATACAAAACAAACCTGTGGTTTATATTGCAACAATGCTGAGCAGGCCCTAGTTACAGTTTCTGGGAGAGAGCGTGTTGTCTAGCGTGATCAACAATCTGAACACGGCTAGCACACTCAAACTCTCGGTCACGATGACATGTGACTTCTTGCTAGCACAGCTATCCCAAGTATTCCGTATATCCAGTTTCACTCACAAAACTTGGGTCAACCCGTGGTATGGTTTTCAGACACTGGGATCGCCCCCTCCAGACAGATAGCATCAAGAAGTCTACTTCCTGACAAACCAACCGTGGTGAGATTCGAACCCGTGTCTCATGGTCAGAAAGCGAACTTTCTATCCACTATGACAAAGTGGAAAATGTTTACCTGTGACGCATTTCGTCCTTCAGGATCTAATCGTGTTAAATTTGTTATGTTCGTACGACTGCACATGCGCACGAACGAGGAGTGCTGGGAAATTTAGAATTAAAAAAACAAAACAATTATAGATTGTTTTATATCTAGCCGAATTAATTTAGATCCTTTTTCCTTTTCTTTCCACCATTTTTTAAGTAGGTATCAGACACTGTGATAATAGAAGATCTTCCAGGAATGATGAAATGTTGGAAGACCCAGGGCGCAAATTTACTGTAAATGGAATTTCGATCAGGCACTCTCTAGATATTTACGCCGTAATGAATTGTTTTCTTCTTTGATCAGATTTGCGTATTTTATGTCAGAATTGTGTCCAGTCTTATTATTGTAGGCAACAAAACATTTGATGTATTGTTTGTTAAAATGTCCCTTTTCTGTTCATATAATATTTCAAGTTTAACTTACGTATTTTTGTGACAATTATTACAGGCTACAGAGTAAATTCCTCCTTCAGGTTTTAGCATACTGCTTTTTTCAGTATTGACTAAAACTTTTATTGCTTTGGCTGTAGTAGTATCACACACACACACACATATATATATAAGATAACGATATATATTTTTATATATCAGGAACTATATGAGTTAAAATAAATTATCGTACTTACTCTACCACACCGATAATCGAAAATAATCTACACTGCGTGCCAAATTATTATCGAGATAATTTTTTTTCTAATATTTCAAAAACTGTATAATCAGTTCACACAAAATTATCATACAATGTTGGCAACACTGACATGCGCAATCACTGAAATTTTCGTACTGATCTGCGCATTGTAAACAAACTGGCGCCATATTTGTTATCAGCACGGTGATTTGCACGTGCCAAATTATTAGAAAGGTTTAGTAAAATTCCCAGAATTGGGCAACAAAACGTTTATTAATGTTACACGTGAATGTTTATGATCAAAAGAAGCTAATAAATAAGATAATCAAACAAATAATAACAGATACAAACAAAGGCACAGTTTAAAACAAATTAATAGGGAATGAGCTTTCCCTGTTTTGAAATTGAAGAAGTCGACGATCCATAGAATTTGTTAATTGTAGGATGTCATATGCTGTAATGCCGCGAGATATGTCAAGAATTACTTCCCACAACACAGCATTGCTCCTAAATTGTCGTCCGTTGGCGTACAGTATTCGCTTCATGATGCTCCAAAGGTTTTCGATTGGGTTCAAATCCGGAGAATTTGCTGGCCACTTCATTTTTCGAGGTCCATCGAAGCCTGTTTCAAATATTCAGTAGTCTTGTGAGCAGCATGTGAGGGAGCGTTATCTTGCATAAAACAATGGCCCTTCTGAAGGCGACTCTTTGCCTTTTCATCCACGGTTCAAGATGCTGCTTCATAAACGCTTTGTGTGCATCAGCAGTTATATTGACGCCATCTAGTACTCTCCATGGGCCCACTAATATTTTTTCAATAATACCACCCCTGATCATTATGCCTCCACCAGCTTGTTGGTGTCTCAAACGCTGATGGCGATTCTGTCCGTTCATTACCCAGCCTTTGCACCATCTACCTGGCCCATCAAGTGTTGCTCGAGTTTTGTCTGTGAACAAAACTTTAGAGAAGTCAATCTTCATATTGTCCTCGGACCATTTCAATCGATTTTGAATGTGATTTCTCGTCAACGGAGGCTTCAATACAGGTTTGACTGTTGTTGCTATTTCCCTCAGATACCGACACCGAGTACTTTTCGACACAGTAAGATCCCCAATGCAACTTAAAAGCTCTTGACTGGTAAGTCCAGGGTTCTTCGTGGCCTCTCGTTTAAGTCGTGACATGAGACGACGTGAAATAACCTTCGTCTTGCCTTTATCTGCCCTTTTGCGTACTTGTCTATGGTCGGCGGTGAACTTTTTCACTGTTTGATGACACCTTCCTATCATTTTAGAAATTTCTAGGGTAGATTTACCTTTTGGGAGTTCTGAGGTGATAGTTTTCTTTTCAGCATCACTGAAACTGCTTTTACGGCCCATCTTTTAACTAAATTCTTACACTTTTCTAATAATTTGGCACACTGAAATCACAGTGCTGATAACAAATATGGCGCCAGTTTGTTTATATTGCGCAGATCAGTACGGAAATTTTAGTGATTACGCAGGTCACTTTTGTCAGCATTGTGTGAAAATTTTGTGTGAATTGATTGGACGGTTTTTGAAATGTTAGAAAAAAGTTATCTCGATAATAATTTGGCACGCAGTGTAGATTATTTTCGATTGTCGATGTGGTAGATTAAGTACGATAATTTATTTTAACTTGTATAGTTCCTGATATATAAAAATATATATCGTTATCTGATATATATGTGTGTGTGTGTGTTGCGTGCGTGTGTATGTGTGAAAATCCTGCAAAGAAACAGATTAATATCTCGATAATAAAAACGATAATAGATTACTTGGAATTTGTAGCCCTTAATATTAGCATGATGAAATGCCTTGAAATTACTTTTAAGCTCTTCCAATAGCCTTATTATTTCATATATAATGCGAAACGGAAAGCTCACAAAAATTCTAAAAACAAAAGAATGAACTACATAATCATAATAATTCTCTCTCTCTCCCCCCCTCTCTCTCTCTCTCTCTCTATATATATATATATATATATATATATATATATATATATATACATATAGGTGCTTGTGTCTCTCTGTGTGTATGTATGTAAATCATACAATAGAACAGATCCATATCTCGATCGCAAAAATGATACAGAATATATATATATATATATATATATATATATATATATATATATATATATATATATATATATATATTGGGAGATAGATATTATTAATATGTGTGTCTGTGTGTGTGTGCCTGTGCATATACGGTGTGTGCAATAAGAGATGCTAATATAGAAAGGAAGAGAAAACCACTTTAAGCTTTTCTCTAAATGACCATGCCGTTGATTCTGTAGGAAAACCAGGAAAGAATAAACATCTTTTTCAGAAACCCACCCACTCATTTTATCAGAAAAATGGATATGCAGCAAGCGAACAAGACAAAATGGCGTGAAGGCAAGTGTGTAAACAAAAGTCTGTCGGGAATGAGCCAGACGGAGATGGAAGGGCACTTCACAGAAGCATTGATTAAGAGACAAGGAAACGACAAAAGAAATCAGTCAGTGACTAGGGCAGGTGCGCGGGCGAACCGGCAGACAGAGACGAAACTATTGTAAATTATAAACGAAGAATTCGAGCAGTTAACACGCCCAATAACCGACGGCGTAAAACAAACGAAAAATGCCCCCCCCCAAAAAAAAAATGAAGAGTATTTAAAAAAAATCAGTAACCGCGGATATAAACAACTGGATAAACATAAAAACAATAACTTTTAGGGTCAAAATGTTAGACACGTGTCATTCTTGCTCCAAAGGAGGAGAGGCGGGTTGAACGAAGTAAATTTGGATATTTTCGTATTTCGAAAGTTAATTCGATCCATTCTAGTAATTTTTTCTACACTACAATTCGCCTAATACAAGATGTTTCACAGTTTTTGAAACAAAATAATCGGGCACAAATCAAGGACCACAAAGGATAGAGCAGTGGAAATTACAATTATTATTATTGTTATTGAAAGGTAAAAGGATAACTGTTGTGGATTCCGAGATGAGATTCGGTCTCCAATGAATGACAAACGCAGGAATGAAATACAACAAATAAATGTATTTACACAATAATACAATTGGTAATACGGTTAGTAGATCCAGAAACGTGGTTAGTAGCAATAATAATATATATACACAGTCTGGTAAATCCAGTCTCGAAGTAGGACTTCCTTAGAGTTTACGTGCTTGTACCTGTAACTTCTACAAGCGGTTACCTCACACTATTACTCTACCCCCAACTCAATCACAATCTCTGTCTCTCACTACTCTGACTGATTCTGGCTATTTAACGACAGCAGTCCAAGTACACACTGATCGAGTCGACTTGTATGAAAGAGGGGTGGACCTCATAACAATAACATTTTATGATCTGAAACTATTTCGTCTCATAAAGAAACCAGAAATTTCAAGAGGAGCCCTAAAATACATGTTCCAGATGTCCGCCGTTCAGTTAATGGCACTGTTGAATGCAATGATGTTGATGTCGCGTGCACATTTTCTTGCGTGACACTTTAAATCTTCTCAGTGCTGGCTGCCTTCAATGCAGCAATGGTGCGGAGGTTGTCCTTATTGATGTTGTCCTTCAGAAGAACAAATCTCGAGGGTTCAATTCAGGCGAGTGAGGTTCTCATTCCATTTCAGTTTTGCTATTGATGAGACGCTTTCAAAACTTTTCACGAAGCCATGCTATGGTAATATTAGTATTGTGAGGAGGAGCACCATCCTGCTGGAACCACTGTTCCTTCTAATCAAGATCCTCATGCTCCTCCAGCTCTCTCCATTTGAGAGGCCGCTACTTTGTTTCAACAGTTGTCAAACACCCTGTAAAATTCTCGACGACCATTCAAACTAGAGGGTTACTCAATGAAGTTTGTGATATGAATAAAAGGGTGTGTGATGGGAAGTTAGGATTATGAGGATGAAGAAGACAATTTTCCCTTGAATTTGAAGAATTTAAGATTGTAGCTATTTTCACTATTTACATTGTTCATCTTCACAACGTTTCGGCCGTTGTATGCTTCTCATCTGAGAAATATAGACAGACGATATTATTTAAATCAACAGTCCGAGTAATGTAAATAATATCATCTATCTATATTTCTCAGATGAGCTATTGTAAGTATTTACACTATTTACATTGTTTGGACTGTTGTCTTCATCTTTATTGTCATATTCACGACATTTCTGTCGTTGTATAATTCGGCCTACATCAGGTGATTGTACCTTTTTTTTTCGGCCGCCGGGGTAGATTGTTCTTGTTTCACTTGTTCTAGTTCCACTTGGATATCTCAGTTTCACTATTTACATTATTCATTCATTAATTACATTATTCGGACTATTATCCTCATCTTTGCCGCCACAGCTGGGGAAGAAGATGCGGATTTATACCTTTCCCAAGAGTATATCTCTATATTTCTGAGATGAGGTATTATTTACATTATTCGGACTATTGTCTTCATCTTTGCCGCCACAGCTGGGGAAGAAGATGCGGATTTATACCTTTCCCAAGAGTATATCTCTATATTTCTGAGATGAGGTATTATTTACATTATTCGGACTATTGTCTTCATCTTTGTCGCCACAGCTGGGGGAGAAGAGGCGGATTTATACCTTTCCCAAGAGTATCTCTCTATATTTCTGAGATGAGGTATTATTTACATTATTCGGACTATTGTCCTCATCTTTGTCGCCACAGCTGGGGGAGAAGAGGCGGATTTATACCTTTCCCAAGAGTATCTCTCTATATTTCTGAGATGAGGTATTATTTACATTATTCGGACTATTGTCTTCATCTTTGTCGCCACAGCTGGGGAAGAAGAGGCGGATTTATACCTTTCCCAAGAGTATCTCTCTATATTTCTGAGATGAGGTATTATTTACATTATTCGGACTATTGTCCTCATCTTTGTCGCCACAGCTGGGGGAGAAGAGGCAGTTTTATATCTTTCCCAAGAGTATCTCTCTATATTTCTGAGATGAGGTATTATTTACATTATTCGGACTATTGTCTTCATCTTTGTCGTTACAGCTGGGGGAGAAGAGGCGGATTTATACCTTTCCCAAGAGTATCTCTCTATATTTCTGAGATGAGGTATTATTTACATTATTCGGACTATTGTCCTCATCTTTGTCGCCACAGCTGGGGGAGAAGAGGCAGTTTTATACCTTTCCCAAGAGTATCTCTTTATATTACTGAGATGAGGTATTATTTACATTATTCGGACTATTGTCCTCATCTTTGTCGCCACAGCTGGGGGAGAAGAGGCGGATTTATACCTTTCCCAAGAGTATTTCTCTATATTTCTGAGATGAGGTATTATTTACATTATTCGGACTATTGTCCTCATCTTTGTCACCACAGCTGGGGGAGAAGAGGCGGATTTATACCTTTCCCAAGAGTATATCTCTATATTTCTGAGATGAGGTATTATTTACATTATTCGGACTATTGTCTTCATCTTTGTCGCCACAGCTGGGGGAGAAGAGGCGGATTTATACCTTTCCCAAGAGTATCTCTCTATATTTCTGAGATGAGGTATTATTTACATTATTCGGACTATTGTCCTCATCTTTGTCGCCACAGCTGGGGGAGAAGAGGCGGATTTATACCTTTCCCAAGAGTATCTCTCTATATTTCTGAGATGAGGTATTATTTACATTATTCGGACTATTGTCTTCATCTTTGTCGCCACAGCTGGGGAAGAAGAGGCGGATTTATACCTTTCCCAAGAGTATCTCTCTATATTTCTGAGATCAGGTATTATTTACATTATTCGGACTATTGTCCTCATCTTTGTCGCCACAGCTGGGGGAGAAGAGGCAGTTTTATATCTTTCCCAAGAGTATCTCTCTATATTTCTGAGATGAGGTATTATTTACATTATTCGGACTATTGTCTTCATCTTTGTCGTTACAGCTGGGGGAGAAGAGGCGGGTTTATACCTTTCCCAAGAGTATCTCTCTATATTTCTGAGATGAGGTATTATTTACATTATTCGGACTATTGTCCTCATCTTTGTCGCCACAGCTGGGGGAGAAGAGGCAGTTTTATACCTTTCCCAAGAGTATCTCTTTATATTACTGAGATGAGGTATTATTTACATTATTCGGACTATTGTCCTCATCTTTGTCGCCACAGCTGGGGGAGAAGAGGCGGATTTATACCTTTCCCAAGAGTATTTCTCTATATTTCTGAGATGAGGTATTATTTACATTATTCGGACTATTGTCCTCATCTTTGTCACCACAGCTGGGGGAGAAGAGGCGGATTTATACCTTTCCCAAGAGTATATCTCTATATTTCTGAGATGAGGTATTATTTACATTATTCGGACTATTGTCTTCATCTTTGTCGCCACAGCTGGGGGAGAAGAGGCGGATTTATACCTTTCCCAAGAGTATCTCTCTATATTTCTGAGATGAGGTATTATTTACATTATTCGGACTATTGTCCTCATCTTTGTCGCCACAGCTGGGGGAGAAGAGGCGGATTTATACCTTTCCCAAGAGTATCTCTCTATATTTCTGAGATGAGGTATTATTTACATTATTCGGACTATTGTCTTCATCTTTGTCGCCACAGCTGGGGAAGAAGAGGCGGATTTATACCTTTCCCAAGAGTATATCTCTATATTTCTGAGATGAGGTATTATTTACATTATTCGGACTATTGTCTTCATCTTTGTCGTTACAGCTGGGGGAGAAGAGGCGGATTTATACCTTTCCCAAGAGTATCTCTCTATATTTCTGAGATGAGGTATTATTTACATTATTCGGACTATTGTCTTCATCTTTGTCGCCACAGCTGGGGGAGAAGAGGCGGATTTATACCTTTCCCAAGAGTATCTCTCTATATTTCTGAGATGAGGTATTATTTACATTATTCGGACTATTGTCTTCATCTTTGTCGCCACAGCTGGGGGAGAAGAGGCAGTTTTATACCTTTCCCAAGAGTATCTCTCTATATTTCTGAGATGAGGTATTATTTACATTATTCGGACTATTGTCCTCATCTTTGTCGCCACAGCTGGGGGAGAAGAGGCTGATTTATACCTTTCCCAAGAGTATCTCTCTATATTTCTGAGATGAGGTATTATTTACATTATTCGGACTATTGTCCTCATCTTTGTCGCCACAGCTGGGGGAGAAGAGGCGGATTTATACCTTTCCCAAGAGTATCTCTCCATATTTCTGAGATGAGGTATTATTTACATTATTCGGACTATTGTCCTCATCTTTATCGCCATATTTATTACAACGTTTCGGCCGCTGTACGCTCCGGCCTTCTTCAGCTGGTTGGAATGTCGAACTGGGCCCTTTATTTCGCTCACTGGGGTAGACTACAATATGTAACATTAAATAACCCAACGCGGGCGTAAAATCAATCCACGAATGAACGAAACAACCATCAAACCAAGAATAAATTAAATTGGAAAGAATTTTCTGATTCCTTGATTGTCTGTCTGTTTGTCTACACAATATCTCCAAAACATTTCTATGAATTTCAATGATACTTTCAAAAAGTATGGACCATAAACGCAATAAGAATTGATTTTATTTTGGGGACGATCCAGGAGTTGTTGTCGATTTCCTGAACATTGCGCGATGGGACAATATTTTGCTTTTGGTGGATGTCAGAAAACATTAATTGCATCCTTATAGTGACGTCTTCATAATGGACATAAAATGTGGCAATGCGCTTACAGTATCAATAACCTGTGACCTGATTCTTCTGCTTGTTAATGATAATGGCGATGCGGAAAACGCATACTGAGTTATTTCTAGTTATCACGAGTTGTTTTCTTCTAATATACATCATCATGCATATGTCGTGACCCTTCAGGCCGTTGGCGATCATATCTCTTCCTGTCCCGTGTATCTCCAAGCAACATTTGACTTATTACCATTTCTCACTTGGTAAGTTTCCGTTTTTCCCCTATAACATTCCAAGCGTTATGTGCGTATTAAGTTTTCCAAGCCGTCATTTCTTATACATTATCCTCGAATTTTTTTTACTTTAAATAAGTGTCGCTTTTTAGTTATTTTCTTTATAACTTCCTTGTTGCTCGCCATGATTTCTCAGCATCCGTCTAGAGTAGGAGTTCCCAAACTTTTTTGCGTCATCACCGACTTTCACATAGAAGAATTTTCCATCGACCACCTGGAGAGTAAATATCCAAAAGCCTACTAAATTATTTGGTAAATGTTTGTTACTGGTTCGTAAACTGGCTTTATTAAGTAGCAAAAAATACTAAAGCGAGATAACAAATAACACTGACTTATACGGCAGCTGTTGCGAAGAACAAGCGAAAGTAAACTTGGCCATTGTACCTATATAGAAAATACCAAAATATTCCTTGTGTTGGTGAATATTTATATGTTTAGGAATGTCAAAATATTTATATATTTAGGAATATGACTCAGACATTCCCATTTAACCTCCTGTTTTTTATACAGGTTATTTGCATAACTCATTTGAATAATTTTGTCGTGTAACATATGATGAAATACCGGTCTATATTTCTGAGATGAGGTATTATGTACACTATTTACGTTGTTCAGACTATCATCCTCATCTTTGTTACCATATTTATCAAAACGTTTCGCCCGTTGTACGCTGTGGCCTTCTTCAGGTGGTTGGAATGTCGAACTGAACCCTTTATTTTGCTCACAGATAACTTCAAGGACACATGGCACAGTAGATAAAGGCGTTAGTTAGATCAAGTGACAGGACCCAAAGAGTGTGAGTTCAATACCCGGTTAAGGCGGTGGAGAACTTGGGGAGGGGAATTAACAGGAGATAACTGATAACTGACATCCATTAAACATGGTACGTGGAACTAGAACAATCTACCCCAGTGAGCGAAATAAAGGGTTCTTTTCGACATTCCAACCACCTGAAGAAGGTGGAGCGTACAACGGCTGAAACGTTGATAAATATGCCGACAAAGGTGAGGACAATAGTCAGAACAATGTAAATAATGATGAAATACTTTTTTAATACTCAAAATCTTATATCACACACTATTTTCACTTCTGTTGCTCATTGCCCAGCCAACAGTTGAAATCGCCCACTGGTGGATGATATCGCCTACGTTGGGAAACCCTGGTCTAATCACGTCTGGTTTTTCGGGTTTCTTCTTCATCTTTAAGGAAATTGTCCAGTATTCACTGCCATACAGGAGGATAGATATGACATCGCGGTTCAGCATTCTATTCGTTGTTTCTTGAGAAATATTCCCCTGTCATAACACTTTGCTTAATTTCTGGAATAACCATTCCGGAATTCCCTTACGCTTTCGGATCACAATATAGCACTTTCCGTCTTCTGTTAATAATACTACCCAGATACCATATATCCCTATATATAAACCGACTTTAAGTATAGTGAGACCTCTGAATATTTTATAAGAAACCTGTTTTTTTTTTCATATTTCTCGTGTATAATGCCATCCCCGATTTTGATCAACACCAGTAGACCTAACTTTGTCAAATATTGCAGTGCTTGGCATTATCATGTACATATTTTATAGCAAATAAATGGTCTTTTTTTTGTTTAAATTTATCCCAAAATAGTGAGTAAAACCCCTTACCGTAAATTATCTGATACGAAAATTTAGATACCGTACATTTGCAGGTAGGTTACGGTCACCGAAATAAATTTTAATCCCTGCCAGAAAAAGATATTATCTGTGGATAAGTGCAATCAATCCGGAAAATCTATGATATTTAACCTCTTCCAAAGAATTACATGTCTTTGTGCGACCGTCTATTTTTTGCGTAAAAACCTGATAATTAAAACTGACACTCGATTATAGACGGTAGTTATATATTTGCACCTACTTGATTCAGATATCTGCAATCAGATGATGACACTTTTGGGCGCCTCAATTTAAGGTGACCCCATAATCCCTCTCTCTGTAGTTACTGCTCAGTCGTTTCTTATCGCTTTCCTTTAATACTTTCTATAGGTTTTGATACTCATTCTGCGTCCGCCATCAGCGCAGTGTCGTTCGTATATCTGATGGTCTTAGGATCATAACGTTATTTAGATTAAATAAATCCAGTGAGAAATAGCATCCTTATCTTAATCCTCGTTCTATCTTTGTTTCCCTGTATCTGATTGCCTCAGGCCGGATTCGAAACCCGACTGATTTGGTATAAGTAAGAGACTCTACCCTTAATCTATTGGCAGGTATGAAGGTGAATTTAGACATATTTACGGCAGTGATTGGAGAAATCGATTCGTCTTAACGAAGAGTCTTGCATCAATAGTAATAGTCACTGTTTACAAATTAACTTTTCTCCCCGAGAGCTGAACCGAAATAAATTTCTTTTTCAGGAGCATTTATACACTGTCATCCACAGTCAGATAGTTTCGCTGCTTTACAGCTCATCAAATAACGAGTATCCACTGTATATATATATATATATATATATATATATATATATATATATATATTGGATACTCGTTACTTTTAGAGAATAATCATACTTGAGTAGGCTCTCTGTTTATTTATTAAATAGTTTATCGAAATATAAATAATGGTACATATATATATATGCGTGTTTATATATATATATATATATATATATATATATATATATATATATATATATATATATATATATATATATATATATATAGATGTGTATTACAATATTATTGTTTAAAATATGTTTTCAGCGGAACTAAAAATTAAAAATAAAATTTTGTTCCATTTATAATGGATGCAGAATAATTTAAGAAAAAAAATGATTGTCTTTTTTATGTTGGTGGGTGCGATTTTAAAATTTTAAATGTGTCTTGTCTATATTGACGACTCAGGAAACAGGTCTAATCTAAGATGGAAAAGTGAAAAATGGAGGTTAAATTTTTGATGTTATGTAATTTCTACTTATCGATACAGGCTTTCGTGTATGAGATGTGTCATCTTATTTACTCTTTTCGGGATACATTAAAATACAGGGAGTTATTTGTATCGAACAACGGGTTCATTTTGGCATTTTTATTTATTTTTTGTTATTTATTCTTGTATTCTTTTCAAATACATTGCGGCTGTCTTAAAGGGGCTTCAACTATGACTAAATCATATTTTATATATTTATATTTTTAATTATAAATATCTAAAATGCTATATTTCTTATATTTGATGATACATTAAATATGGCATTGATAAAATTAAAATTTAAAATTCATCAATTTAGCACAGATTTTTATTTGTAATTAAACAATAGATATATAATTATGAAAGTTTAATTAATTATGTTTTAAAGTGAACATAATGCAATGCCTACAATAGACCGTTATTTCTTTTCGTTGATTTAATAAATCTTTATTTTTAAGAAATTTCATAATATAAAACTTTTCATATAGGCAAAAAGAATATGTGTCATTTAAAAACCTACAAGTTCTTCTTTTTTTAATAATTTCCATTTTGATGTATTTTTTTTTTAATTTCTTTCTTTTATTAGGTTGGTGCAAAAATAATGTCGTTTTCTCACATATGTTTGAACGTCAAAAAACGATATTATTTTTGCACCAACCTAATAAATGCCCAAAATATTTAGATAGTGATGTTTGGCTACGATACTCATTATCTTTGAAGGAAGACAGGTGTGGTACCCTTTTAATTTAAAATCATTTTTAGTGCTACCAATATAAATCTTTTAATATCTGGATTTATTATTCTGATATATATATATATGTATATGCGTGTGTGTGCTCTATTGCTCCAAAGGATATTTCGTGGATACCCTCCTTTGAGTAGACGCCCTGCTTTTATGTTAGTAGGAAATAATATCAGAAAAAGAATCCATTGATTTCTTAGAAATATATGTGTATGCATATGTGAACGCGTTTATGTGATGTGTGCGTATGTGTGCGTGCGTACGCTGATGTTTATGTAAGGTTACCGGGTGAGCACACACGACTGTGTATACGTATCTGCTCTAGTGTCTTATTAGTCCGGTTGTCTTTGTTAGATTTTACCGCAAAACCGATACTCGGTGAACAAATTCGATTTTCCTCTCGTAACATTGTTAGTCAATTGTTCTGAATAATAATGTTAGCATGGATTTCAATATCTAACTTGAAAAAAAAATACAACAAAGTCACATAATCTAGTCTGAGAACGGTCGATAAAAGCAATTTATTCTCTTTTCGTCAAAGCGTTCCAAAATCCGACACCCAAACAACCGTCCCAGCGTTGTGTAGTTAAAGATCACGGAAATCAATTTTATTTATACTCATGTACATCAGCCAAACTCCAAGACGATCGAAGCCAAAACATCAAAAACCTCACTCATTCGGTTCACTAAACGTCATCTGCAGTAACTGACAAAAGATACAGCAGCTCCATTTGTTACTTCTTGTGCAGAATTATATGATGTATAGTATTTTCAAATACAAATTCTCCATGTTTTTTCTTTTCTCTAACAGTAATAGAAGCAGATATGCACTGTGCTTCTTGGTCTCGTAACCGAAATTTTACGCGCGCTTTCTATGGATTGTCACATGACCAGTTAAACCCATCGAAAAAAAAGAAGCAGTGCTTCCTACAATGATGGTTTGCCCGCAGAAGGAAATGCAATCGTATATATTCTGCTCTTGTTCTGCGGTATGATTCAGCAAGTGAGCTTGCTTAGTAGAGCTTGTACTACCATGACTCCCTGACGCCTGGTTTCGTTGCCTACAACCGTAGCACGAGAGAGAAAGACGTTCGGCCTTCTATTCTGTGGCTACTCCGCTAAGCAGAGGCCAATACTCGTTACGGAAACTGTCCTTCATAGGAGATTCATTTGCGGCATCGTCTTAATGTTTGTGGATCTGGCTGTCTTATAAATTCCAGTATTAGTGATTAAATCGCAAAACTTCACAACCCCAGATAGAAACGCTTGAGTAGCCATAGGTGTGGCTGGTATATAAACCAACATTCAGCTCCGTATATAAGAGTGGGTTACGGAATAATGTTAAATTAACATTTTTTGTCTTTTCCGAGACATATACATATTGTTAATTTATATTGATAGGTAAGGCAAAATAAACATTTCATGATTCAAATTATATATATATATATATATATATATATATATATATATATATATATATATATATATATATATATATATATATATACCAGGCTCAAACACTAATATTTCATGGTTATAATTTATTGCATTGGAATCGTAATCACGAACCAATACGATTACAAAGCAATACATTATAACCATGGAATATTAGTGTTTGAGCCTGGTATATTATATTCTTGCTCTGTCCTGGACATTGAGCTCTATCTAGATTCTGTCTTCTTGGAAACTTATATATATATATATATTGACCAATAATATTATATATATATATATATATATATAAATATATAAGCACACAAAAATGAATAGCGTCTCGAAATAGAAAATTGGAGAGTCGAGTTCGAATTCTAATCGGGCTCATTGCATTCACTTACACGCAAATACCTCTATAAAAGTTTATGAATCCATTTTCGCTCCCTTAGCTATGAGTTAAATATTAAAAGTTGCATCTAAAATTATTGTTATTCTAAACAAATAATACTGCAATATTCATTCGCAAAAGATTTATTTTTACAATCGACTTTAAATAATGTAAAAATGGGCGATAAACCGTAAAAAAACAATCAATCCATGATCAATATCGAGCATACAGCAAATATAAAAAAGTGGGAAGATAGAAATCAAGATAGAAATAGGAACATAAATCACTCTATTACTACTCTTTGCGCAGATTCTCATAAGAACGGTTCATACTCTGCTACATCATACATGTCTCAGAATATGACAACTATTGTACGTTGTATAGGTCCTCATCTAAACGGCCACATGAATGCAAAGTGACACTGGGCCGGGTTTATAGTGGGAATTCCACACGTACATGAGATTTGGGCCAAAACCCAAGTAATATCCATTAATATTTACACCTTGGAGACGCTTCACGATTATACTTAGACATCCTCAAAGAGACTAGTACAATTTCAGGGGTTCATTCTCTATGCTGTGCAGTTTATAACTGATTATGTTCCAGCTGACCCAGGAGAGTATTACATGTCATATCCCTATACAGTTAATTTCTATTATCATCAAAATCAGTAAAGTCCTACCATTTTAGGGAAAAAAAGTTAATTTCCTTCTGGATAAAGTATACAAATATTTAATTATTTCCAGAATAGAACAATTTATTTCGCATAAAAATATGTTCATCCAATATATTAGGAGAAGTTCAAAAATTAAGGTTTCGTAACGTATCTTTATCACAGATAAAGCAGACATGCAAACAAAATAACAGAACTAATTGAACAAAAGACATGTTATTAACAAGACGCATAATATCCAAAGACGAGACAATGATATTACAAAAGAAAATACTTCAGAGTATTTCACGACGAAAGAGAACAACCGGTAATGTTAACAAGTGAACTTCAATATCCCCTGGTACAAAAAGAACCTGGAAGCCATTGCACTATACTGCCTTGAACGTCACCATGAACGACAATTGTGAGATGAAGAACAGTACTGACCACAGCGGAGCAAAATGCGCTAACTGTATAAAATGAATGAATTTAAAACCTTATGATGTATCAAATTTTCAATTCGCAGGAATATGACGTGCAAGAAAATATTCGGACAATGATAGAACTTATGTGAGTACGATGTCCGATAAAAGTTTAGGACATTTGGGACAATGAAAAAGTTTATACGATTTCAAGACAATTCGAGTGTAATGTAAAACCTTATGGGAATATATTAGCCAAAATAATTTTCTTAAATGAATGCGAAGTCATCTTCAGACCAGAATCCTTTGGTACAAATGAAATTCAAATTGTAGGGACTGATGCTAATGTAAAGAATAATTTATTTTTCTTCTGTTTCAATTATCTGCGGGTAAGTAATATTCTTGTCTTCCTATGTACGGCTTCATTGTTTTCGTAAAATTTGAATGAAATCACATTAACTTGGTTTGACTTTCGTTTACTCATCTTGTACTCTCGAGACAAACTCAATCATTTTGAAAACCTACAATCATTCTTAATCGAATTACGGAACTGGTTACTCATAACTCTAACAATGGAGAGAAGAATACAGACCGTTTCCCTCAGGTACATTAAATGAAAGTAATTCACTCGCAAGAAAAGCATTATTCTTAGAGTATTCAAAATGTTTCGGCTTTAAATAAATCCGTGTTGATAAGCAGTAAAAATCAATCGATCAATTATTAGCCAAAGATTTACATTAATAAAATTATTAGACCCAAATGCAAATTTAAAATTCTAAGAAACATGAGAAGGAAATTGAAAATAAAAGGAGTTTTAGCACTTCAAAATAATTCTTTAATGGCCAATTTATATGATGCCTCCGCTCGATCGATGATGCAGAAAATATTTAAATTACATTTTTGTTTACACTGACAATTATCTAATGTATGTTTGAAAATTGTGGTCTTTTTATCCACATCCAAATATTCCATTGCCCTTTCCCACTGGAACGCTCATCTAAACAATAGCCATGAAAATATTTATAGAAAAGGCAAAGGGATGCAACCTTACGGCGGTGGGAAAGTGACTGGAGCCGAGACACTGGATTGGATCAAATAATATTGCTGATTCTTCTATTGATTTTATCAAGCAGCTCTAGATTGATAGCAGAGGTAGAGGATCATATGTGGCAGCAATATTCTAAGCAGGGACGAATGGTAAACTTATAGATATATAAAATAGACTCTAGAGAGAAAAAAAAATAACCGTCTAGCACGATACAGTGAAACAACCCTCCTGTCAGGTGACCTTAGCAATGGATTCAATATAGTCATATCCTTATGACAACCGAGAACTTTAGCGCAAGAAGGCACAGCAACTCACCCTCCTGGGGGTCAGCATCAGTTCTGCTGATGGAAGGCATAGAGGGTTCTCGCATATGGTTAATATGGAGACGCTTAGTTTGTAAAATAAATTTATTTATTTAGATTTATTTTATGTAAAATAAATTTATTTAGATTTATTTTACATTCAACATCATTACTTGATAAGACACCGGAGGTGTTGAAACAAAATGGCTATTTTTGTAGTGATTTTATAACATATGTATGTTATAATTTTTAAATAAATAATTATATCTGCTCTACTCTGTATTGAGCACTCTTTTATGAATAGTAATTGTTGGAATTTATTCCGTATACACCAATCATATACTTGGGTATATATATATATATATATATATATATATATATAATGAAAAACAAACCACTTTAAGGTACCTTAAAGTGGTTTGTTTTTCATTACATATTAGCTCTGTCGTCACATTGAGCTCTCAGGATTTCATCCTCTTTGGATTTACCAATTCGGTTTACCAAGTTCCTTATAACTTAAATATATATATATATATATATATATATATAAGTTGCAAATTAAAAAAATAATGTTTTTTTATGAAAGTATTTATATATATATATATATATATATATATATATATATATATATATATTTGATATTTCAGTTTGACCTCAATCTTTCTTCAGAAATAACTGTTTGTTACAAATAAATTAAAATTACTGTTTGTTTACAAGTAGCGTCCGTCGCGAGACGCGTACGTCACGTGATATGGAACGCCACTGTTTGAATATTCCTAACGTAAATCTAACTGTAACAATATTTTAGATGTTGGTTAATTTTTTAACTATATCTAAAAAAATGTTTAACTATTGAAATATTTATAAAGATTTAAAATACCAAAGTCTTTATTTAACCCTAGTTTATATGTATTTAATTTTAAAATCCAGTATTTTTCTTTTTTCTGCGTGTGTACGTGGAACTGAAATCAGAATCTATCAATAAACATTTACAGTTTTCTAATGAATGTCCTGATTAATTAAAGTGTTCAGCTTTGGGTGAATAAGGATTGTTTTGACGTATGGTTTGTTTATGATTGTTGAAGCGAAATCTAAAATTATTTCCAGATGCACCAATATATCCACTATTAGGACATAAGGTGCAGAATAAATAGTAGATTATGTTATGGCTGTCACAGGTGAGGTGAGGTGGGTGTATCTTGATATATATATATATATATATATATATATATATATATATATATATATATATATATATATATATATATATATTGGCGTATATCCTAGTGTTGAGAATGGTAGCTTTCCGACAATGAGATCCGGGTTCGAATCTCATCATGTCGTTTAGGCTAACAACATGGGGATATTATACCTGTTTTTAAGCCACTTGAAAGTGTTTGAAAAATATATCACGGGCTTAAACAACGGATACATGTACCAGTTCGGCAGTTTGTGAGATAACATGAAGGCATGTCATTGAGCTCTCTGCAAGAAACTGTAACTCAGGTTTGCCAGCGCAACTACAGCTTTGCTTTACGTTAGCTAACCAAGTGGCCCCTCCTTGAATTCCGAACTCCACAAATTATACTAACGTTCGTTTAAAGAATCGAATGCACGTGAGACATGATTAACCAATTAAAATCCAACAATGCAAATGTAAGAATACCAGATTTTCTTTCTTCTTTTTCTCCATATCTCAATCTCAGATGAAACTTTAATAAAATTGAAAGATGTTAGATTGATATGAATTTCCTATTTGTTCATTATCTTATCATTCTGATGAATTCCTTTCATTATTTGATCTCAATTCATATGTGATTCTCTCTCTATATCATTCTATTCATAATCCTTCTCAATATTTATGTCTCAGTCGGCACAATATCTATCTTTTATAACGCGTTCATTATTATTATGATAAATCTTTTTCTTACAGGGATACACGTTTTACACAGACACCCATAGTCACGGGCGCAAGATGTAACTACTATTTGATGAATGGCGTTAATTCCCTTTTTTTAGATTAATAAATATAAATTGTTGATTTAACCTTTTGACATAATCTCTGACAGTTAAGGGAGCAATAAAAATACCGTGAACGTCTTTATAATTACATTCAATATTAAAATTTTCGACCCTTCTTCGTTGATAATGTGCAAATATTTATCCTAACTCCCAAAAAACGTTAGCATATGTACTCAATCACTTTGACCTATGTCCCTAAAACAGCAGAGGTTACAACGTCATATAGATAATTTGTATATTAAGGGTAAATGCTAAGGAGAATGTCTCTGTGTGTGTGAGAGAATGATTGAGAGAGAGAGAGAGCGGAAAAAGAGAGAGAGAGAGAAAGAAGTAAAAGAAAGTGGAAGCTACACAAATAAGGAAGTAAAAAGTATTGTAAATAATTAGTCCAGTAAGGAAACAATGGTAAACTTAGAACTTGGAGTGATACACGCCCGGTACTATTTATGTAGGTTTTATAACAATAAAATGTACTAAATGGCAAATAGTTAAATGTTCATTACTTACGTTATTCGGACTATTGTCCTCATCTTTGTCGCTCCATTTATTACAACGTTTCGGTCGTTGTACGGCCTTCTTCAGGTGGTTGGAATGTCGAACTGAACCCTTTATTTCGCTCGCTGGGAGTTCCTCAAGGACACATGGCACAGTGGATAAAGGCGTTAGTTAGATTCAGTGACAGGACCATAAGAGTGTGAGTTCAATACCCGGTTAAAGCAGTGGAGAACTTTCAGAGGGAAATTAACAGGAGATAACTGATAAATGACATCCATCAAACATGGCACGTGGAACTAGAACAGTCTACCCCGTTGACCGAAATAAAAATGTTTAGTTCGACATTCAAACCACCTGGAGAAAGCCGGAGCGTACAGCGGCCGAAACGTTGATAAATATGACGACAAAGATGAGGACAATAGTACGAATAATATAAATAATGTACATAATGAAAATACTTCCTCGTCTAGAAAAATGTTACGTTACGTATTTTGCAATCAATAAATAAGAATAGGATAAAAAAAAGAAAATTATTGGCAAATGATTTAAAAAAAACTTGAATAATAACTGATAGGGAAAGAAATCTACGATACTGAAGCAATCTAATATTCAAAGATAAACAAAACAAATATTATGACTCGAAATGCTTTTCTTATAATTTTGAAAAGGGCGTCATAAAAAACAAGAAAAAATACGCTTCAGTTTTATAAACAGAGTAGAATAATTAATGTTAAATTAACAAAAACTGTTCTTAATATAATAATTCTTAATAACAACAGATATTCTTAATAAAGTAAATTTGCTAAAACATTTTCAAAAAAATAAAACAATCGATGTATACCCCTAATTATCATAAAAGCAAATAAAACAAATATGCATTTTAATAATTAAAAATTATAAATGAATAATAATATAATAAAAATAATTTATAAAAAAAAAAGAGAAAAAATATAAGGATAAATAGATAATTAAAATAATCAAGTCTTCCCTTTTAAAATACTACATCGATTTCTTTTGGGCAATGAAAAAATACGACCGTTCACTTCGACATCCAGCGTCTGCCTATAAGAGATATGGAGATATGCATTATATAGGGTAATGTTAATATTCGCCGTTTCCCTACAAGGTAACATTTGGCATTTATTAACAGAGCAGCCAGAATTGTTTTTAGCTGGAATAAATCAGGAATAATTATAGGCTTTTATTTAAGCATACTATGGTTCTGTGGCCTCCAATATTTACCGAATAAAGAATCCTATATTGAAAACACCCAATGTCCTTACTATGTTATCCACAGTGCCACAAGAGAAAGAAAAAACACTGAAAATGATAATAATAGTAACAACACCAATAATAACAGTAAACTAGATAAAAATAGGCATATAATATTAGATACTAATTCCTTAAAATTTGTTATTCAGAAAATGTTCCCAAAATAATTATGATTGCAGCCAAATCTATTAAAGATATGTTCAGAACCAAAATTGTCCGTAATAACAATAATACTGAAGCAGGTATATATATATATATATATATATATATATATATATATATATATATATATATATATATATATATACAATTGTTCCTTACAATATATCAGTGCCACTTGAAGGTATAAAAAGTAAAAGGCTATTATGAATATAAGAATGATCTCCGACAATATATCCTATGCATTAGACATGAATAGAAATATTCTCAACTACATTTTCGATCTAAAAAATGCTGTACTTATTATAGAGAGAAAATAACTTAGTTCGACGAAATGTTCTTGCCAAAATGTTACGACCTGGATCTTTTAAAATATCTGGTTCCTCAAAAGATAGGATCTTTTCTCAAGGCAACATGCATGACGATAAAAAAGAAAGAAACGAAAATAGTTTACTCAAGACATTTAAACATTCAAATGAAATAATTTACTACATAAACAATTAAACAAAATGAAATATAATACATAGAAATAATTAATAATTACTCTTAAAATGAAAGAAAACAAAAAGAAAATAAAAAATTTACTCATTTTCCTTTGTTAGGAAATAATTTTCATCACTTAGTGCTCTCCATAATGTGACTTACGTTACACAACAATCTATAAGAATATTTTAGAGCGATCTCCAATTCAAACTTTGAAAATAAAACCATATTTTTTCACTTTGATTCTGTTACATTACTTTATAAACAAAAAAGTTAACAAACAACACTACAAATAGCGGCAAAACTGCATCCGGATCCACAAATATTTCCCCTCAATAGCTTGTAGGGTACTTCGAAACATTACCATTATCTCCCACTAAAATAACTCTTCTAACAATACAACAGACAACCCACAATACATCACTGACCTGTATATCTAAATAGACGAACAAAAACACAACGCATATAGCCTGACGATTGCATTCAAACATGAAACAGACTGTCGCCTCTGGGCATTGACTTCAATGTCATTAATCCAATTATTCGTTAAAAAATATATATATATGTATTAAATATTATTGACGAAAACTAGTATTTTGAAAAAGTAAAGATAAAAGCATAAATATGCAGCCATCAATATATATATATATATATATATATATATATATATATATATATATATATATATATTCCTATACATACAGTTGCACGCACATAGTAACAAAGATGGAAGAAAAGGCCTGAGATAACAGAAAGAGAGTGGGAGAGATCATGAATGGGAAGAGGAGGAGAACAGGAAAAAGTGAAAGAGTGAAAGAATAAAAGAGAGGGAGAAGAGAAAATGACAGTCAGTGAAAAGTTTGAATCAATATGAAGTAATTAACAATCGGGAAATTTATTTAAAGTAACAGTCATAGATTCAACGTGTGGGATTTTAGTGTATCGTTTGTCACAGTAGAAAGTGGAATCAGCAAAGCTAATCTAAATTCTTGTCTGAAATGTTGAAATCACTTTCTTGCATAAAAATGTTCTTTTCTAGGTATGTGTTAAATAGTGAATTGGACGATGCGCTCTGGCCTTGAGTCGATGCTAATAATAAGTCATATCACTTCAAAGATAAAAAACAGAAAATTCTGTGAAGGGTCATAATCGCCTACATCCTGAAATTTAAATGGCATTGAATTCACATGCAACCCCCACACCCACCCACAATATATATATATATATATATATATATATATATATATATATATATATATATATATATATATATATAAGGAGGACTCTCCTATTGTGAACGATAAATGAGGGTGCCTTTCGTTTTATACTTATGAATATCAGCAGCAGCTATTTTGGAGAAAATAAGGTAATGGAAAGACATGTTTCATTTATGTTTTCTTAAGTGTGATATTAGCCCAGCCTATTTTTGCGGTCGACAAAGCCACACTGACCAATGAAATTTCTTAAAGCAGGATTTTGATGGCGTCTCTGCTTCAGAGATTGACGAAGCTGATCACGGTACTTCAGTCTACTGTCTTCAAAACCCTTTAACTTAAAGAAACGTGTCTTACGTCACTCCTTTCGGTTCGATGCATGAGCTTCCCAGGTTTTCAGATCAAAGTTGATACGTTTCAAGTTGTCTTTTAATTTTTCTTTGTAGTTTAAGAATGGACGCTTGGAGTTTCGTAGTTATCCACACAGCACTTTTTTGGAAGCCTATGCTCATCCATTCTCACAACATGATCAGCCCACCTAAGTTTTATCTTAGATATATGATGCGTAATTTATAAACAGAAGTAAAAGATACAAATGTCTAAACCAAAATATACGTAGGGTGTTCTGAAGGCAGCTTCAAGAAAAATGATCGTATAATCAGAAATTATCATTCAAGCTAGAAAGAGTTAGGGATTCTATGAGACTACCAAGCTATGCGTGGAAACTGAAATAAAAAATAACAAAGATCCGATTCTAAAGTGAGAAATATGAAATAAAAGAGCCACACCTTACAGCAATATCTGCAATATTTGCCAGGAAGAAAAGATAAAAATAATAACATTTCCAGACCAGAAAAAAAAACAACAACTTTTGAATGAGAGATCAGAAATAACGACACGATGCATACACACTAAAAAATTCCTTTTGAGTTAGTACAAACCAGAATGAAAATATGTACATTCCACATACCCACTCCGCTACAACAATTTCAACACCCTTGCTTTTCTCCTACCCTTCTATAAAACTTTACATCGTGCGTTTACTTATTTTTAAATACTAAAGTGTGAGGAAATTATTTACCCGAATCGACTGAAGATACCGAAAGGTTGAAACAAAGGTAGTGTGATCGGTTGATTTCCTAATATATATATATATATATATATATATATATATATATATATATATATATATTAATTGAAAAAAAAACCCAGACCAATTTAAGGCTCCATTTGTAATAATTTATTTCACCAGAAAATTTTATTTTTCTCTGGATCTTCAGACTTCACTTTCAAAAGGTGAAACGAAAAATTAATTTAAAATTTACACTTTTGACTGCCAGTCTTAAGCTTATATAATATGACAGAAGGTGGTGAGGAATTGTCTGAGAGATATGGTCGAGTTTAGAGAGGGAAGGGAGAGTTTTAAAATTTATTTTTATATTTCTTTTTTTATAATACTTAATATTGAGAAGAAGGGGGTAAAGAGCAGGCATTATATTATATATACAGTGGGGGAAAATAAATATTCATACACATGAAAAATTGTATTTTTATAAATGTAAAAGCGTTAACTAAAATAAATTTTGATACATTTTATCTGTAAAGATACATTTTATTAAAAAATAGTAATAAAATTAATTCTTATTCTAACAGAAATTAATGCATTTTTTTCATTTTAACTGATGAAAAAAGTATTCGTACGAAACAAAAAAGCATATTAACTTAATTTAATACTTTGTGGAATATCCTTTATTGAGTTCAGCAGCTACCAGTCTATTCCTGTACGTCTCAACTAATGATTTGCACACATTGTGTGATATTTTGTCCCATTCTTCTTGGCATATTGTCTTCAAATTCTTGATATTTGTTGGTGCTCTTTTCCCAATTTGAATTTTCAAATATCGCCATAAATTCTCGATTGGGTTCAAGTCTGGGGACTGACTTGGCCATTGCAAGACATCAACGTTACTTTCAGCTATCCATTTCCTTGTAGATCTAGCGGTATGCTTAGGATCATTATCCAGGTAGAAAACCCAATCAGGAGGTAGCCGAAGTCTCTTAACAGAACGCATTAAATTGTCTTGCAGGATTTTCTGGTCGCTTTCGGCATTCATCTTGCCATCTATTATTGATATTCTGCCAACACATTTTGCAGAAAAACAGCCCCAGGTCATGATACTGCGACCACTAAACTTTACAGCTGGCAAATTGTTCTTTGGTAAGTAGGCTTCACCGTCCTTCCTCCACACATTATTTCGATAATTATGACCAAACAACTCTATTTTCGTTTCATCAGTCCATAGTACTTTTCCCCAAAACGAATATTCTTTATCCTTATGCTCTCTAACGAATTTTAGCCTAGTATCTCTGTGTCGTTTCAAGAGGAGTGGAGTCTTCCTTGGGATGCGTGATTTCAGACTGTTTTTGTGTAGTTCATTACTTATTATACGCTTGGTTACTTTAATCCCTAATGCACGCAGATGTTCCTGCAGCTCTTCTCAGGTAACCTGTGGATTATGTTGGATCTGGCGTCCTAATATCCTTGCTGATCTTAGAGAAATCTTCCTCGGAGCACCTGTTCGTCTTTGGTTTTCGACGCTGTTACGAGTTTTAAACCTTGCAATGAACGAAGCAATTGTAGTAAAAGGAATATTCAGGTTGTTAGAAATCGTTCAGTAACTGTTTCCATCTTTCCAAAGAGACAAAATGTGTTGTTTTTGTGAAATAGTCAATTCTTTACCTTTAGGCATGATTAGAATCTTCTCGTAAGACTAGAAATTGCAGAATGCACTGATAATGGCTAGTAGCATTAACTATAATTACTGATAACATTACTGGAACATTCTAGAATATACTTTTTTCATAATTAATCGATTATTTTATTCTAATAATTGATTTGTACGAATACTTTTGTCACCAGTTAGAATTAAAAAATGCATTAATTTCTGTTAGAATAAGAATTAATTAAATTTATTATTATTTTTAATAGTATGTGTCTGTATGCATAAAATGTGCCGAGATTTGTTTTATTTAAGGCTTTTACATTTATAAAAATACAATTTTTCATGTGTACGAATATTTATTTCCTCCCACTGTATAAGCGCTTTAAGACCACGTGATGTCTCCCCCACATAAAATTTTTTGCAATTTATTTGGTAAATCCCTGCATTTGAATTGGTGATGCGTTTATTTTTCTTCCTAATTATATCTGAAATTGTCTTGAAGGTGGTGGTAACGTCCCTAGTATTAGGGATGACTAATTTGTTTGCGAGTTTGAATGTTGGCGGGCAGGATTATGAATTTTGTGTAATTTTTGTTAGAAGTGTTATTGGTGGTGTCTCTTTTGTTTTTGGGGTTTTGTGGATTTTTTAAGCACGTATTTTTTTGCCTTGAGAATAAAATGACGTGGTCAGTGGAGAAGTTTGAATATTTTCTCAATATATCTCTCTCCTCCATTTACGCATATCCCAAGGACTCTAAGATAAAATCCCGTGACTAGTCCAGATTTTTTATATGGTGAGAATTATGATTAGATATACGATATACCTTAAATTCTAAATTCCCATTTTTGCGTATTAAAGGAAAGGTAAATAATTGTTTATTTCAAATTTCTGTGGGAATTCAATGGTAGTTTCTACCTTACTGAGTTTCATTATTATGTGTAATAGATTTATATCTTGGGGATATAATAAGAGGAAGTCATCTATATATATATTAGGTAAGTAAAGCAGTTTGGTAGGATGTGTCTAAATGGATCGGATTCTAAGAATTCTAGAAAAAGGCAAGCGAGAATACCACTGAAGGGTGACCCCATAGGTAAGCCGAAATTTTGCACGTAGAGAATATTGTTCAAAGAGAAGATGCAGTGATTAGTTTGCATATTTTTATAATTTTATGGATGCGTAGAAAAAGTTTTTTTTTTTGTTTTTTTTGAGGTAGTTTATAAATATGTTGAGCCACTTCGTGATGGGTATGTTAGTGTATAATAGTTTGATGCCTAGCTGATACACCAAGCCTTCTCACCCAATGCTAAATTTACCAAATCGGTTGGGTTTCGATCCCGCTTGAAGTCACAATATCTAGTCACTGGATCTGACCAACGTCTGTATCTATTTTGTGAAATCACAAAAAAGGACGTTGGTTATATCCAGTGAATAGCACCAGAGATTTGTGAGTTCAATCCCAGGCTACAACAGGTGTGAACCAAAACTTGGAGAGCTGAGTTAAAGGGAAATAACTGAGACAACCAGAAGGGACATGTCACGTGGAACTAGAAAAAACTACCCCTGTCGGCGAAATAAATGGTTCGGTTCGAGTTTACAATCATCTAAAGAAGGCCAGAGCATACAACGGCCAAAACGTTATGACTATGGTAATGAAAATGAAGATAACAGTCCAAATAATGTAAGTAATCATAATACCTCATTTCAGAGATATAGACAGTTATTAAAATAAAATCCATTAATTCCTTAGAAATATATATTTGTGTTAAACATTATTGTCGAATACGAGTATTTTGAAAAAGCAAAGATATATGCACAAATATATAGGCATCAGTATATATATATATATATATATATATATATATATATATATATATATATATATATATATATATATGATTGAGAGAATGGGGGAGAGACGATACGAAGGGTAAAGCTGACATAACCTTTTCCCAAGTGCTCGGTAGCAATTTATTTATTTATAAATTTATTTTATACAGTGAGTACTTGGTTCCGAGCAGACATTTCGTCTCTTGTAGACGGCATGTTTCCCAACTCTCATGAGATAAACTTGAACTTTTCCGCGTGATGATGTGCTAAGCTTTTCCCCTAGCAAGCAAAAGCAAACAAGCAAGCAAGAAATCAAAAACTATAAATAAATAGAAAAACAAAATGTCAAACTGATTCCGGTCAATAGGATCCAAATGCGCATGATAATCAAAAAGATGACCAGTCCAAAATTTACGCATTTTTTTTCTCGCTGAAAATATTTATATGTATTCTCTTTTTGTAGGCATCCGTTTATCTCGTGGTAGCGCCCTGTGTAGTCAAAATTCAGTCCTTTTGTGATCTCAACGGATGGTGAGACTGAAGTGATCTCATCAGGGTGGAGATTTGGGAGATGATTTAAGGAGATCGTGCCCTGTCGACGCCATATGGCTCCAACTCTCGGCTGTACCGAAAAGCTCCAAAGGAATACAGGGCATTAGATTTAGGGCCGGTTTGAATTTGCTGGATTGCTGTCAATGTTGTCAGCCAACCGCCCTCGTGCTTCCACTCCCGATGTTCTGTCTGGTTTTACTTTCATAGCCTTTACCATGTTTGGATATGGCCGCAAAGCAGCAGAGATTTAAAACTAGGTGTTTCCTTCTACTAGATAGACTGCCTTCTCAAAGTTGACGAACTCCATCTACCTGAAGCAGCTGGTTATGAGGCGGTCGTGGTCTGCCTTATTCAGCTTGGATCTAGACTTAGTAGTTGTACACTCATTAATCACTTTATTAGGCATATACATTTCTAGCACAGATTTGGGCCTCCCTTTGTCTTTTGAATGGCCTCAGTTTTTCCTGGAATAAATTCGACGATCTTTTGGAAGCATTCTTTCGAAATCCAATGGCCATGTTGTTATGATGACATTCTGTAATTCTTCCCAAAACCCATCAAAAAGAAGCTCTATAAGAAGTCGCTTTATCACAAAAATCTATGAACCATCTACCACTATATATATATATTTATTTGTGTCACTTAGTTTTGTCCTACTGGGTGTGAGCACCTTTGTTTGAGGTCATCGTTACCATAAGATGAGGTGCATGGTCAACCACAATGCAAGTAGTTTGCTGCATTTCAAATTTTACTTATCGACACCAAGTGTCCCAATGTATGATATGAAAATATTAATCATATCATTACACCGCCACAACCATCACTATCCTAATGAACTATTGATGCTATGTAGGTTGGATTTATAAAGTCAAGTTGTTTACGCTAAATTCTGACCCTTCTAAATCGAGACAACGTTCTTATACTCTTCTAAATCTTTTTCCTCTCTGTCTAAATCTTGATACAAAGCGAAGTATAACCACAGTTTCTTGTTCTTGTGTTAGGACTGACACTGGATGTCGTCTTCTGCTGCTGTAGACTATTTGCTTTAATTTTCGGTGCCTTGTGCGTTCAGAGATGCTCCCCTGTATCTTTAGATTGTATAAAGTGTTTATTTGAGTTATTGTTGCCTTTTTATCAGCTTAAAGTAGACTGACCATTCTACTTGAACTCCAAGTAGATCAACAGTTTTATTAAATATTCAAACTCACCCGTCTGGAACCAATGGATAGATCGCGTTCAAATCTATTTAAATTGCCTTTCATTCCTTTACTGACAACAAAAGAAATAGCCACAGACTTGAGGCTATTTCTTTTGCTGAATTATAGTTCTACGTAAGGATGCTGAGAATACCATGGACTGAACATGTGAGCAAGGAGGAAATGAAAACAGAACGAACATCGAGAAGAAAGAGTTGTAATGTCTAAGTCATATAATGAGGAAAGACGGCTTGGAAAATTTGACAATCATAGAACATATTGAAGCTAAGAGGGTCATAGGAAAGCCGCTCGTAACCTATCTAACGAGTTTCTGTAAATGGTTGGTAGAACAAGGATTATGAGCCGTAGAAAAAATACAGACTATACTAAGGTCTACAAACAAAAGGAAATTGTGGAGTGCCATGATTGCCCCTGTCTTAAAGGAAGAAGTTATTTGATCTCCATGGTATGGGCCCGCTTCTAGAGATCTTTTTTTAAATATGATATCCGTGCTCTTGCATATCAGCGAAAGCTGACAGTCTCCTTACAGAAATCTGGAAGCAGTAGAAAATTAGTTCTACAGAAAGATACTGAGAATTCTATGGACGTAGCGCGAAGCAATGAAAAACTCTTAAGAAAAAAGAGGTCGGAACTGACCCTTTTACTGAGGAACAGAAAGACACATTTGAAATTTATGGAACGCATAATGGGGAAAGCGGGCTTGGAATTATGGGACATATTGCAGGCAAAAGAGACGGAAAGAAACAGCGGATAATCGACCTAAACGAGTTTGTGTAAATGGATGGCAGAACATGGATTGGGCTAAACAGTGTTTAGTTAAACAGGGATTAATGCCATGGAGAATATCAATTCATGGAGAGCCATGATCACACACTTTCTGAAGCAATAGAGCAAGTTAAACAAAAACACAGAGAAAAAAAAAATCCAAAGTGGAATGTGCTGGCAGTACAAAGGAGTGGTAAGTTGATATATTTTTACGAGAGAGGGCTACTGAGCTGCTACGTGACATCTGTCCTTTATTACTGCAGCGAATGTTAGACGGTCTCCTCAAAGGTGAAGAAGAGTCTCGAGGCACCGGAGGTATGGTCCTACAGAAGGATGCTAGGGATATCATGGACCGGTCTTATGAGCAACGATGAGGTTTTGAAGACGATGCAAACAAGGAGGAAGCTTATACTTAACATCAGGAAGAGGCAGCTGTAATTTCTGGGACACGTAATGAGAAATAAGCGATTGGAGAATCTGATACTCACAGGTCGAATACAGGGAACAGAGAGACAAGGGACTGCAACGCATGACATTCCTAGCGGGTTTAAGCAAATGGATGACAGAACATGGCCTGGGGGAAGTAGCAAAGGGACAAAACCTATTGAAAGCTACAAGGGATAGGAGAAAGTGGAGGAGCCATGATAGACTATATCCTGAAGGGACACAGCACATAAAAAGAAAAGAACTTGATATACCTAGGAAATGTCCGCTCCGAGAGATATTTTCCTACTGCCTAAATACTGCTCGTATATATATATATATATATATATATATATATATATATATATATATATATATATTTACCACGCTAACAGAATTAGGAAACTGACACGAAATTCCACTGCTAATTATAGAAATAAATTCATACTCCATTATACAAAATTCATTCTTTATATCTGAGCTTTGCGGGTTACTAACGATCAATTTCTGTCCATAATTGGTCGTATAAATAAATGCAGGCAAGCAAAAAATGTATGACTCAAGGAGAAATGTGCAGATAGAGAAACATATACATATCAAGCATGCATAAAAAGATAGATGTAATAGGACAGAATTATGCTTTTTGACTAGATGCATAAAGTCTAAAAAGGGAACACTCATAAAAGAAAAAAATATACTACAAAATATATTAGAAACCTTTTCCATGATAACAATGAAGTGTTAAAACACAAAACATAAAACCATGAAAGGACCTATACTATGAAACAGAAACAAAGCGACTGAACCAGATGGGATTTTAATAAAGATGCTATTAGTCTTAGAGGACTTTGAGAGCGAGCAATTTACCCAATATTATATCAAATATACAATAGCGGCGAAATAACGGAGACCCGAGCAGTGCTATCTTAATTACGAGAAGAAAAGAGAGCAGGTGAAAATGAAGGGAATGCCAAAGAAGCCAGGTGTAAACAACTGTAAGCGTTATCATCAGAAAAATGTGGCTTTGCTGAAGACACTGTAACAAGAAATATAATTTTTATGATCAGAATTATATGAGAGCGAACAATGCAAATGCAGAAAGACCTATATAAAATATAAAACAACGGCAAAATATCGGAAAACTCAGCAGTGCTAACTTAATCTCGAGAAGAATCGCGTGTTTCGAAGACTGCTCAAAAGCATTTGTTAAGGTACGACGTAAATACCAATTTGAAATGCTAGGAAATTTTGATTTGCTTAGGAAAGATAACAAAATAATCTTTATCTTGTTGCAGTGTCTTCTCTCTAGTGAGGCTATTGTGGACTCTTCCACTTACTATAAAAATAGTAGGAAAGTAAGCCTCGGGGGAACAGTGATAGACTGTTCTTCCAAGGCTGTGACTGTTCGCAGATCCTGTCGAACTCTGTGCTTTTGGCAGAGAGGAACCCGGATGAGACTGTGCTGAAGGGCAAAATTTCGTTCAGGGAGGTAGACAAACCCGAACCTGTTTATGCGGGTTCTATGGGGATTTTTTGGCCGAGTCTACGGGCTCGGATGACCCACGAAAAAAACATGTACCACATTTGCCCTCGTGGGGATGGTCATTGAATATAACAGTGATATAGACTGAACGCTCGTCAACCGGCACACACTCCTGAGTCGTGTAACACACTTCTGTTGTATTTACTATTCAATACATTATTTATCTGCAACCTCTTATTTTTTTTATTTCTTAACAATTTACTTGTTCAAAACAATCTAGAAATGGAAAAAAAATAGACTACATGCGGATGGAAAACTACTTCACTAAATTCACAAAAATAGAAAGAGAAATAAGAGTTTTCTCGACGAATTTATTTAATTTATACGCCAAAACGATCCTAAGAGAACTGCAAGACGTTCCAGGATTATTATCGACAGAAATGGTCACGACAACATCAGAAAAAAGGATGATGCGGTGTTGACAGCAGACTCTGAAAAGAAATAATAAAAGATCTTTTACGCAAGCTAGAAAAAGAAAGCAAGAAAGAAGGAATAACTATTAACTTTAAAAGAAATAATGCATGTTTTTTTTTTTAAATAAATGAGACAGCTCATCGCGTAAACTACATCATAAGGAATTTAAAATCAAACAGTTACAGAAATTAAACTATTTGAAATTAAATGATAGACAATGTGACAAATAAATCCGAAAAGGCATAGAAACCACGAAACGAATATTTCAGAAAATAAGCATCATATTAAGAGGTAGGAAAATTTCGTTAGAAACAAAGAAAAAAAAATTCTAGACAGTTATATAATCTTCTATCAGTCAATTAAGTGCCAAACGTGATAGACTCTTCGGTGATCATGTCTCTTTCGATTCATGACTGGATAGGCAGAAGATTTTTCCGCAGTAGGTTGCCAATTCCTTCTGCGGTAGACTGGTTGGCACCTTGACACCATGGCACATCAGTATTACCTGGAGAGTGTATTCTGTTAATAATCTTTCCTCGGTAGAATAGTTGCCAACCAAGCCTATAATACCCAGTCTGTCCTGCTATTCCCCCCCCCCATAGCTGCGGGTGAGGGTGTGAAGAGATGGGTTCATATCTTTCCCAAGATTATTTGTGTGCAAGTGAATGCAAAGAACTCGACTGGAATTCGAACTCTGCTCACCGATTTCTCAGTTCGAAGCGACAGTCATTACATCACACACAAATGAATACTGGACAATCCCCTCACAGATAAAGAAGAAATTTGAAGCGACAGAGATGAAGTTCTGCGGAAGAATACTGAGAATGCCATGTGAGTAATGAGTAAATTTCTGGAAAACTTCATGAGGAAAGACGGCCTAGAAACTTTAACACTGACGAGTCGTATTGAAGGCAATAGATGTAACGGAAATAGTGAGTAACATACTAATCGATTTTTGTGAATTGAACAGGGAAAGGGAGAAGGTAACCTATGAAAAGCTGCTTAGATCAACAAAAGAAAGGAAGTTGTGGATAGCCGTGATCGCTAAAAGGAAATAGATTTTTTACCTCAGAACTTATCCTATATTTCTTTTAACAGACTATCGTAGATGGATGATCATGGGTTTAGGATTAAAGTAACGAAAATTATGATGAAAGAAATCCGTGTCCCAAATCAATAATATTGATAGACTAGCAGTAGAGCCCGGCGTTGCCCGGGGATGTAACAGTAAGAGATAGATCAAGTATCGACCATCATAAAGACCTAAAAATAAAATTAACAAAGATTATTGTTTAAGGTTGACGGACACACATGTCTTAATTAGTTCTTTTTTTTTTACGATTGGTCAAACCCAAACTCAAACAAAAACATTGTTTTCAATCGTCATGAGTCTAACGATTGAATAGAATTTTATTATAAACAATTGCCTTGTAAATGGAATTTTTAAAGCATTCTGAATATAAAAATAAAGAAAAAAGTGTGCAAGACAATAAGAAACACTACCTGCCGAAAAAAAAATCAAGTTTTGTTGAAATCGGTTGAAAAATGTAGGAAATCCGATCCCATATATAAACGAACACACACACACACACACACACACATATAAACAACCTGGGTTTTATAATAAGTATAACTCGATATGAGTTGTCCCCCTTTCATTCTCGCGACAGCGATGCCTCTTAATCGTGTTTTCAAATTGATTTCGTGCAAATTGTGTTTTTCCAATTTTTCGCGCTGTCAGAACCACCGCAAGGTAATTTTACGTAGTTTTGTGAAGTTTTGTTGAAATCGGTTGAAAAATGTTGGAAATCCGATCCAATATATAAACGAACACACACACACACACAACCTGGGTTTTAAAGTATGATTTCTTTTGAAACTTATCAACCTTTTAAGCTTATTTAAATCCGAAACATATTTTAATTGTAAGGATATTTTTCTTTTGCTAGTTAAAATTGCATTACCAATTATTTGAAAATAACAATGATTTTTGTTCAAGACACAAGTCCAACTAGTTAACCTATAGATGAGAGGAGAGATGAAGTCATACATTTCTCGAAGTTATTTGCGCG
>OZ010583.1:101256889-101274389 GCA_963932145.1 Acanthosepion lycidas
ACTGATGGCGGTTTTGTCTATGTGCATGCGTTTGTAAAAGCATACATATTTTTACATTTTTATATTAGTGAGAGCATATGAGTACCCCGCTTTTATGTTCTATTGTATTCATAAGTGATCTGCTTGGTCTCGCGTTGACTGCTGACCTGAGATGGAACAAATACATTGAGTCAATTGCATCGTCCACCGCGAGGAAAGTTGGCTCTCTGTGCCGCGCCAGGAAAATTTTCTCCCCTTAATCGATACTTCAAATATACAAAACGACCATTCGCCCTTGCATGGAGTATTGCTGCCATATATGGTCTGGGGCACCTTCTGTTTACCTCGTAGTTCTTGACAAGATCCAGAGACGGATATGTAATGTGATTGGCCCTGATCTGGCGTCTCGCCTGCAGCCACTATCTCACAGACGTGCCGTCGCCTCTCTCTGTCTCTTCTACAAATACTTTCATGGTAATTGCTCCGATGAGCTGCTTTCACTGGTTCCCAGTCTCCATGAATTCAAGCGCCCTACCAGGCTGGCATCCAGCTCTCACCCTTACACTGTAGAAACTTTTAAATGTAACCGTCTCTTCTACTCCAATAGCTTCATACATCGCACCTGTCGCCTGTGGAACACCCTTCCCAATTACTGTTTCCCTGATAGCTATGATCTCCAACTATTCAGATGTAATGTCAATCGACATCTCCAGTTACCTTGATCTACACACTATCCTTCCCTTCATCCTTTCTTCTATCACTCATATCTGCTCTTGCTCCAAATATTCTGCAACCCCCCCTGCTTCCTAGTGGCTTCATTTCAATGTTGCTTACGTTAAGGCTTAGGCAGAAAGACATAGCTGGGTGTCATATGGACTTTATAATTAATCAAGAAATGAATTACTTTAGACTTTCACACACACAGACACACACACACACACATATATATATATATATATATATATATATATATATATATATATATATAATGTATACATTTTAAGGCGACAGATCTTGTCTTTTGAATTTAACAATACTTTTTAAAATAATTCTTGCATCGGACCCGATATCCACTATTCTACCGTGCCTCCTATATTTACTCATATATGTGTATATGTGCATGTGCGTCTAGTGGGCATGTTATTCTCCCTTGAAGAGTCCGTATATTGATTGGGAGATGTTTTGTGTGCGAGTGAAATAATTTAGGTTCCACCTATTGTAGTTGTAGGTAGATTGATCTTATAGGATGGATTTTATTAATCGCGTTTGGTGTGTGTTTATTCATAGGAAACTGTTCGTTAGGATTCTTTCAAAATATTTTCTACGTAATAAATTATGCTATTTTCTTATTATGGTGGCATTTATTAAATCGAAGTTATCACCTGAATTATGACTATCTGTTACGAGCAAGTTCAAAGGGTTGTCTAAACGTAGGTCTCTCTTATGTTCATAGGTGCAGGTTTTTTTTTTTAGTTTTCTTGATGTTTCGCCTATGTAAATCTTATGGCGTTTCAGGCAAATTATTTTGTGATAAATATATGTTAAATCTATAAAATTTATCATTTTTCCTTATCCGATCATTCTGTCGGCTTCTAATCCATATTTAATCCATATTTGATCCCGTTTCACACACACACACACACACACACACACACACACACACACACACATATATATATATATATATATATGCAGATTGGGTTCTATATCATTGGTTGACAACTGGTTTAGGAGAAGGACAACTCTAAATTCAAAACCTGTGGCACGTGGTACACCAGGTCTCTCTATTCGGCTTTTCAATGTGGTTGGCTCTACACAAAGCCTTCACCACTATAACCAAATCATATGTACAGGCATCTGGTTGTCGGTTTCTAGGAACTGAGTTGATTGACTATCATACGTCGAAAAAACGACGGGAAGGCCCATCATGAGTAAATGTAGATCAAATATGGATCGGAATCCAACAGGATGATAAAATAAAATGACAAATATAAAAACAATATGAATCTAACATGTTTCAATTTTATTATAGCTCCGTCAGAGATTGAGAGAAAACAAACAAAAGACAGAACACACTGGTGTTTTCAATTATGTTTTGCTTTATTCTTATTGATCAGACTCATGTCACGTTTATTAGAACCGTGGATTATTCTATGTTCATGTAGGTTTATGAAGATTTTTGTATGTCTAAGTGGGCAATGCACGGCAATATGTGTTTGTAATTATGTCCGTGTGTTTGTCTAGATGGGGATTTTATCTTCACGTTAGTGCAGTCAACCCTCGCAGGAAGGAGTCACAGGGTTCTATTTTGTGGCCCGCCTCTTTAAGAATGTATTCTTTGTATTAGATAGATATAAATTAGATTCTTTAAGAAGGAATTCAAAGAACGAAGGCGATGTAATATTTTAGCTATGTGTTTATAGTTATCATTAAGGTTTCAATGTGTGACGTCACCCCGGCCTCTCTCTGCCCCCGTGCTATCCTGTGACGACCAATGTGACTTGGTATTGGTCGCGGCACCAAATACGACGTGATCCTGCTGTCACGGCACCAAATGTGACATTCTAACCCTTGGCTGATTCGGATGGGAATCTGGTTAGATTTGGTATCAGCTTTGTCGTTTCCAGCTCGCCTCCAACGTCTGGTTACCGAAGTAACTGCTTTGATTTCTATTCCAACCTACCCACGTTGTGATTTTGATCTTAGGTAGACGAAATCAATCAGTCGCCGGGCCGTAATGCAAGCCGAGTCCGAGCAAAGGTAACACCGCACAAGTATGTGTAAAAGAAAATAAAGTAACAACTCGAAAAGTTCAAATGTGTTAAAAAAGAATAACAAATATTTTTATATCTGGTTGCTGAATACAGGACTGCGTCTTTCTCCCAAACCGCTAATATGGATACGTGACACTTTGCGTTTGTTAGGCGAGTCTTAATATCTTAAGTTGTTTTTCGATAACTGTTTTTTTTTTGTATCTTCAGGTGATATTCGTAAAACTTGTCTTGGTGGTGTGAGTCTAAGTCGTTCTTCAAAAATAAATTGTTCTTGGTTAGAAGTCGAAATCGGGATGCGTGAATCTTCAGTCAGCTTCCTGCGAGGCTGGTCTCAGAGCTCACAGATCAACTCTGTCTGCGTCTGCGTCTGTGTCTCTCCAACCCCAACTGCAACTAACTCACTAATTAACTGCGACTCTGTTTATATGGACGCTGACCAAAACCGGGTGTGGGCTTGTCGGGGTTTGAGTTTCTCGATAATTCTAAATCCACAATAAGGATTTTCTTTGTTTTCGGACAGGAAAAAATTATTACTTTTCATTTTTGGAAGTCCATTACTTTCTGCACCAGTGGGGTTCTTAAGGGATTCGTCCTCTCAAATTCCCCCTTTCTCATATTGGTATCTCCCACCAATCCCCTCAGAGGGCGTCAACAGGCCTCCCCTCCTTCTCATATTTTTACCTTCGCCTACCGCTCACGCCACCACTCAGCCAATGAACGCTCAGCAGCGTGGGTGTGGCTAGACTGGCCTCAGTTTAAAAGTATCGCTCAAAGAAAAAAATTATCTTCCTTTTTTTTCTTTCTTTCTCTTCCCCGAGGAGACCTCCCACGAATCATAGTGTGGTCCCTAATCTCTATCTTAACCGAATGTCGTCTGGAATTTGTCAACGAGATTTTCGTCAAATAATCATCGGGGTTAATCAAGTGAATCTCTTTGTCTCCTCAATGCCTACGTACTTCCGTCGCCACAATCTGTCCAGGCAACAAACTCTTATCATGGCTAAGTCTGAACATAAAACAGATGTTTTTTCCCAAAACCAAATGATATCTCCGAAAGATAGTCAATGGTTTATTCTTCCCTTTTCACTGGGTGGCCCAGCTGATGTTTTTCTCGGTCAGTACGTGATCTGATTACAATTATCTCCCAGCTTCTGTTTCGTAGGCCACTTGACCAATTTGAAATTTTCATTATTGCCATGGGCAGATTGCTATCTTCTTTCGCCGTGTCATAACATAAATTAATTCCGACAGATCCGTGGTCTTACGAATTTCCCATCTTCCGCGAAAAAAACAAACCTTTTTCTCTTTCTTCGTAAATGAAAACAAAACCTTTACCACTTTTCTTTGTTAAAAAAATACCATCGCTCAGTATGTCTTTTCGTGATAGCTTCTTCTCGCCTTAATTATTTCTAGCGACCGCTAAATAGTGTCACAAATGTATTTTCTTCTTGAAAAATTGTGTTCTTTTAAAATTAGGGTGGCATTAGTCAAATCGATGTCATGTCCAGCATCGTTTCGATGAAAAACTAAAGAATTAGATCGATTGTTCAAACGCAAGTCTCTCTTGTATTCGTAGATGCAGGCTCCCCTACATAAACAAAAAAAAAAAAAAATTCATAACGCAAAATTCATAATCCTGCCCTCCATCACTCTTGCTACTAAACTAGTAAACAAATTAATCATCCTTAATATTAGGATCGTTATCACCACCTCCAACAAAACTCCTTGTAACATCAAAGATGAATTGAAGGCAAGGATTATGGCAGCATTCACCAACTTAAACAAGGAGACCACAAAGAAGAGTTGCAGAAGTCGTCTTGAGGCCGTCGTTGAAGCCAATGACAATTTTATTGAATAAATTTATAATTTCAAGATATTCTCTGTTTGATTTTGGTAAACATATCTGTTAAAATGAGACTTCAGTGTTATTTTCATTTTGTCGTCATTTAGACGATAATTTATCCATCGCAGTCAGCAGATAGCCAACCCAAGATTAGAATTAAAATCTTTTCTTCATTTCTTCCTGTAAATTGTTTTTCTGTAAAAGGAGAGTGATAATTTTTTCTGAGGACCATCTAAATTATTGGCATGTTGTTATTGACTGTTTTATTGCAATTGTCAATGTTGTTAGCACTACAGTATGGAGTTAAATCATAGTACCTATATTTGACAATAATTATTTCTTTGGGATTTCGTCTTATTCAGCGCTAGGGGGATGTTGATATGCCGCTAAACAAAATCATTTCAAAAACTTATTTAGATCAGCATTATTGCCATTGTTGTTCTTCTTGACCACAGGTATCCAACTATACGGAAAACTGTTCTTCAAAGCTCAGCAGCTGCAGTATTTCTTCTGATACAGTGGATGCGCAGGTGGGGTAATGGATAAATGCTTGGAATGAGAAATTGACGAGCTGTGCTCGAATTCCAGTCAGGCGCGCATCATCCACTTACGCGCTAATAACATCGGGAAAGCTGTGAATTCATTTTCAGCTTCAGGGTATGGATTAAATAGCAGGACTTGTATCTGGAAAAACATTTATTGTAAAAAATATTAATGCAACATTCACTCGCTAAAAAAAGAATTATTGATAAGAAGTTGATAAGCCCCATCCCTCCCCCCCAAAAAGCAATAAATATAGACAAAATTGACAAATCTACCGATTCTGTAATGTTTATTGTTTTTTATCGAAGTAAACACTTTTTGCTATTATTTTTCATAAACAATCCCAGAGCCGCGCATAGTCTCTCTATAACTACTGGAACAACTGTCATTTGTATTTTCTCAGATTTCAACACTGAAAGTCATTCTCTCTGTAATGATCGTCATCTCAGCAGCGTCATTATCATCATCATCGTCATCATCGTCATCATCATCATCATCATCATCATCATCTGTTGGAACCATTGTTGTACGGTGTTGCGAGTCTTTATTGCAACTTCTGTTGCAGCTTCTGTTGCAGCTGCATCGGCTTCTGCCTCTGTAGATGCTTTTGTGTCGTTTACAACCAGGCGCGACGTCCTTGTCATTTTCTGAAGAGAATCCATTTGAGCAGAATCACGATTCGCCGTTGGGCAACAAGCGACATTCTTTCCCCACCGTAACAGAAGCTTCCATTGTTCCCCATCCATCTTCACTCACCCCTACTTCGCTACTCCCCCCACCCCCCGATGTTTCCTTTTCATTCTCACGAAACATGGTTCTTCTTGCCCAATTCAGTTTCTACCCTCCCCGACACTCGAGGATACTCACTTTGGTTCTTTCATCTTTTCTTTTATTTCTTCATTCACTCTCCTTTCATTCATCCATTCAATGTCACCATAGTATCTTCTCTTTTTCATTCAGTTTTCCTCCTTCTTTTATCAAATTGGTGTTGTTATTTTCATTGCTTTTTTTTATTACTTTTATTCTTTTATACTTTTTCATCATTCTCTCGAGCAAAATTCATCGTCTATTTTCATTCATTTTCTCATCTTGTACATCAATTTGCTTCCATCATTCAAACCTTTTTCGTTTCATTCATTCACTTTTCGACTCTATCTTTCAGTTCATATTCCCACCTTCTCTCTTTCTTTTCTAATTATTAATTGCCGATATTGCCTCATTCATTCGATTTTTCTTCTTTATTTGTATATTTCAAGTCACCTCCAGTGATTTAATCTTCCCAAGCTTGATTCATCCAAACTTATTCTGGTTAACCGTAACACTTACTATCATTTACTCGTGTATTTGCTTTCTCCTTTCACTCGTGGCCTTTATTTTCACTATCAAACTATTTCATTATATTCTTTCATTTTTTAGCTTGAACAAATACGTAAATATATGTACATTCTTTGTATTCGTACAGACGTTTATAGGTGTGAGTAATGTATCTCCCTGTCGTTATCTGTCTATATTAGTTAACATTCGAGTATTCAATGTGTAATTATATAGAGTTAACCTTTGAATATTTGATGTGCAATTACATATATGTATATATATATATATATATATATATATATATATATATATATATATATATATATGTATGTATGTATATGTGTGTGCAAATATATAGAAAAATAGGTTAATAGTCCGATGTTCTTTAGTATTTTTGTTTTTATTTAAAAAAAAAAACAGTGCTCAATACATAACTAGAGCCTAACTGATAATTATTTTAAAAAAAAAAACATGATTCCATCGCTACATAAGAGTTCTCATGTTTCAAAAACAGGAGCTAAAAACTTCAATTTAATTACAAAAATAAATTGAATTAATGTATCAAGTTCTGTTTCATCTTTAATCGAAAGATATATATATATATATATATATATATATATATATATATATAATTATACATCGAATTCTGTGTATATATTTACGTACTTGTGCACGCTAAAAATGAAAGAATATAGAGAAAAGAGTTTGATAATGAAAATGAAGGCAAGATTGAAAGCAGAAAGCACACACACACACACACACACACACACACACACATATATATATATATATATCATGGTTGACCACTCGTTTCCGTGTATGCATGTGTGCTAGGGTGCCATAACTCGTTGTTATATTATCGACTGCTTCGGCACAATTATGTTTGCTTAACACAATGCAACCTGTCTTTTTATACTCTAACTTCGCTGAACGGACCTCTAGGAGAGAACGCATCATCTGATGCGGTCAAAAGTTTGAACAAGGGCAAGTTCGCTCAAACCCACTTGTTACCATTGACGAACAATTTGGTCTACCCAACGTTTGGGTCAACAAAAGACATGGGGAAGAAGTGGTATTTTTTTTTTGCACTTTCCAAAGTGGTTAAAGCGTTCCCTTTCTAACCATGAGATCCAGATTCGTATCTCACCACAAGTCGATCTGTCAATAATGGTGAGCTCCCGGTCTGGATGAGGGTAAAGGAGGTCTGGAAAGTTTCTCGAAATGCCTTGGCAGTGAAATTGGGCAGACGGAACTAGTCGGGAACCGATGATGGTTGCGAATATATTTATCTTGTTGGCAAGTCATAGAGAACGACTGTTTGATAGTATTTGGCTTGTCAAAGAAAAAAGAAAGAAAAAGTTGACCATATCAATTTCCCAGAAAAACAAATATGCCTGAGCAGACGTCTGCTAAAGCCGTCTTTGCAGATGGGGGTTCTCTGAAACGAATAGCCCGCCATTATGTTCGCGATTAAATGTAAGTTGAATTTGTGTACAAGAATTCTATGGAGTTTTCATATTTGTGTATCTATATGTGTGTATCCTCAATCCTATGTATAGAATTAATTTTGTGATTTACTGTATTTTTAGTTTGTATAAGTAAATTACCTTTCAACTGTATATAGGTGAATTTTAACATTTAAAATATCTGTGTGTTGTGTGAACACTACTCTCTGGTGAGTGTATAAATATACATACATTCATACATACATATATATATATATATATATATATATATATATATATATATATATATATATATATTTATATCAGTAATTTCCAATGTATATAAATATGTTATATGTATGTTGTATGTGTGTGTGAAGAATTGATATATACTTTTCTCTATACATATATAAATTTTTAATTTTGTGTATACGGATATCTTTACGGATGTGTTTAAAGGTGATCTTGGTTGTGTCTATTCATAGAAGACTTTACGAATGGACAGGGATATTCGCATGAAAGGTTGTAACTGAATGTGTTTGAAAATGTTTTGGCACGTACGTTTCGATGTAGATTTGTCGATCTGCGTGTGTGTTTGTGTGTATGTGCGAGGAAGATTCACGAAATTGGTGTTCGATGTCGGTGTGACTGAAGAAGATTTGATGTAAAGAATTCGAAGCTTGGGTCTTTGCCAAGTTTTCCTGAATGCCTTGCTAAGTGCACCATTCAAAGAATTGTGGAAAGCAAATAGAATTTAAACGGCAAGAGAGACGACGACAAATCCGGTCACTTACCGGAGAGGGACAGTTGAACGGACAGATTTTGTGAAGAATCGTTCACGCAAGCTCGCTGACCTGTGTTTCGATATATATATATATATATATATATATATATATTCTGAAAAGTTCTAGGCCTGGCTCACTTAACAAAATCCGTGTATTTCAATAATAAAACTCTATTTTGGGGACATTTGCTTTTGATAATTTTTGCTATAATACAAGTCCTAAGTGCCACTCAAGCCAGAGGATTACTAAATGGCGATGTTTTAAGGGTGTGTAAGGAGAGAACAAGCGTTGTATATTATGAGGATATGCAAGGCAAATAACGGTTGACTCGATTTGAAGAGGTTAAGATTGTTGTGATGAAGAAAGCATCATTTAGGGTGTCCGTTCCACAATGCACCAGTTCTAGGGATGAAGCAGTCGTCATTAACTGAATATATGAGGAAAGAGGAAATGAGGGTGAGTACACGTAACATGGTGTGTCCTAGTTGGAGTTGATTTGGATTGGTGGAATATAGTTTGCCCGAACATTTGCCATAAAACAGCAATAGATTAGCGAGAGGCGAACAACATTTCATCTGAGGGTTGAAGAGTGAAAGATAATACATTCCCGACTATATTCAACTAAAGAGGACTTCCGTGGAGGGATCAAATCTGATGCAAGTAATGATAAGGAAATAATGGAAAAGTTAAAATTACTGAATAATAACGCAGATATTAACAGATATGATTTCTAATAAAAATTTCTTCAAGGGTATCAGATCAGACACTAACACTAGAACACTAACCATGGGTATATAGTACGCAGCACAAATTTTCCTATTTTTAATTACAATTTTCAGTACCTGATTTTCTTACCTAAATAATATGTTTTTCAGTTCCTATTAATGTTAACTCAAAGTACAAAGTTTGAAGTGCCTGCATGTAAAATATTTCAAATAAAGATTTATATTTAATATTCTTTTTTGATATTTTCAAAATCGGGTATGATATACACATGGTTAGTATTGGTGTAATTTTAATTGATGTTTAGTGTTCTAGGGTTAATCAAATCAACGTCTCAGTGGTCTATATTTTGGATTAATTTGATAAAATATTATGTTGCACTTTACATAATAAAACCTACAACAAAAAACAGGTTTTCTATATTACTAATACAGATATATATCAAAGTAAGCCCGACACACTAGGAATTTAAATGTAAGTGTATCCTGAAAATTTTGACAACATTGTTTGGTTAAAAGTATTGTTTTGAAAATATTGACTTGCATGACAAACGAGTAATAGTGTATATATGATAATTAGAACATCCCTATATTTTCAGGCTTCATACGTTATATATATATATATATATATATATATATATATATATATATATATATATATATATACAAGTATAGGATTGGTGTATATGGAATAAATTCCAAAAACCAAAAAATACTATCCGGTATTTTTGTATTCATTTTATAACATATTTATGTTATATATATATATATATATATATATATATATATATATATATATATATATATACGTAGTTAGGTAATTAGATGTTTGCTAATCCGTATGGATAATCCCAAGGAGGATGTTATCTGGAGAGCTGAATGTAAAAACAGAGCGAATATTAGTTGCAATAAAAACAGACAACCTTATGGTTCCATAGATTATATTTTATTTCCACAGGAATGGGATTTTTTCCTGTTTCCTCCGATCACATTATCAAGCATAAAAGAAAAATCAAAATAAATAACGTTTAGCTGCAAAAGGACAATATGAATAAAGACAAAAAGAAAACTTATCGTAGCCGATGCGTTTCGTCCGCTAAAAGACTTTATCAAGGCTAATGTAAGTATTTTATTTTGCGAAATTAGTAGTTAAATTATTTGGGATTGGGTTTGATTTATGTGTTATATATTTCGAATAACATGAAGTTATGGATTTAACCGTGTTCTTTTAATTTTTTAGTATTTTTATGGTCAGGTAAATTGGTTTGGAATAGTAGTATTTTTTTCAGGAAAGGAGTAATGGAAACAGAAACACACATGAGTTATACGTACTAACGTTACCTGAGAAGTGGACATTGAGGTCAACACAGTATGTTTTATTCTTAAACGCAATCTTCAGTTCTGAGTATCTCCTTTTATATTTCAATTTTCTATATCCCTAATATTGGGCATTTTACCATAAATATAGCATACCTTATGTATATACATACATATATATATATATATATATATATATATATATATATATATATATATGTGTGTGTGTGTGTGTGTGTGTGTGTGTGTGTGTGTGTGTATGGAGAGAGAAAGAGACAGACATGCATATAGATAGATACAAAGATAGATAGATAGATAGATAGATAGATAAAAACATTGTGGACATAGGGAAAAACTTGGTCTAAAAACAATACGGAAGCGTGAAATTGACAGTTTTGATTGGAATATTCAAAATATCCACACCTATAAACACAAACAAATCTACAACATCGAGACGTCACTCCTATAAACATAGCAACTTTAATAATCAATCAATCTAACTATATATCTACATACACAAACACGTACACATGTCTGCGTGCATACACACACGGATAATCATACATACATACACACACACATACACACACACACACACATATATATATATATATATAATTATTTATTCGAAAATTATAACATACATATGTTATAAAATGAATAGCGTAAGTTCGGTTGTGTCGGCAGAAAACCGTTAATTCTTGCCGGTTGTTTAATAGGTTTTTATTGTTTAGAAGATTAATAATGTGTAGTTTCTCATGGAGCACAAAGGGCATGGGTCATCCCAAGTTTTGCAAGTTCTAGTCCTGTTAATGATTTTCCATTTTACTTTAGGTGTCCTATTTTTTCTTTCAGGTGCCCAAAATATTTAGATAGAGAGGTCTGATGTCAAAGGCATTTTTCGTGGACCCAATGTATATCATATTATTGTTAGGGTTCTCCGTAGATGATATAGTGCATTGGTATACCACAGATTTGATGCAGCACTTATTTTCTAATGGGCAGTCTACCGGGTTTCTACAATCGCATAATTTTTCCCTATCATTATCTGATTTAAGTGTAGAGTTATTAAAACTATTCAGGTAAGGGGGTTTGTTCAGGATATTATTATTGTATCTTCTTATTATACCTTCTAGATTTTCAGTGCAGTAATAACTCAATTTTAGTGTGTTCTTATTGAATATATTACTAAGCCTACTTTTGGCGGGAAAGTGGTTATCGATTAGAGCTAAGAACTTCTGTCCTAGTTTAATACTAACCATTTGGTTGAACGGAGGTGTATACCAAATGATGTTTCTTTTCCTGTTTTTTTTTCTTTTGGTTATTGCAATTGTCCCTATATTTAATGTTAGCATTTTTATAACCACTACTTTTTAGGGCAGTGTTGTAGAAGTCATTATGTTGGTGGAATATTACTTTGTTAGCGGTGTTACTGCTAATTCTATTTTCTATTGATGAGGGTATATGTTTAATTGTGGATGGAGGGTGGTTAGACTTCGGGTGTATATATAAGGGGTTAGCATTTGGTTTTCTATAGGGTTGGTACGTGTTGCTCGGTAAGTCTAGGGTTACGTCGAGAAAGTTTACCTTTTTCAATTTAGAAGAGACTGTTATCTTTAAGTTAAGTTTTTTAAATTCACTAAACATAATTTTACGGATCTTCTCTATCTTAAAGCTAGTGGAACTCCTCACCAGCATGAGCCCGTCATCTCTATACAGTCCGATGTCCTGGATATCAATCTCGCGGTGTGCCGTTAGGTTGTACAATATTAAAAGACCAACTAAGTCAGAAGACTCTGCAGAATCTAGTGATCCCATTGTGATGTCAAACAGGTCGTCATTGTTTTTTATCCATTGCTCCCCATTATGAATGAGGACGGATTTTTTTTGCGCTGAGGATAATGTCGGTTTCTTTCTTTTGTCAGGTTAGAATATACAGCAGCAAAATATATATATACATATATATATATATATATGTATGTATATATATGTATATATATATATATATATATATATATGTATATATATATATGTGTATATATATGTATATATAAGTATGCGTGTCTGTGTGTCTATGTGTGCATATATATATATATAAGTCTCTATCTCTCATTCAGTCTCTGTTTTTGTCTGTCTGCCTGTCTATCTCGCACTTTCTCTCTCTCTCTCTCTCTCTCTCTCGATATATATATATATATATATATATATATATATATATATATACAAACATTTGGAAAGAATATGTAAAATTAGGGCTGTTTTTTTAAGAACACAGTGCATTTATGAATGAATTTCCTGAAACATATAATAGATAGCTAGGAATCTTTATTCAAAATGAATCAATATTGACAAATATTTTGTGACATTATCACTAAAAATATTAAGATTCAGTTTAAAAATGACATCCAAGAATTGCTAAAAGTAACAGATGACAAATGTAAAAACGAAAATTATTTCTGCTTAGAGAAAAAATTATTTTTTCTGAAAATAACAATGGACAACAAACGATCCTATTTTTTATGATCGTTTTATACAACGGTAAGTCGTCAAATAAAAAAAAAAAAAATTGTATTCAAAATTATACTCCCGCCTAAAATTTTTCAACATTTATTTAAAAAAATTGGAGAGTTTCGTTAGAATATACAGAAACACAGATACACAGAAATACAATAGAGCACATTGTAAGTATTTTTTTGTTGGATGAAAATGTGTTATTATTCTCTTCGGGGATATTTTTCAGCATTGCTTCAACTAGCATCTTGGTACCTGTTTGTTTTGTATATTGCAACTGTAATATTGTCATGTTAGAATGAAGAAAGAACATTGCAATGAGCATTTTTTTTCGATATTAACAATTCTTATGCTATCTGCTTAGACTTAGGTCCAGAAGTAAATATATAGAAATAGATACATATCGAAAATGAAGAGAGAAAAAAATGATAAAGAAGTCTAAAAATAAAATACACATTCCATGAAAGATGAAATGAAGGCTAGAAAATGGTTTGAAAAAAAAAAACATGAAAGGAAATATGGAGATTATAATAAAAAGAAAACAACTAAGAAATATAAAGGAAAAATCTTGAATTTCATAAAAGATGACGGTGTCTAAGGAAGACGTATTTGTAAATGCATAACCAAAGGAATAAATAAAAAGCAAAAACCAAATGATGAAAGAAATGAAAAAAGAACGAATGATGAAAAGAATGAAGAAGAACGAATGATGAAGAGAAAGAAAAAAGACGGAATGATAGAGAGAATGAAAAAGAACGAATGTTGAAGAGAATGAAAAGAAGGAATGATGAAGAGAATGAAAAGAACGAATGATGAAGAGACAGAAAAAAGAAGGAATGATGGAGAGAATAAAAAAAAAGAAGGAATGATGGAGAGAATGAAAAAGAAGGAATGATGAAGAGAATGAAAAGAACGAATGATTGGGAATTTGAAAAAAAAGAAGGAATGATGGAGAGAATGAAAAAGAAGGAATGATGAAGAGAATGAAAAAAAGAAGGAATGATGAAGAGAAAGAAAAAAAGAAGGAATGATGAAGAGAATGAAAAGAAGGAATGATGGAGAGACAGAATAAAGAAGGAATGATGGAGAGAATGAAAAAAAGAGGGAATGATGAAGAGAATGAAAAAAAGAAGGAATGATGAAGAGAATGAAAAGAAGGAATGATGGAGGGAATGAAAAAAAAAGAAGGAATGATGAAGAGAATGAAAAGAACGAACGATGGAGAGAAAGTAAAAAAGAACGAATGATGGAGGGAATGAAAAAAAAAGAAGGAATGATGAAGAGAATGAAAAGAACGAATGATGGCGAATTTGAAAAAAAGAAGGAATGATGGAGAGAATGAAAAAGAACGAATGATGAAGAGACAGAAAAAAAGAAGGAATGATGAAGAGAATGAAAAGAAGGAATGATGAAGAGAATGAAAAGAACGAATGATGAAGAGAATGAAAAGAAGGAATGATGGAGAAAATGAAAAAAAGAACGAATGATGAAGAGAATGAAAAGAACGAATGATGAAGAGAATGAAAAGAAGAACGAATGATGGAGAGAAAGAAAAAAAAGAACGAATGATGGAGAGAAAGAAAAAAAGAAGGAATGATGAAGAGAAAGAAAAAGAAGGAATGATGAAGAGAAAGAAAAAGAAGGAATGATGAAGAGAATGAAAAAGAACGAATGTTGAAGAGAATAAAAAGAAGGAATGATGAAAAGAAGGAATGATCAAGAGACAGAAAATAGGAAGGATTGATGGAGAGAATGAAAAAAGAACGAATGATGAAGAGAATGAAAAAAAGAACGAATGATGAAGAGAATGAAAAAAGAAATGAAGGAGAAAAAGAATGCAAGTCAAAAACATTGAAATAAAATTGAATACTCTTAGTTACTTTAGAAAAGTGATGAAGTTTATTTATTTATATTTAGTGGGAGGGGGATTTTCCATCCACCGTGCGTATAAGTCTCCCCGTTTTTAAATTCGGCACCTTTTTAAGCCTTTCAATGATTTTACTACTGCTTTTTATTAAGAACCCCACCCTCCGTTTGAGTAAAAAATTCACCCATCCTCGTTATCAATACCCCCCTTGTATTAGGCACTTAAACATCGGAGAACGGAGAATAATTGCTAAATGAGCGAAATGCAAGAAAAATATTTTTAAAAATGGTTAAAAATACTAAAAAAGAGATTTTTTTTATTTTCTGAAAATTATGCGACCCAAAGAAAGATTTGAGAGAAAGAAAAGACAAACGCCTAGAAGGACAGAGGGATAAAAAGGACAATCATAACAAAAAATAAGAACCAGTAATGGAGAGATATGTGCGTAAATATGAACAGAAAAAAGTAGGAGACAAAAGTGTAACGGAGGTAAAAATGTAAAAAAAAAAACAAAAACAAAAAAAATAAAATAAAATAAATAATTCGATATAAAGAAAAAAATGAAAATAGTAAACTAATAGAAAACAATTTTAATTAATGAAAAAGAAGAGAGAAAAGAAAACCATTTTAGAAGGAAGGGGAAAGACTGGTGAAAGAAAAAGGAAAATTTATGGAAAATGATGATAACTTAAGTAAAAAGAAAAATTAGAAAGGCAAAAGAAGAGAGAGAAAAAAAACGCGAGAATGAGAGTTCTATAGAAATTATGAAAGGAGAAAGGTAAAAAAAAAAGTTAGAAAAAAGAAATGAAGAGAGAAAAGAAAGCGTTAAGAGAAAGGATAAAATACAGTAACGAATAAGGGGTAAAGAGAATAAAGAAAAAAAAAAGGCAGAGAGAAAATAAAGCAAGAAAAGAAAGTGGGAAAAAAGAAATGAAGAGAGAAAAGAAAGCGGGAAAATAAAGAAAAGTGAGAAAAAGACAGGAAGAAAGAAAAGCAAGCAGGAAAAAGAAAAGGTGTGAGAAAAAGAAAGTAGGAAAATAAAGAAAAAGAAACCTGGTAACGAAGAAAAACGAAGCAGGAAAAAGAAAGAAAAACGAAGCAGGAAAAAGAAAGAAAAAAAGCGGGAAAATAAAGAAAAGAAAGCGGGAAAATAAAGAAAGGAGAAAATAATATTCAGAGACTTAACTATTGAAAGAAGAAAGTGTAAACATTTATAGAAACTAAATGTAAAGAAATTCGAATAAAAATAACAGCCAAAAGTAATATAACATACGGTCAAATATTATAAAGTAATGAACATAACAATAAAATAAATCTAAAACAAATAAAAAAGCAAATCAATAAATCATGAATAAAAGAAAAGTTTATTTGTTTTTAGCCATTATTTTTATTCATGCAGTTCCTCCTCAAGATTGCTTCTTTTTTTTTTGCTGGGAAAGACCTCTCTTTTGTCACTTCAAGGCCATATTTAAAAACGGTCTAGTTGCGTTTAAGATGATGCTGTATGTTCATTCTGTCGTAAGCTATGCTAAAATTACAAAAAGAATAAAACTTCCAACAGGGGTACATAAAAAAGAAAGCTTCAAGCAAAACATACCCTCAGATGTAAAAACTACAAAGAAATCGTAGCAAGAACAAAACAAAACAAAATCATGTCAGGCCTCAACGCTGTCATGTCTAGATTTAAAGTCTTTGAACCGCCATTTTTCTCTGCGTAATGTAGACCTAACGAGCCTCGGGTTTTTCAACACTCTTTCCCACACATTACAAACCAATAGTTAGAAGAAATGATCTTTAATGGGTGAGCAGCTGAGCGAGCGTACATGGAAAAACCGTTTATATTAAATACTACCAAGAGAAGTAGGAAAAACACGCCTCGTACGGTCAAGTTATGCGTGACGGTTTCATGTCTAAGCTGTCTTCATCTTTTTCTTATGAAGTCATAAACAAGCGACGAGGTGTGTCGTATTGCTTGGCTTTTTTCCTTGACTGAATATTCACTTGTGTATTTCTAGGAATTTCCTTTCCGAAAATGAATTTGCAGATGTAAGCTTTTCTTTATTTCTTTATTTTTTGTTTAATTGTCATTTTAAAAATAGATTGCACTAAGAAGTGATCTCATATGTTCTGTACTTTTCGGCGTGTTTGGAGATATGGGATGAACTTCGTTAAAAAGTACATACATGTGTATAGCGCCTGTCACGGCTAACAATGGTGGTCGCTCTTAAAAAAAATCCTGGTGAGAGTTAAAGAAGATGGATTGTCCAAGTGCTTCTTCATTATGACATACTAGAGACATTTTGCCAAAATATCTGTCAATGGAAGCCAAAGTATAATTGTAGATTATTATTTCACAAGAGCACGAAAGGAACGTAAACAGTTATAAATGTAGTTCAAACT
>OZ010583.1:101276889-101304389 GCA_963932145.1 Acanthosepion lycidas
TTTACTTCTTATATTTGAAGAGAATTTTTCATATGTAGAAATATTGTTGTGATTGCTGAGATGATGGTTTCAACGGTTTTCTTTTGATTTCTTGATGTATTTGTTGTCTACGTTGCCTTAGGAGAATAATGATTCTTTTTTTTTAAGCATTTCATCCCTAGCAAGAGGGGAAGCCACTAGCACGCAAGGGGTTACAGAGAGTTGAAGCGAGAGCAAATAGTATTGATAAAGGAAAGGATGAAGAGAAGGATAGGGGGTAGATCAAGGCATCTGGAGACGTCGATTGAAATTACATTTGAATAGCTGGAGATTATAGCTATTAGAGAAACAAGAAATGAGGAGGGAGTTCTACAGGCGAGAAGTGCGAGACATGAAGCTATTGGAGTAGAAGAGACGGCTATATTTAACAGTTTCGACAGTGAAAGTGTGAGAGCGAGATGCCAGCCTAGTTGAACGCTTAAATTCATGAAAACTGGGAACCAGCGAAAGCAGCTCATCGGAGCAGTTACCGTGAAAGTATTTGTAAAAAAAGACAGATTGAGGCGACGGCACGTCTGTAAGAGAGTGACTGCAGACGAGATGCCAGATCAGGGCCAGTTACATTGCATATTCGTCTCTGGATTTTATCAAGGACGTTGAGACAAAGAGAAGGGGCTCCAAACTATATATGGCAGCAATACTCAATGCAAGGGCGAATGGATGATTTGTAGATTTGAAAGATCGACCCCGGCGAAAAAAAACTTCCTGATTCTATTAGGAAAGGTGAGATTGGAAAAAAATGAGGCGTATATTAATATGTCGATAATATTCAGTGGCGGCATTTTTAAGGATTTTCCATCTCAATGAATTATTTTCTTTCTTTTTTATGACTGTAGCAGTTTTAAAAAATCAAAATTGTGTTTGAATTTATTTCTATGTAGTGAAGTTGTTAAATTGTCACTTATGAAGTCCCTTTTGTGTTCATAGATATGTTTTACAAATTCCTACATCCTTCCCCAATGTATTGTGAGGAACTGTTTTGGCAATTTATTTTATATATGGCTGCTTCTGAAATATTATTGTTATCGGTGTTTTTAGATCTGATTATATCGATAATGCCAGTGAAACTGGTTGCGGTTAATCTCTCTGTTCGGCATTCGGAAAATGTTTCCATCCCACATAAAAAAATCAGGTGATATGAATAAATACATAGACATCAAAATCCCATTGTCTTTTTTCTTTTATACATATTTTCTTTTCCTACAGATTAATTCTGAGAATTCTCCTCAGATATATATATATATATATATATATATATATATATATATATATATATATATATATATATAAACTTTACATAATCAAAATGGCATCCTCTATATTTGGAAAACTTTTGAGCCTCATATTCATTATACTAACGAATATCAGTCAGATAAAATCGCTTCTCTTGCCTGCCAAATAAAAGCGAGATTTCTTAATAAATTGAGATAAGACAGAAAATGTAATAAACCGAGGTTTAATTAACGGGATGTCGGGAAAATGAGAAAATTTTATAATCATGGATATAAATAAACGGAGTGATTGTCAAATGACCAATCATATGTCTTTGAAACTATAACAAGACCCCGAAGAAATAATACTAAAAATAAATGAATAAATGGTCATTGGTATCTTTAAGTAAAATAATTTAACAAAATCGAAAATATTTTTATGAAGTATTGCTAAATTTATATTATGAAAAATGTCCATCGTAAAAAGTTGAAAGTAATAAGCAGTTAAGCTAATAATTTCTGAGGGTTTGAAAAATCCAAAATTTAACAAAGAGGTAGGGACGTTTATTTATCAGGAATTTCATGGTTACTCTTTGGTGAAAACTAAACGCCATGATCAACGAGATCTCACCTAGTAGCACAGGCACTGATATCTGATACAGATTCGATGGCGGACTCTTTAACACCGCCCGACTTCTCTCCCGGACAAAGAGTACCACCACCCGCGCGCAAGAATTTCAGTATGCTGTCGACAATATTCAACTGCGGACCAGACTGTCATTAACCCCTAGAGATCTGCAAACCCGTATAACGAGGCCTACAAACGCTTCGGGATGCAGGTCAGTGTCAAAAAAGACAAAGATGCTCACCTAGCGATCTCCCCGGATAAGCAACACCGCACATCAGCGTGATCATTGACAGACAGCTGGAAGAATTCGTTAATGAATTTCCCTACCTTGTCAGTATTATATCGAATAATGTCACATGGCTCATACTGCGTACGGAACACTCTCTCACCTGTTCTTGAGCTAATTGCAGTCTCAAAATGAGAACTAACATCTTAGTAACTCGGGGTGTGGTCCTCTCTACTCTTCTATACGCTTGCGAGGCCTGGCCGTTGTATGCTTCAACATCGCCCCCGCTGGGTGTCTTACGCGTGCAGAATGTGTCCCACTCGACTCCCACGTATCATCCTGTTTTGAGAACTCGCCAGCGGCAAGACGCTACACGTAAGCACAAAATTCAAGGATCAGTTTAAAGCATCCCTGACACAGCTAACAACGACTCTTATACCGGGGAAACCGTTGCTACAAATCGGTATTCCTGACGAAGGACCATCCAAAGCGAGGGGAGGCGAGATTTTCGAGTTAAAGTCCAAGGGGATACGTGTATATATTTACATATAATTTCGTGTATTTCTTACTAGTATAAAAGTCTCTCTGAGAACAAAGCATGTTTGACGTACCTTTTTTTTTTCCTTTCAACCATTCCATTCCGTCCGTGAACTGCGGTGTGACGGATGTAATAATGACCATAATAGAAAGAAAGATCAATGGGAGAATGAACCTTTCTTCCATAGCTCTATCTCCTGTTAACTGACCATGTCTTCAGGGGTGTAGTCGTGCACACTAGGCTTGGCTAATTGTGGGTTGGTGACGCCGTACGGATAAGAAGGCGATTATCTCCCTTCGGTGGAAATAAGTCACATGGGTCACGTGATAGACGTTTAATGTCGTTACTTCACTTGACAAAGGTGGACTGCCATTCAGTTAGTAATCTTATTGGTGCCAAGACATATATTTGTTCGTCCTTTTGCTGATAACCATGTAGCTGTCAAATGCTACAGCTTACAATTCCATGGTGCCGTTTCTTTTTGGGAATATATCTTTCCCAGATATGGAAAGAAATTCAGGCTCACAAACTGGAAATTTGGGAAAACCCAAGACTCACCGGTTCCCTTTCGTGGAATATGACTTCGCCTGTAGTAGATGAATTCGACCCATGTGAATCTGGAGTTCTGAGCATGACTTCTCCAGAAACACAGAAGAATCTGCATATTATATGAAAGACTCTTCATTTTTGTTTCTCCTTACACTCTACTTGCTGTGTAGATATGATATATTGTTCTCTGCGTAGGATACATATATATATATATATATATATGTGTGTGTGTGTGTGTGTGTGTGCGTGTGTGTGTGTGTGTGTGAGTGTGCAGATATGTAGAAAAATAGGAAAGAACATATTAGGTAAATAATCCGGAGTTCTTCAGTATTTTTGTTTTTATTTTTTTTAAAACAGTGCTCCATACAGAAGTAGAGCTTAAATTATAATTATAATTTTTTTTAATTTTTAATTTTTTTTATTTATATTTTAAAATAATATATATATATATATATATATATATATATATATATATATATATATATATATATATATATATATAGTTTTGTGTATATCTTAGTGCTATAAAAGTCTCTCTGGGAACGAAGCATGTTGGTTATTCCTTTTCCATTCAGCCCTTGCGTTCCGTCCGTGAACTACGATGTTATTATATCACGGACATAATAATATCCGTAGTGAGAAAAATACAAATAGGAGAATAAATCTTTCTTTCTTAGCTCTTTCCCGTTATAATTTTATTCCTTATTGAAAGAATCAAATTCTTGACTAAATTTCTTTCAAAATTGAAACCAAAGTCAGAGCGTCGTTTGCAGTCGTTGAAATTTGATTGCTTAATTTCCTTAAATGTTTAGAATATCTTTAAATTAAGTGACGATTGAGAGTTTATCTCAAGAATATTTCATAACATTTTTCATAAGAGAGCGTCTTATTCTTATAAATAACAATGCAAGTTTAAACTTAGTAAAACAATTTCAAGGGAAGAACCAATTAAAAGCTTGGATATTTTGATGGGACCCGATTCATAACATATATGTATTTGTCTGAAAAAATGGCTTCACTGAAACCGTTAAACCTATTCTTCACATCGTCGAGTGGATCACTTCATCGAAAAATACAAACTAGGAAAATTAAAAGAAGATAACTTATATCTGTTTGGGGCTTTTCTTAAATAATATACCATTTAATAATTAAACTCGTTTATTTTTTTGTTTATTTATGATAACAGTTCGTTTTTTAAAGTGGCTTATTTAATATTGAAACCAGTTAAAGCAAGGACATTGCTTGCCTTTTTTTTTTCGGGCAAGGAAAATTAAATATAAATAACAACTGATTAAAATATAAATATTAAATAAACAAAAAGAGAAATACGAATTAATAAAGAAGACGATTTTAAATATTTAATTTATCTACGCAAGTATTCTGGATAGAACAAATCTTAAAATGGTCATTTTATACAAGTTTTTACATATTCCTCGAATGAAACTAACATATTAAACAATATCACGTGAATGAAAACATTAGGTATTTATTAGGTTGGTGCAAAATAATGACGTATTAATGTCGTTTTTTGACGTTAAAAATACGTCAAAAAACGACATTATTTCGTCATTATTTTTGCACCAAACTAATAGTATCGTAATAATCAATCTTTTTAAACTGATATACGATTTAAAAAAGCTATAAAAGATATAACATTTATTTCCCTTTAATTCTCTACGTTTGGATTTTTCGATGAATTTCGGTTTGTTTTGATATTATGGCATTGTTGTTCATAATGACGGTCGTCTTCGAATATAGAATCCAGAGGTTAGCAGTGAATATTTCGAAGACAGTAGGAAAGCGTTGTTCAGGTTAGCAGTGGATATTTTGGTAAAAGGTAACAGAGCATATTTCGTCCTTCTGTTTCTCTTCGCCTGACAAGCTGGACTGGACATTCGGGTAGAGTGAACAAAATGGCCGCCTTTATACACGACGGATTGAATGTTCTACGTCTTCTGATTGGTTAACCTTCTATTGGTGGACTATAAAGTGAGTTAAGTCATTTGAGCTAACTCACTAGTTACATATATATACACAAAAAACTGTAACAGGCATATCAACCTCAATGGGTCATTTAAAGCCGATAAAATTTTATTCTTGGTAATATTTTTTTAAATCTATTTCTGGTAATAATTTTCCTTCAAAAATTCTATTTCTGGTAATAATTTTCTTTCAATTATGTATCGTCGGTAATATTTTTTCTTTTTTTTTTAAAAAAAAGTATAGCTGGTAATATTTGTTTTTCAAAAATACATTGTTTTTTTTTTTTAGATTTTTCTGTAGATCGCAATTTCTTTAATGGAATTTATGATGTTATTTGGATTAGTATTTTCGAATAGATTCTTTAGATTATCCGATTTGTAGTGTTTACTACCGATTCGTCGGAGATTATGGCAATTTAGTAGGATGTGTTTGACTAGATTTTTTCAGTGAAATTTGACGAAGTGAAGATTCGATTTGACGCTTTCTGTGAATTCAGTTATCGCTCTTCTGCTTGCGCCTCATTTTACTGTATCAACAGGATTCAGATCAAGATTTCAACTTCATCAATTCACAAAAATAATCTCTTCATAGCAGAATTTGTAAAAGTAGGGAAGGTTCAATTCATTACTACTAGACATTTTTTTTTAAAAGATATTTCTATCTTCGTAAAAACTGTCCTTTTGTTGTCATTTCTCCTCACTAAAGTCTTTTGGTTCTTCTCCACTTCCAGTAACTCCTTTCTGTCTTAGTGCCATTATCGCCTTGCTTGGAGTGAACCGATTAAAAAAGTATCCGTTTAAGTTTGTGGAAATTTGAACAGAGCTTGTTATCCAGTCCACTTGGATAGATCGTTCTTATGCTATTCCTAAATGAATCAGTGCAAGACTGGCAGCCGAAATTAATGTTTTCCAGTTATTTTCATGCAAATACTGTTGGGTAATTCAAGTTTTCATCTATAATACGCCTTTTTCTTTTTAAACAGTTACAATCTCTGGTTATACAATAAATAATATCTTGTACGTGGTGTTCGTAAAAGTTGTCATTCACGAAGTAAACTCTCTTTTTTCAGGCATATAACTGTTTCCTCTGCTGTAAAGCTTTAACTCCAACCTAACTGTAGACACATACACCGTTTGATCTTCATAAAAGTTAAGCAAGCGTTGAGGAAAGTCAGCTGGTTCCACTCGGAGTTCCAGTCACAAAACTAAAAAGATGTGAGCCAACATAACAATTGGAGAAGACATATAATAACGGAGAAGAGGTTATTCTCTAAATAATTATAGGGAAGTGTTATACTCAACACGATAATCGGAGAATACTTATTCTCGACATAATAATATCGTTAGACTAATTTTCCGTAACATACAGAATTGTAGCACAAGGCCGGGGGAGAAAAAGGTGGGACTGGTCTTCATTACCTGTCCTAGTTAATCAGATTCGCAACCCATTCATTCATTACAATTTGCTCATTCACCAAAAGAACTTATCTATCATCTCTCGATCCTGCATACACCAAAATACCGTATGTTCACAGGGGGACTTACAAAACATCCCATGAGATAAAAATCTGATAAGAGTCCAAAATGTCCTTTTTTCCACGTTTTTTTTTCTTCTTCTAACCAAAAATATATCAAAACTTCATGATTCATAAAATGATGGAGAGGGGAAAACCCCAGAAAACAAAGTAAAATATAACGCAACGATAAAATCAAAATAAATGGTAGTAGGACTCGTCCAGCCGTCAAAATAATAAGAGAGGGCGCTGTATTCTGCCGCTAGACAGAATCAAGCAGCTCACTCATTCATCGAATGGGGAGGGTCAAAATAAATAACGGGATTGGAAAAATCAACGGCTCACCCAGCCGAGATGAAAACTGGGGACAAAAACAAACTGGGGGAATTGGGAATCTCGACATGGATCTGAATAATATGGTTAGAGTTATTCGCAACATAATTATGAGGGAAGTTTTATTGTCAAAATAATCATGGGCGAAAATTTATTCTAAACATGACTCCCGAAATAATAAAACGATAAGTCTTATTGTCAAAATAATAGTGGGGTAAGATTTTTTCTCAGCATAATAACGGTGGGTGTTTTATTCTCAACATAATAATTGGGCAAGTTATTGTCAAAATAATAATGGGGAAATATTTATTCTCAAAATAATAATGGTGAAAATCTCATTCTCAACATAATACAGAGCAAAGTTATTCTCAAAACAATATTGGGCTTAGTGGTATTGTCAAAATATTAATTGGGTAAATATTATTCTCAATATAATAATAGGGGAAAGCTATTGTCAAAATAATCTTATTCTTAACAGTCTTATTCTCAACGTAACACTGGGTGTGAATCCTTATTATAGGGGTAAGTCATATTCTCAACGTAATAATAGGTGAGAATCCTCATTATCAGGTAAGTCTTATTTTCAACGTAACAATGGGTGAGAATCCTTATTATCAGGTAAGTCTTATTCTTAACGTAATAAAGGGTGATAATCCTTATTATGGAGTAAATCTTATTCTCAATGTAATAATGGGTGAGTCGTATTCTCCACCAAACAACCTCCTTCCATAATGTTGCTAGACTTTCGCTATTTCCATGGCAAATGTTAAGATGAGTTTCATTTTATATTTGCATCAGTTCAGATCTTTACTGCTAGGACACACCATACTACCTGCAAAGAGGAGGCGAATCGCTCATTTCTTTCGTATTCCAAGTGTAAGAAGAACATTCTATTCAGATATCTTTTTCCTCCATTTTTTCTGCACAAACTCCCCCTTGGATGCTTTTCTGAACACTACAATAGCCTAACCAAATCAAGCACCAATCGTATTCTACCCTTCTTATTCTCATAATGTTCACTTTTACTACTTCGCCTTTCACTCATATCACAGCTCATTGATCATAACCAATTTAATATTAACCCAATAACTTGAGTTGCTCTTGAGCCTTGAAATTTAGCACAGAAAAATAAAACATCCGGTATTACCTTAAGATACACCCTTGTATAATAATAATTCTTCATCTAAGAAATGCAAAGAATTAGCCCAATGTATTGGTTTCATTCAGTGGATTACATATCGCAAGTGCTTCAAGTGGAGAAAAAAACAAAGCTATTTCCTAATAGCTCTTGGGAGCTTGGAAGAAAAATTTTTGAAAAATACCATCAAGATCCTGGATGTTGATGGTATTTTTGCAATGGGAGTCAGTCAGCTATCACCATATTTTTTCGTAGAGCTGTGCAACATAATTACAAATTAGTTGGCGTATTCTAAGGACAGTTTGTAAGCAAGTTCGAATCCTAAAGTAGCTAATAACTGAAATTGAGTGTTGGGCAACAATGATAGGAATACTAACGACTAAAACAATGAAACTAAATCATCTTCTAAAACTTACTAGAACAATTTTATAAAGAGCAGCGCTGTAAGAGACGGCGGCTGCACACGTGGTGTTTTATCTGTTAGAATTACATGTCTTTTCAGCGGAGAATGGTTTAAGAAAAGAAAGGAGACAAAAGAGATCAAGAGAAATAGTGAATTATCCAGACGAAAGAATGAATGTTAAGGAATAAGTGGAATGTTTGTAAAATTTTATTCATCATTTCTAGGCGACCGCTATTGAAATAATGAAAGAGGATAACCTCTTTGCAACATTTCTAACGAATAACAATAATAAAAAATATTCCGTAAAATTCTGTTAAATTTCCTTTTATCAAGATCAAATTTGAGAATATTTCTATCGATAATTTCACTGATCCTTATCAACTGAAATCACATTGATCGGCTATCAATACATTTTCCCAAAGAAAAACAGCTGTTAAGAGATTTCAAAAAGCTTTGAAGTTATTGACGTATAGTTGAATAGTCAATATTAAATAGATAGAAGCGCCGTAATTTACTAATAATTTAAAAGTGTTTTTTTCTGTATAGTACGTTTTAAAAGCATATTCCCGATTCTGTTATGGTGGATGTAAAGGTCAGCTCAATTTAATTTTATCCAACGCTATTATGACAGCTTGAATTGTATACTTTGATGTCTTCTGCTGAATGAATGTGGAGAGTTTTTCGTGTTGAGGGTCAGAGGTTAATTACGAAATCAGACTTTAAACTTCAACTTTATAATAGCCAACTGAGGTAATAAAAAAAGTATGTGTTGGTTTATAAGTTCAACTGAAGCATTGGTTTCACACTAAAAGTATATGAAAATGTTTCAGAAAATGACAGAAAATGGCAAGCATGATCTGTAGTCATAATAAAAATGATCAATCATGAGTTATTTCAATGTGTTAAATTAGACAACCTGAAAATGAAGGTGAACTTACAATAAATAAAATCAATTTACACAAACGCAAAACTAAGAACCATCTGGAACTACAAGAAAGAATCAAACTCCTGCATGCATTGCCCTTCTCATCTTTCTGTAAGTCTGCGACTCATGGACATTAACAACAGAAATATAACAAAGAATGCAAACATTCGAAATTAGATGCGATTGAACTATTCTGCGTAACTTCTACTTAAACTGCATCGCACATCTTGTAATGCAAGATCCCCTCAATCAAAAAGCAGGTCCACAGGAAGGCCTTAGAATCATTGTCAAGAAGTAAAATTTAAAATGGCATGGGCACATCATAAGTGCCAATAATCTTTCAATTGCCATTTTACAAGGAAAAGAAAGAGGTGGACAAGGGAGAAAACAGACTGAAAATGACACCAACTGGACTGGAAGGTCACTCAGAGAGACTCAGGCATTTGCACGCAACCGAAGGCATTTAGAGGGAGCTGGACAGGTACTCAGCAGCGCAGAGACGCTACGGCCACATTCAGTGATGGGATATATATATATATATATATATATATATATAGATATATATAGATATATGTATAAACACACACACACATATATATATATATATATATATAAGAATTTGATCTTGATAAAAGGAAATTTAACAGAATTTTACAGAATATTTTTTATTATTGTTATTCGTTAGAAATGTTGCAAAGAGGTTATCCTCTTTCATTATTTCAATAGCGGTCGCCTAGAAATGATGAATAAAATTTTACAAACATGCCACTTATTCCTTAACATTCATTCTTTCGTCTGGATAATTCACTATTTCTCTTGATCTCTTTTGTCTCCTTTCTTTTCTTAAACCATTCTCCGCTGAAAAGACATGTAATTCTAACAGATAAAACACCACGTGTGCAGCCGCCGTCTCTTTATGTATAACACACACACACACACACACACACACACACACATATATATATATATATATATATATATATATATATATATATGTCATTCGCAGACAGTAGTATTTCGCTGTATCACAGCTCCTCAGTGCGACTAGACAACCAAATGCCTTAACCCCGGATCAGAAGCCAACCGACCTGGTGCCAGTCAAAGCTTCTACCACTGAGCTATCTTCGTTCGACAGAATGAGTCAGTCATTCAAACAAACGCCAAACAGCCATAGTGCTCCATTCATTTTACAGAAGTTCTTCGCATTTACGCAGGTGGCTGTTGTTTTTAGAATTAGCTTGCCATTCAACAGTGCTTAATTGAAAATATATTTTCAAGATGTATGTATATATACTTATTCTCGAAACTCTTACTTGTGAACCTCCCCTTCTGGCTCCATGCTTTCCAGTCAACTTTAATCTTTAAAAATTTAAACGCTATGTTAATCGCTATCTATTCTCCTCCTGGTTACTATTCTTTTATTCTCGCTTCTTATTCATGTCCCTGTTTTCTAATTTTGGAGTCTGGGGGTAAATAATCATTTTAAAGCTTCTTCCTTAACAAAACCAACAAGGTTCGAATTTGATAAAAGGCTGTAGACTGGAGGATTTATATCTACTGAGATTAGCTAGGTACGTCACAAGACTAGACTGTAATAAGTGTAGAAAGATTGTGTTTCGCCAGTCTTCCTAATGAGGACATTAATAGAAAAACAGCATTAGATATCTTAGTAGTTACCTGTGCTCAAACTCTGATTTTAGGTACCGATGTAAAATACACACCTATCCAAGCCATTTGCGGAAATTAACTATCACCTTGCTAGCTCCGTTGGTAATTTCCTCCGGAGATCATATTAGGCGACTCAAATGAACTTTTAATCTCAGCTGTTTCCATGAGGGAAGAATGAAACAAGTTAAATGTCTACGACCAAGAGAAATCGTGGCAAAACGCAAGGAAACAGACTCGATACTAATGACGACACAAATCCTGTCAAGGAAAAATATCGTTAGCACTTGAGGCAATATCAAATTCTAAATGTACTATGTTAGTGAATTTATATGCCAACTTAAACAGAAAACGGAACTCTAAATAAATAAAACAAAATAAAACAAAATACTATTAGCATTGGTATTGCAATACATTCTGTAATGCCGTTTTTTTTAATTCTTAGACGATTAACTCGAACTGTTTTATTACAATTTGTATGTGAACTTCTGAAATGGGGAATTGTCATTATTTTCAGACAGGCTTCGATTTACTTGCATTATTTGCATTATTTGGGCTGTTATCCTCATCTTCATTACGTTTCGGCCGTTGTACGCTCCGGTCTTCATCAGGTGACTCGAATTTCGAACCGAATCCATTATTTCGTTCACCGGGCTAGATTGTTCTAATTCCACGTGCCATGCCTCTTCCAGATGTCTCAATTATTTCTCTTTAACTCATATCTCCAATATTTTTGGTTCACCACTGCTGTGGCCTGGTATTGAACTCACAACTCTTTGGGTTTAGTCATTAGATCTAATCAAGGTCTTTATCGACGTGGCCATGTGTCCTTGAGGACATTTGTGTATGGCACGTGGAACGAGAACAATATACCCCGTTTTGCAAAATAAAGGGTTCAGTTAGAAATTTCAATCACCTGAAGAAAGTCGGAGTGTACAAACGGCTGAAACGTTGTGAATATGTCAATGAAGATGGGGATAACAGTCCGAATAGAGTAAATAATGCAAGTAATCATAATACCTTATCTCAGAGATATAGACAGAGATTTCGATTTTGTTGTTATTATCGAAACATTTCAGCCTTATGCAGCTATCCGTCGATCCGGTTAACCTTGAGGGAATTTCGAAATGTACTCATTTATTCAATCTACGGTAGCAAATTGATCCAGGTCCACTGCCCACGGAAGAGAAATCGAAAGGATTAAATCGTTCCTTGTGAATTTGGTGTCATAGAAAAACGAGAATTCAATCCTGGGGACTCAGTGGAGACATGGAAAGCAAGAACTGAACAGTATTGAAAGAGAACAAGATGAGATATCTATAAACATGGGGAGTGGAACGAGAACAATCTACTACCATACCAGTAGACCAAATAAAGTATCCAGTTCGGAATTTGCCAACGGTAATATCAATGGGTATCTGAAGAATGCGAATATTGTGATATTAAAACGGTTAAGATATTATTCCGGATGTAAATAATATTTTAGTCTTTTTCATCACAACATTCTGGCAGATGCATTCTCCAGCATTCTCAGATGTATGTCATCTCCAGTAAAATCGCAGAAAAATTGCTAGTTTCGTTCATTTTTTTCTGACTAAAACTTTGACACAATTTAAACTAATTAGCCGCTTGAAGCTGGAAAAGTGTGTGTAGCACAAGAATTCATAGAGGAACGAAGATATAGTGCTGACAAAATAATCTTCATTCTTACCAATGCCAATAATTAATATTAATCACGTACACTGAACAGAATAGTAAGAATTAAATTCAAATAATCAATACATATCAGGATACGGATTTACTGAATCAGACACACACATCTGTAGCTCTCTCTCTCTCCATATATATATATATATATATATGAAGAAATATAGTCTTAAGGTGTGCTATATTTATGGAATAAAGTGCTAAATATCAGAGATAGAGCGTGTGTAAATATAAAAGTGAATATAGAAGTCAACACTTATATATATATATATATATATATATATATGTATATATATATATATATATATATATATTTAAATATATATATATATATATATATATATATATATATATATATATATATATATATATATTTAAATAAAAAGAAAGAACAGTAAGATATGTAATCCGGTTGTTCTTATTGATATTTTTATTTTTTACAAAAGAGTGCTCAGTGTAAAATTACAGAGCATTAATATTATAAATTAACTGATTTAAAATTTTAAAATATGTTTTTTTTTCGCTACACAGTAATAACCATGTTTCAAAAATGGAATCTAAAATCTTTAAATTTAATTTTGTAATTAAATTAAAAACATTAGTTCCATGTCATCCTCAAGCGAATTTTGGAGTAACTTATTTTTTTAAATTACTGAATTTTAACAGCAAGCGAAATTTATAATTTACGGTTACCAAGGATACAGAGAAATCCAATCATCCAGACAAGGGGTGGTAGCGTGTTCATTTTTATTAACTTTTGTTGTATCAGTTAATTGTTACGTTCGAAAAAGGGGTTAAGTTTAGGTACGGGTGGGGATGTATTTTTCAACGAATTCTGACATCCGTTAAATTCATGTCGTCTGGGTATTTTTTTTTTTTCTAAAAATTTTATTGTTAACGAGTACCACCATATATATATATATATATATATATATATATATATATATATATATATATATATATATATATCAGTACTCGTTTTGAAAAACCTCGAATAGCTCGACTTGCAATAGAACAAATCGGTACCCGAGGAAAAATGGCGAATAAAAAAGAAACAAGAACATTAAAACAATCGGCCAGTGTTTAAGCTCCAAGTCCAAAGAAAAATAAACCAAAACGGGTAAAAATATATACATATATACAAACACGTACATACGCACACACACACACACACACACACACACATATATATATATATATATATATATATATATATATATATATATATATATGGTATATCAAAAATACTTTTACAAAAGTTTGGTACGAGTTCCTGATACAAAAACGAGGTAAAATCTCCATATAAATTTATGTCTAAAAGACCGTCGTTATACCTCAACACATCAACTCATAACAAATGTCTTCTGCTTGTTTCTACACACGCATGCACCCGTCGGATCATTGATTGGTGGCCCCTTTCAAATAATCTCAAGCGGCGTCAAATAGTTTCGTACGCTCCCATGACACATTGATGAATCGTCTCCGCATTATTATTGCGTGCTGCTTAAACCAATTGTCTTAGGTAACCCCGTAAATAAAAATTCAAAGGATTGAGGACAGTGGAACGTGCCGGCCATGGAACTGGTCTTTCCCTCCCTATCCATCTTTCATGGTAAATGTCAGCCAGTACATCGCGAACAATTTGACTAAACTGTGCTGTAGCCCCCTCATGAATGAGCCATATTAGCAGGAGTACATCCTCTAGCAGCTCTGAAATTGTGTTCGAAATAAAGTCCCTATAAACGGAGCCCACACTTTAATCGAAAACTGATGCTGGTGTCTAGCATGTATTTTACCATAAGGATGTCGAACCCCTGACAAATGTTGGCTGGGTAATTTTGTTATACATCCCTTTCAAATGTTGCCATACCCGTAAAAAAGACTGACGAGTCAAACAACAGATCGGCAGTTTCTGCAATAAACCATCAGCAAAAGTTCTCCTGTGGTGAGTGATCAGATACTGAAGGACCTCGCACACGTTGCAAAGGAGTTGCCCTCTAAGTACCCTTCATGCGGTACTATGTGATGAAAGAAATACTATAGCCATTTGACGTGTACTGATACCTGGTTCGTCACCAAATGCGTTCTTCGTGGTCAGACGTGCCAGCAGATATCGGTCTTCCTCGATCCATTGTTGTGCCAGCAACGCGACGATAAGCAACAGTAAAAGTTGGATGACTCTTCTGTCTTCGGTCTGGAAACGCAATCTGATACGCCCGTGCAGCCTCGCGTCCTTTACCATTTGTGTGGCCGTATGGAAAAATCATATCTCCCTGCTCACTATATGAATATCCTGCCATTGTTAAACACTTCTCAGTTAACTCACTACTAAATACGTTAAACGTGGAAGACAGATTATCCACAAATGTACACGAATGACAAATGTAGCCTAGTCTAATGGCAAACACAGTGCCACCTACTGTAAACTTTCTTTAAACTTAATAACTCAAAATTTGTTCGGATGTGAGGAACCTACCCCCAAAGCATTTTTGATTCGATGTAATATAACAGACCTATAGATTACACATTATTAAATATACATTTTTTTCTCACTGGTAGCATGACTCTGAGTTTCATGCACAACGCAATCTTCAGGTGCTGAACTGAGACTGACCTTTACATAATTCAAGTCTTGTTAAATATTTAACAAAATTTAAACTATAAGTCTCAATTTCAACTATGGGCAAATAGTTAACCCCAAAACTAGGGTGAAGACTATGAAATTATGAAAATACATTTTTATACGTAAAAAATGCCAGTAATACATTTTTTTAAGTGAAATTTCTAATGCACCGAGGACAATGTCGTTTTGGCTATGGAAACTGTTTCCTAATGGAAAAACAACGTTTCCTTACAATTTTAGCTCTTTTTGTCTAATCTAACTTGCCCGGTAATGGTAATATTGCAACTGTCGCATTTTAAATTTTTGGCAAACCCTTGACGCCATGCACCAATGGGTTAAATAGCTTCAGCAAATTTATCAGCTATTAAATCCAGAGAGCGACCTGAATATTCTCTCATATAGCGTAGATAGAAAGGATCTGTAACAGTATATTTCATATAAAATGCATATATATGTTCAAATTCAGTAAAATAAATACCGCAACCTGTTCCAATTTACGCAAATTATTTATGGAAGTGACTGATGTGTTTCTTTCAAAAGCCAAGAGTTCGAAGTTTGGTTATCAAAACAATTGAAAATTTTTAATAATACCAGGTCCTAATATTCACCTTTATTTTGGCATTCTTAATAAATATCAATTATAAAGCTATTTAATGTTTTTAAAGATAGTTTGTATCTCCTTTTGGTTTCCTTGAGCAATTTTTATCCACTGTCGGGCTGCTAAGCCAGTCACAGCTTCACCAGTGTCCCGCTGGCCTGTATTACCTGGTTCCACCTCCCAGGAAGACGAGGGGTTGGGTTTTGGGACAATACATCGAACGACAGAGGGACAACACATCGAATGACAGAGGATCAAGTGGTTCGGACACCTCACACGTATGCCTTCAACCAACCAGCCCTACGAGCATACACCCTCAGGTAATCTGGCTGGAGAGCGAGAGGTAGACAAAGAAGACGCTGGATTGTTATGCGATAGAAATATGCGAGAATGAAATGATATAAAGAACAGAAAAGTGAGACCGCTTCAAGATATGAGTCGAAAGCTTCTCCATTATTTTTCTTTTAATGGATGGTTTTGGACATGCTGAGAAAAATGACTATTCTTGTGATTTTAAAGGTCTATATGAGAGAGGCATATTCTGCTACATTCATCACATATAAATTGCTGGATTGTTGGAACAATGATTTCCCCATTCATAACAGTTCGCCCGCTATTTGTCAAACTTCTTGAATGTTCTTACAAGATCTTAGTACTTCTATGAATTGTACTCCTCCACTATTTTCGATATGCAAGTAATATAAAGGACATCGATGCAGGAAGTGGAATCGGTACAAATACCCTGCCAGTTATTGACGTTCATAAATGCCCTGGGAAAAGACATGAAAGCTTCTATTGAGAAGCTATGATTTAAATCAATGCTTCTCAATTTTTTTCTTTCCATGGATCATTTTTTTCTTCAAAACATTCAAATCGACTACACCTACTTTTACTTTTAGGCTGTTCAATTTTCACATTAAAACACTCAATGAAAAGACAAAGTAGTCTATTTACATTATAAAATTTATTTTAGTAAACAAGGATAAAAACAGGATATCAAAATCAATTTTGATGATGTCATTCAGTCTTAGTCTGATAGTTTCTCTTCTGTTGAGATCTTAATTTATTTCTTTTTCTACTGAAAATATCCACAACAGCCGAAAATCCAGATTCCACCATCCGTAGGGATAGAAATGATGCTTGCTTCTACACGTTGAGAAATATTTGAGTGTGAATCCTTTATCGATATGTAGGTAAAGACCCCTACTTTGTCAATTCTTCTTCTCAGTTTTGCATTCTCTTTCAAGTCTAGTAACATTTGAGCTAACTCAACATTTTCAATTTTCTTATGGCTACGAATTCTCTGTGGACCACTAGAAATGCTATGTGAACAACAGGTTGTATACCTGGACCACGTTGGGAATCACTGATTTAAATGACAGCGCTATGAGTTAAATAGAAGGATAAACTCATAATTCCAGACAATGGGAAACCACTTTATCTTTCCTGAGGATACATGACAGTTAACAGATAAAGAAAAATCTCCAAGGAGTTATGATCGCCCACGGCCTGAAAAAAATGAGATTAAAAATTAAAATGAAAACATAATGGTATCAGTAAAAATATTAGAAACATAACGGTATCTGATTAATCGGCGTGACATCAATTTATCGCCGGCCTGTCATTGTGACTATACTCAACATATTCCTTGTGTCTTTCATATATGTGAATAGTTGTCGACTCGTTAAACGATTAGGAACGTCGTTGAATTGTTTTTCAATGTTCGGAGTATTTCTTAAATTGAAGTTACCGGCCAGATCATGCTTCCGTCACCAAGGTGAGCCTCCGAGTCAGAGGGCATCGGCTGTGATCCGAACCACAGAGGGATAGGTTTCACCAGGTTTACTTTGACCAAGACACGTTACACATGAATAAATACCTACCGATACATGGGGAGGGAGTTTGATCAACTGCGCGGCGAACCCTCGGTCCTTCCTTATAACGGGACTGATGATGACGACGATGATGATGGTTTTGTGAAGAAACTTCAAATTATACAAACTTCGGACTATATAGTTTTGGGAATGTAACTGAAATCATTTGGAAGTAGACATATAATGATATAAAGAGAACTAGCGAGAAGTAAGAGAGGGGAAAGAGAGAAAAAGAAGGAAAGAGATAGAGAGACAGAGAAAGAGCGACGAAGAGAAACATTAAGAGAGCAAATGTCTTCAAATTGTATTGTTAGATTTTGTTAGATTTGCTACCTTCCGTTAGTCCTTTAAAGAATTCATTAGATTCGGTGTTTTCCGTTAGTCTGTTAGACTATTAGGTTTGGTAGCTTTCATTAGACTTTATTTGATTTGGTATTAGGCACCACAACTCCTATTATTCGTTTGATTCTGTTAGACGGCGTACCTTTCTTTAACAACTGAAAGAATATGGGGACAGTGTCAAACACTTACGCAGAGAACAAATGAGACCCTGCACTGATTCTGAAGTGCATTCCCACTTAAAGACAAGATTTTTTTTTTCTACGGGATGAAAAGAAACAGAATATAGCATCCTTTTTTCGTTTCCTTATTTATGTCGTTACGTGCTAATTTAGGTTTTCCCCGTAATGAGTAACAGTTTTTTTTTTTTTTTTTTTTTACAAGAGACATCACCTAGTGTTTCTCTGTTAGAAGTACTTTTTGTAGTTCACATGTAAGTTCCTAAGTACATTTGCCGATTAGTAGTAACGTGCAGACAATTCTCTTTCTTACGTATATATTTTTTATTTGATTGGCCGATCAAATGTTAATGCTTTACTGTTGGTAATTCATTAACAACTCCACATAACACCTGAGGTGTCCCATCTCATAGAAGACCGTCTCTTTCTGTATACGTATGCGTTGATTTCAGCTCTCTCTGTTTCCTGACGAATAGCGTATTTTCATCAGACCCTTATTTTTCATATTTTTATCTTATGGTAGGAAAGAAGTGCTATATTTTTAAGAATTTTTTAAATGCAGAAATTTGCTTCCTGATTCATATATATTTATAAATCCTTCTCCACTTCGAATCATGTTCGAACAAACATTATTTTGAATGTTAGATTTACTAGCCTCAAGGGGTTTTTTTTCAGTTGCCTTTTAAGTAAACTTGCTAATACTAGCAGTCTCAACACCTACTAACGGTAGCTGAGTCTCGTTTTTAGAGATAGTATCTCTTTGCCGTTGTCAGTGGAATCCCTATGAAAGGCTGATGTAAGGTGTGATATGAAACAGCAGTTTGTTGTACATAACAAAGTAATTTAGCACCTCTTCAAATTTCAAAAATGTTTTGTCGCGGTTTATTCCCCCTTTGCTTGCCGAGACTAATGTTCACAAAAAGATTCCTCATAAAAATATTAACCAGGCTCGTCACTACTTAAATTCGGTGATCAAACGATGACAGATGATTTCAGCAAAATTTAACCATAAATATATTGTAAATATTTTTACACTGTTGCCCGTTATACAAAGTATGAAACCTAATATAGAGATTTCCTTTGACGTAAATAACAGTGAAACATTTAATTAGAAAAAATAATGTATAACAATCAATAACTAATAATAAAATAGAATAATTATATCATCTTCATCATCAATCCCATGGCCGGGTGTTTTTGTAGGGTCGCTGAAGAAGGGAGCAGCTAATCCTCCAAATGTCTCTGTTCTGCCTGCCATCAGCATGGCGGACGCTAGATACCAGAAGATCAACACACTGCGCCTTCTTGGTCTAAAGATTTCCACTGACTTGAAGTGGAGCGACTACATCGAATCAGTAGCTGCATTTAATGCAAGGGAAGTTGGGTCAGTGAGTCAAGCCAGGAAAAAGTTTTTTCGTCACAATCCATCTTGCACATTTACATATCTCACATTCATACGCTGCCATATCCGTTCTATAACATCTCGAGATTTTTAACAAAAATCCAAAGAACCATCTGTAATGTAATCGATCCTGACCAGACATCGTGACTTCAGTTACTTTCTCACCGATGTGATGTAACTTCCCTCTATCTTTTGTAGAAATATTTTCATGTCAACTGCTCTGATATTTTTTTCTTTGTTTTCTCACAGCTGTCATTGTTTATACTAAGGCTTGTAATGATTTCTGTTCTGGATAAGCGAGCCAATATATTTGAACTGTTGTGAATCATTAGTATATTGTTGTTTTTTTTCTTCCTTTTTATTAAGTCCATAATTTTTACTTTTTTCACATCGAGAAAAATCGTTGCATTATTGTTTATTTTTGGTTTTTTTACCATCCTCAAATTGATAGCATCAATACAATTCTACTTTGTATGTATATGCTGAACTCAAATCAACAATTAGATATTAAAGAAACCTACCTTTTTGGATGTTAACGACCAGAAAAACATCGAACTTCTTCTCGCTCACCGACAAGGCTGAATGCCTTGTTCGGAAGTTCTCATATAATTCGACGCTCGATTCCACCGGTGTACCCATACCAGACTTCCCTCTAAGAACTGAGGCACTATTGAGCGGCTTACGCATAACCCCGTCATCAGTACTGAGTATTATCTCCAAATTAGACCCCCACAAGGCTAGTGGTGGAGATGGCATACCAGCCATTGTCTTGAAGAAGCATCGCACCCGCCCTCTCTGAACTGTATAATTACTGCCTCAAGGAATCCTGCTTTCCTGACTGCTGGAAGTCCTCATCCATTGTTCCTGTCTTTAAGAACTCTGGAAGGCCCTCTGCCCCTCTAATTACCGTTCTATTAGTCTCCTACCCCTCTTCGGCAAAGTCTTCGAGCCCTAATCAACGCAGAAGTGGTTAACCACCCTACCGCACGGGACCTTCTCTCAGACAAACAATATGGTTTCCTCTACGCCCGTTCTACAGCTGACGTGCTTACGGCCATCACTGAAACCGTCTGCCAAGCACTTCAAAATAACGGTGAGGCTCGTGCCGTGGCCCTAGACATCTCCAAAGCGTTTGATAGGGTTTGGCATGCCGGCCTTCTTCGTAAGCTCCAGGGTTACGGTATTACTGGTCGACTGTTTGATCTAATACAATAATTCCTGTCAAACGGAGAATTGAAGGTCGTTCTCAACGGTTTCTCCTCCAGTTCCTATCCCACGAACGCAGGTGTTCTCCAAGGCTCCATCCTTGGCCCCACACTTTTCCTTATTTTCATCAACGACCTTCCTGACGCCGTAGGTTCCCAAGTTGGCATCTACGCGGACGACACTACAATTTACTCCTGCCTGAAAAACAAATCTAGTGTCGCTGACAAACCTAACCTGGCCTCTCGTCTTGAAATGGACCTCCAATCGGTTGTTAACTGGGGCAACAATTGGATGGTCAAATTTAACGCCTCAAAAGAGATCCCTACTTGCCCCCCATTAGAATGTCTGATAGTCAAATTATTTAGAGCAACTCTCTGCGTCTGCTCGGTCTCACGTTGACTGCTGACCTGAGATGGAACAAATACATTGAGTCAATTGCATCGTCCACCGTGAGGAAAGTTGGCTCTCTGTGCCGCGCCAGGAACTTTTTCTCCCCCGAATCGATACTACAAATATACAAAACGACCATTCGACCTTGCATGGAGTATTGCTGCCATATATGGTCTGGGGCACCTTCTGTTTACCTCGGAGTTCTTGACAAGATCCAGAGACGGATATGTAATGTGATTGGCCCTGATCTGGCGTCTCGCCTGCAGCCACTATCTCACAGACTCGCCGTCGCCTCTCCCTGTCTCTTCTACAAATACTTTCATAGTAATTGCTTCGATGAGCTACTTTCACTGATTCCCAGTTTCCATGAATTCAAGCGCCCTTCGAGGCTGGTATCCCGCTCTCACCCTTACACTGTAGAAACTTTAAAATGTAGCCGTCTCTTCTACTCCAATAGCTTCATACCTCGCACCTCTCGCCTGTGGAACACCCTTCCGAATTACTGTTTCCCTGATAGCTATAATCTCCAACTATTCAAATGTAATGTCAATCGACATCTCCAGTTACCTTGATCTACACACTATCCTTCCCTTCATGCTTTCTTCTATCACTCCTATCTGCTCTTGCTCCAAATCTTCTGCGACCCCCCTGCATCCTAGTGGCTTCATGCCTTGCTTGGGGCGCAATGCTTAAAAAAAAAAAAAAAAAAAAAAAAAAAAAACATTCTCAAGAAAACATTATTTCTCATATTTTCTGGAGTTACCTGTGGGTACCTGAATTCTTTAATAAGACAGACTATTTTATAATTAAAAAAATAAACGAATATATTTTTACGTTCCGTCTCAATCCGTAGCATTTACTTTGTACTATACCTCTGTGAAAGTCATGAATGCATTTCACCTCCATCACCCAATTCTCGGTGGGTTGCTTTCAAATAAAACATTTGGGAAGTCAACGGGAACACACTTCACTATATTCTCCCAAGAATTCATGGTAATTAACAAATGGTTAATTATAAAGCTATGGAGAGTCATGATTACTTACATTTTGAAAGAACGTGACATTAAAATACCATGGAACTGAATCAACAATCTGTAAAAGCATAACCATTTTCTCGCGTTTAGTTATAGGAGTTGGTCAGTTAAACTTTTATCATTCTAAATTCCCGTTGAAAGTAAGACGTCTGTCGCAGAGCGATATTTATCGCGTTAAATATTGAGTCGGAGGCACTGCTTCCAGACAGTATTAATCTACCCGACTCAGATTAATTTATTAATAATTCATTGAGGTAAGTTACGGACAGTAATGACGAAATTTCTATGTACAGGTTGAGTAGAAGAAAATAATAAATATGAAAGGGAAGAAAATCGTTTAGTTTGAAATCAAACCATAATGTCTCTGGAACTATATATTCAGTGTTTCGGTATTCTGATACTTTTTTTTATCGCTTCATAATACTTAATTATTCGTTATTGATGACAATACACATACACAAACATACACACATACACACACACACACAAACACACACACACACACACACATATATATATATATATATATATATATATATATATATATATATATATATATGGGTGTGTATATTTAGGCAGCAATCCTTCTTTCATGTACATTCCATTGAAAACAACAGAAAAGGTTCTTTTATTTAGTTTTTTATACAATTTCTCATGCGATCTAATAATCTTTTTTCTTTTCGGATGATAAATTATATAAAAACTGTCCGAATGTTCTTTTTATCCGAGGGCTTTCGGCTATAAATTTAGCCATTTTCAAGGATTATATTTTAACTGTTAAAATAAGAAATAGTTTGTTGTATGCATGTTTTATAAAATGTTTTCATTTTTTTGTTTCAAAACACGGTCAAGATATGTCCATGTTCAAAGTTAATATTATTAAGTGTTAGTTTGTTTTCATTAATAAGGCTTCGATTATTTTTAGCCTTTTTTTGCATGTAGATGATGCTATTATATTAGTGTTGTTGACAAGTATGTTCCGAATAGCGTTCGGTAGGTCTCCATGAATATTTAAATAAGATCTAATTGAGCTATTGTCAGAAAGGTGTCGAGTGAATCTGCGTGTCAAACATGTTGTGGTTTAGCCTATATATTTACAAATTTTGATTGATCAGGAATACAATTCCTTAATGGGCATTTAGATTTGTAAATAATATTTGTCCTATATATATATATATATATATATATATATATATATATATATATATATATATATGCACATTTCATTGAATACGACATATAAGGATTTTTGGTTAATTTTTTATACAATTTCTATATGCGATCTAATTATTTTTTCTTTTCAGATGATAAATTATATAAAAAATATCAAAATTCGTAAATAATTATATTGGCCATACTACAACATGTTTTACACACAGACTCGTTCTACACCTTTCTGGCGATAGCTCAATTCGATCTCATTTAAATACTCATGGAGACCTACCGGACGCTATTTGTAACATACTTGTTGACAACACTAATATAGTAGCATCATCTACATGCAAAAAATGGCAAAATTTCCAGTCTTCAGGGGTTGTGATTTTAAACGGTATTTCCAAATTATCATATTTCAGTATATGTATATATATATATATATATATATATATATATATATATATATATATATATATATATATATATATGAAGAAAAATATACTTAAAAAACAAACAAAATTGTTTGTTTGTTTTTTCTGTATATTTTTCTTCATACTGTCGGATCTATATCCATATATTTGCTTACATATATATATATATATATATATATATATATATATATATATATATATATATATATATATATATATATATATATCGGCGTCATTAAATTAATTTATATTTTAATATTTACAATAAGAATATTTTTGATGCACTGGCTGTCTCTGTTTCGGCCCCTTCGCATCATTTCCTTAACATCAGTAAAGGTGAGAAGTTCACCTGCTGATTGCCAGAGAGAGATAGAGTAGTATTAAACATTGGCATGAATGAACCAAGTGTTTGGAGAAGTGTCATTAGAGAATCAAAGAAGCTAATAATATCTTCAGTTCCATGAGTACCTCATCTGTATGCAATGAGGTGACCAAGTCATACCAGCGAGCTGACTACCTTATGGCTACCATAGAAATTTATTAGCTTATAAGTGGATACTTTACATCGCATTTTCAACCGTTGAAATATTGACCCTCTTGGAGATATTTCCAGACGTATTTATCATATTCTGTAGCAAGGATTCTGAATAAGAGGGGAAAATGCGAGACGAACTTCGAAAAAAGAGATATGCAGATGTTTTCGGGCGTCGTAAGTCAAACCATATAGTTCTTTTACTAAATGTTCATCTAGCAGCCACTGAAGATAGAAGGTTATTCAATGAGTTTGTATGTACGTAAGTCCAGATCATATGTAGTAAATGTTACGGTTAACACAAGAGTTTAAGATCGTAGTGATCAGGGAAGCATCCACTCGGGAGTCTATCCCACAAAGTAGAGGTTCTTGTGGAGAAAGCTTTCAGAAGGGAACCTCGTTTTTTATCATTTGAATAAGGAGGGGATGAAGTTGATTCGGCTGTGTGTATTTAGCATGGTGGATCCGAGGTGGAAAGGTCTGAAATAGTGGAACTAAGCAAACTGATATGAAAATACCGATAGGATAGCGCCAGGCAGTTTCATCTGTGGAAAAGCGTTTGCATTGTTGAAAATAATTAATCGACCACAAAGTGACGTAAGCTGATTGGTAATCTGCCAAGGTTTAAAAGTGTGGATTGGTCAGCTCAAGCCCAGATATGTCAGCTATAATTCACTTTTGGTATTGCAGTTATACTGTGGCTGGGTTACAGGTTAACTCTACATAATCCCTGTGGAATAAAAGGCCACAACCTCAACATAGTCGGGGTTATATCTGTGATTCCCATAGCAAGTAGATTTTACGATTCGCAGTTTCTCGACTCGCGCACAAACGATTTCAAATTCAAAGTTGTCCTACTCTTAGTTTGGTCGCAATCCAAAGATATAGATTTCCGTCTGCGCTAATATTACGTCATAGCTGGAACCAAAAATGGATTCATGCCTTCCCAAATGACATTTGTGTGGTAGCGATTGCAGCGGTCTCAGCTGGGATTTTAAATGGACACGCCAACCCTCTTTGCTGCGAATAACCGACACGACAAGTGGACTTACAATGAACCAAGAGACACAAGGGTTTGATTTCAAACTAAACCAAGCCCGATATAAAGTTTAAAACAGCAAACTACATATAATAAACATTTATTACATAATATTAGGTAATTTATTGCATGATGAAAATCGAAATTCACATTTTGATAAGTAGAATATTAATTTTAATCAGTTTTATACTCTGGTTATCATAACAAAACGAACATTCTTGTTTTGGGTAAGAAAATAAACTGTATCCGGCAGCAAGGCCTTTGTTCGGAAGGTTTTGAGGAGCGTGGAACCTCCTGTTAAGTAATCCAACTTAACCCAGGATTATAGCACCTGTAAGGATCCTAGCTATAGGTAAATAGTAAACCTCGAAGCAAAGACAAAACACTATGAAAGTATAAAAATACATTTTTATATAAAAATTACCAATAATACATTTTTATAGTAAAATTGCCAAGAATACCTATTTATATATTTAGTTAAAACTATAGTTGAAGCTATAGATTAGTTTAATATTTGTTTTTGATTAGTTTTATACTCTGGTTATTATAACAAAGCGAACATTCTTGTTTTGGGTATGCCAACTGTATCAGGCATCAAGGACTCTGTTAGGATGGTTTTGAGTAGCGGGGAACCGCGTCCTAATTGATATTCTTCTCAGATCAACTCAGGGTTGTAGCACCTGTTAGGATCCTAGCTATACGTAAATAGTAAACCTCTAAACAAAAATAAAACACTATAGAAATATAAAAAACACATTTTTTATATAAAAAAAATTACCATACATTTTTATAGTAAAATTGCCAAGAATACTTATTTATAGTATATCTTTAGTTGAAGCTACAGTTGAAGCTATAGATTTCGGCATTAAATAACCAATAGATATTGCTATGCCACTAAACAAATCCAACCAACATTCTTGATTTGAACCCCGTTGGAAGAGCATTTGAAGGGTCGTATCCGAGGGAAATGAAACAGTGGCTCCAAAAATACCTAGGTCTTTGTGGAAAGCTGTTATTCTCGAGGTAATGGGTGTCATAAACGAGAAGCGGTCGTACCGGACAATTTAGTCAATTCAGATGCAGTTTCAACACTGTCTTCGCGATTGAAATCAGTTTTATTCAGATTTCCTTTTTGAAGTTGAACGTGTACAAAAAATAATTCGTAAATATATTATTTTTTATTGAATATATTATTCGTAGGAATATTATCAGATCATTCGTGTATAGCAATGGAACATTTTCAAGTAATGATCCGGACTTGTCATTTCGGTTTCATTCACTTTCTCACCGGCGTAACGTAGCTTGCCAATGCCTTTTCTATAAATGGTATTTTCTCTGATGAACGTTTCTCTGTGGTACCTAGATTTTATGAATTTAAGCACATTAATAGGGCTCATCATTTTAGAGTTGAAATAGCTAGATGTAACCATAAGTTCTATGATAATAGTTTCTTCTTTCACACTTCATGATTTTGGAACTTTCTTCCGGTTTCTTCTTTGTCAGACGACATTGATTTTCAAAAATGTAAACGCAGTGTCAATCGTCATTTTCTGTCTTCTTAATTTCTTTTCTTTTATTGTTCTCAATCCTTAATGACATTTTATGTTTCATACTCCCTCAGACTCAGTAACCATTTGCGTCTTAGTGGCTGTATTGCCTTGCGTGGGATGAAATGATTAAAAAATATATCTATGTATATGGTACAATAGAATACGGAAGCATATTCAAGGATCAAGATGATCCGAGCTTAGCAGTTGATCTGTCCTCTGATCTAATCCAAACAGCTCAACGAGGTGGAAAACTGATTTTAACTTTCAATACTTTAGCAAAAACCAGGTTG